>CM061041.1:130556091-131064932 GCA_030762985.1 Adelphocoris suturalis | reverse complement strand
AAAAAAAAGAGTGTCTGTGGAACCAGTTTCACCCACTGTACAAGAATAAATACGCTCGCGATACGGCCCTCAAAAACCTTGCGGAGGAAATGGACTTAGACGATTTTGGTATTGTCGAGGTGAAAGCCAAGATAAAAGCACTTCGAAGTACCTACAACTTAGAAGTAGAGAAACAGAAGAAAAGTGAAAAGTCGGGTGCCGGAATTGAAGATTTGTATGTGCCTACGTTGAAGTGGTTTAACACTATGAAAGACATTATGAGGAAGGGGACATTGACTTTCCTCCATGGTTCTAGTTCAACTGGCAACAGTCAATTGGCTACGTCTAAACGGGTATTGGCGCCAGTCAGCTGGCTTCCAGTTCACACCACTCAGCTGGCCCCAGTCAGCTGGACCATCCACTGGCCTCGTGTAAACCCGGCATAAGAGACGATTGAAAGGATGGGCTCTTTCCTGATCAGCTGAATGAGCTATGTTCCTCCCTATCCTGTTCACCCTAGGAAGTTGAAATTTGATGGGGAGACTCCCTGGACATCAAGAGACGATTGAAATGATGGGCTGAATAGAAAGAGAAATTCTCTCAACGAGAAAAAGGTGCAAGGGGGATTTTTTATGTTTACGTTTCTAATGGATACCCATTGAGTAACAGTTGAGTGATTTTTTGTATTTATCCTCGTTTTCATACAGTCCACTGCTTTACGATTATCCAACAGGCACTACCTACTACAGATTTATTCATGGTGTCAAACTTTTTTTGTTAAATACGTTCATTGCTCTTGTTTCACTAGGGAACGTGAATGAATATTACGAAGCGACAAAAATAAAAACCATGGTAATGACTGCATCCTCATTGCGGGTGATTCATAGCGCGTTACAATTATTGACGGAACAAAGGAAACCATAACGCAACCTTCACGGTTCTCGGTCAGCGCTATCGCTTTGTTGTTGTTCCTGTGTTTTGTCACATTTCGACTTCGGGAAAATATAAGAATCATAGTAAAACCGAAATAATATCCAATAACGTCTGGTACGGTGCCTGGTTCCGTTATGGTACCTAATATAAATACTACTTCAATAGAAATTTTCCAATGGCCAATGATTTTCGCATAAACTTTCATTATTCCTTTGGAAAAAACGTCTGCCAAGTTGGGTGGGCAGTATATCTTCCTCACATATAGTATGTACAAAAACGTGCTCGATACGAACTTTGGAAAGTATTTAATCCTGAATCGAATGGGTTTTGGCTGACGAATCAGACCAATATAACTAACTTCAACTAGGTGATTCTGAAGGGCAAAAGTCTAGACGAAGAGGGGGGGAGGGAGGAGGGAAGAATGACCCAAAATCAGCCCGATTGTCAAATATTCCAAATATTCTCATATTTCGGAAAATAATTCATAGTTTTTGGGTCGAGTCGCTTTGGTTTTTTATGCTTTACATCTTAGCTATATATAACAATTTCTATGGGATGTACGGTTTATGAAATATTAGGAAAAACTTTGAAATGGTAAAATTAAGCCATCTTTATGAGGCCGCCATTTTGAATTCCACCAATTTCGAGATGGCAGACGAAGATTTTCTCTCTTATAATGGACAAAATTTTCAAAATTCTGGTATATGGGTTTGAGGGGAGGATGATTCAATACGGCTAGTCCTCTTCTTTATACATATATCCTCCGAGCACTTTCGCCCCCCACAGGCCTCTTCAGGGTACTGCAATGAATTGAAGTAAAATAGAATACAATACAGCAGGGGTATGTCAATTTATGATTGAGAAGTAGTATATCTACGTAAGGACATATAGGCACTTATACAGCTGAGTAGCAGTTATTTGGGTTCAGTAGTGACTTACTGGTTAAGATATACTGTGGCTAACATTCATAGATAGTGATACATTTCAGGTAGAGCAACCTGCAATATTAGAAGGCTAGGTATAAATATCTATTAGTGGAGGTTGCATGTATATGGTGCAGCTACTACAGGTGGAAATGTTTTGAGTTAAGAACTCACCAGGTATATATGGAGTGCATCCTGAGGTATATGTTAGATGTTGTACTGGTACCTCGGTCAGCAGTATTTAAAAGCCAATTAAAGCAAAGAGAGAATTTATACATGTATTCTCGGAGCGATGTCCCCCTACACAGGTCTCCTCAGGGTACCATAATAAAGATACCCGGGGCATAACCAAGATACTCCTGAACTTCCATCTCTTTGCTTTACTTGGCTTTTAAATACTGCTGAAAGAGGTACCAGTACTAAATCTAACATATACCTTCCTTCCTCTACTCCATATATACCTGGTGAGTCCTTAACTCAATACATTTCCACCTGCAGTAGCTGCACCATATACATGCAACTTCCACTAATAGATATTTATACCTAGCCTTCTAATATTGCAGGTTGATCTACCAGAAATGTATATGTATATCCACGAATATTAGCCACAATATATGTTAACCATAAGTAAGTCACTACTGAACCCATATAACTGCTACTCAACTATAAGTGCTATATAAGTGCCTATATGTCCTTACGTAGATATACTACTTCTCAATCATAAATTAACATACCCCTGCTGTATTTTATTCTATTTTACTTTAATTTATTGTAGTACCCTGAAGAGGCCTGTGTAGGGCGAAAGCGCTCGGAGAATATATGTATAAACAAGAGGACTAGCCTTATTGAATCATCCTCCCCTCAAACCCATATACCAGCATTACTGGACGGCACAACCACAGTTTAATGGAATTTTCAAAATCTAATCTCGAACCTTCTGAAATTACTACCGATTTTCAGCCTTGGCTCCTCCCGGACAATAATCGTACTAACTCCAAAACTGCGAATTTGTATATTTAATAACTTACCGTCAAGGCAAGAGCAAAGAGGAAAATTGAGAGTGTGGAAAAAGTGAGCATGTTGTCAAAAGCTGGATCACAACTAACGTGACACCTCCTGCCTTGACGGCTTATATAGAAATAACAGAACTTTTTTTTTCTTTTTCAAGAGAAGGGGTAATATTTCAAGCGAATTATGCAGAAAATTGGTTTCCTCTTTTCAACGCTTTTTTTTACCTCTGTGTAAGTTCACGTGGATGGGAATTCCTACGTTTTGTGAGTCGTGAGTAAAAGGGAGGAAGTTGTGAGGGAACGAATTATCTCCGATCCTATTAATGTCGGGACAACGTTGTGTTAAAGCTGTCAAACTGAATGTTTTATTCCACGAAACGGTTTTTTATTTGTTGGAAATGAGTTCAAGTAGATTGATTGTTTCGTTCTACGGCAATATTACGATTGAAGAAACCCGAATTAGGACAATAATATTGTATTCGACCGCAATTAGGGTTTGTGATGAGTTATCACAACGCGCAGGGCCTGTTCGCGATTCCAAATAAGGAAGCGAAATGAACTAAAGTAGATCTTGACTCCGACACTCGTGCCATTGAAAAACGCAGGGTCGCAGGAAATAACGATCAGAGTCACTAATTCACAAATCTGCAAAATTCAAATTTTAAACGATCGAGTGTATCTAATATTTTGGGTTTAGGGTAAATAATTCTCAACTCCAAATAGTCATTTCATGGAAAAACACATTTCAATGAAGAAACCAAAATCGAAATGTTTGACAAAATGTGATGAGAATGGGAAAAACTGATTTTTTTCAAGGAAATGCTGGACCTTGATCTTTCTTTCACGCTAAACTTCATCAACAGGTGAGGTTTTTTAGGACTCTGATCCTTTTTAGCCATCAGCGCATGGACTATGATCGTTTTTTGCGGCACCTAAAATCTTTCTCTCTGTATTTTGACGCAAACCTTTATCATTCTTTCCCGAAGGGATACATGCTTCGATTCGTTTCTCCAAGACCTGCAAGATGGCACCACTATCTCATTTCGGACTAAAAATTGACTCTGATCGTGTTCTTTCCCGTGTCCCTTAACGTATCTGTACCTAACATTCTTTGAGGCTTCTCAGAGGTCCTTCAGCTGTTCAGTTTCTCTAAGGACATCTATTTCAGCTCCGTAGGTTGATTATGAGAGAAATTAGGTTAACAGGCCCCGAATCCGATTTTCATAATGCAATTTTGTGATGTTCGGGTGAAAGACTGGTTTTGTGAACAATATGCCTACGTTGATATAGGCACCTGCAGAGGGAAAATTAATGCAATTAATTAATACATCTACACTTTACTAGTCTCCCTGATCTAAGTATAACAACATTTGCTTACCTTTCTGCTGCTGCACCCGGCTGAGCCAGCTGTCACCGGCTATCTACATGCTTCTACGCGCATTCGGGTTCTCTGTGCTAAATACTGTTTTACGAGCAACATGCAATTTGGTCAATCTGGTTGATTGATCATTGATGTTGCTGGCCAGAACCCCTCTTCTGTTGTCCATGAAATTGTGAAAAACAATATTTGGCTCGGAATTATCCCATATATTTATAGTCCCTAACTTGTTCGGCTTGTGGATCCTCTTCATCATCAGAATCACTGCTGGAATCATCGTGACGTCGGCAAACAGGTAACTCAACAGGGAACATCGAAGGGGAACCATTTGCGGTTGAACCATTAGAAAACAAATCACGAAATAATTCATCATCGTCATCACTATTTTCGAGAATATTCAATAGTTCCTGATCAGTGTAAACACAGTGTGAGATCGTGAGTTCTCTTTTTTTGTGAATGCCAGGGAAATCAAAACAAACCGAACTGTTATTAAGTAGATGAGATGGCAACAATTGTCTGTAAACATTGTTGGATCCAAGCAGTGCTGCTCCTTGTAGGGGTACTGGTAAAATAAAGACTTATGAACGCAATCGGTAGGTCAGGGGAGCGAGCACGAATATATTCGTGCATAGCACACAAAAGCAGTCTCGAGTAGCCCGAGTATTCTCGGGAATAGCATGTCATGTAAGACACTTCCATCCCGAATATATTCGGGAGTGGCATCGAAGAGGTTAGGAACCTCCAACTGAAAATTTATGAGTTAAAATGAAACACCTACAAACGCTTCACCAGTCCATCCAGAAGGACAAGAGTCAAAAGGACGAGTACAAAATGGAATGCGTTGTGAAGTTCAAGGACTTTGTATTGACAGGAAGTGTAGAAGGAGTAACGGAGAAATAGACCGACAATACATTGTAGATAACAGGCCCCAAATCCGATTTGCGTAATGCAATTTTGTGATGGTGGCGAAAGACTGACTTTGTGAACAATATGCCTACGTTGATATAGGCAGCAACAAAGGGAAAATTAATGCAATTAACTAATAAATCAACAGTTTACTAGTCTCCCTGATTTAAGTGTAACAACATTGACTTAGGAAAATCCAACTGAAAATTCATGAGATAAAATAAAACACCTACTAACGCTTCACTAGTCCATCCAGAAGGACAAGTGTAAAAAAGTCCAGTCATGCAGCATGACCCCATGAGCGAATTTTTGAAGAAATCTTCGACATTTCAGTCGCAATTGATCGTCTTGAGAAATTTTAGTTTATGATTTTGATAGACAAACATGGAATCAAATTATTAACACATGCACAGAGTAAATTCATCAGTTCTGATTACATTTTTTTTTAAGCACCTACTACCTACGTTTTAAACAGCATGGTTCTAGGATTGGTTATACAGGGATACTTCCATAAGAGTAGTTCAATCTGAATTTGGACAATGTTTCATGCTAATATTACCGATTTTTACAACTAGCGAACGTCATTATTTCGATTTTTGACTGATTTTTCAACTTTGAAATTTTTGAAAACTTGATACATATTCTTATAGGAAATTTTACGCTGATTCCGAATATACCACATGTTAGTATGCTGAAAAAATTATTTCGCACGACAAATCGCAAAAAACAGGCTATTTTGAAATTTTTGACTACATTTTTGAAAATGTCAACCCGAAGATGTAATCCGATCAAGCTGGCTAACGAACTTGAACTTTCGTTTTGTGCCCTTAACATTTTAAAATTTGTTTGAAGTTTCTAGCACAATTCTACGGACAGTTATCGTCTGGAATGACACATACATACATACATATATACATACATACATACATACATGAAAAAATGAGTTATACTTCAGAATATGATTCAGAATAGCCTGAAACGGATTTCTGCATAATTTTTTTTCAAAAATTCACAGTCTACAAATTTTGAGGCGAGAGCAATAGCTTAATTTTCTTCAAAAATTCGCTAAAAGAAGAGGGAGTCCGAAATGGAATGCGTTGTGAAGTTCAAGGACTTTGTATTGACAGGAAGTGTAGAAGGAGTAACGGAGAAATAGACCGACAATACATTGATATATTTATTTTTATCTTTATGGTAGCAGAAACGATAAACTCGTAGGTTCCTATTTTCTACCATATCGGCCTTGGTAAGTCAGTTGAAAACTGGCTTCATTACCTGCTTGGCCTCCTCCTTGGAACCTTCCATGACTTCCTCCTTGGAACCCGGCTTGGCCACCTCCTTGGAATCTTCCTTGACTTCCTCCTTGGAACCTTCCATGGCTTCCTCCTTGGAAACCGGCATGGCCGCCTCCTTGAAACCCTCCTTGACCACCTCCATTGCCACCACCCTCATCATCATCATCCCCACTATCATCTCCATCATCATCATCTCCACTATCATCATCACCTCCATCATCCCCCCCACCATCTTCATCATCATCCCCATCATCATCCCCACCTTCTTCATCATCACCACCATCATCACCACCATCATCACCACCATCATCACCACCATCATCACCACCATCATCACCGCCTTCATCATCATCGCCCCCATCATCTTCACCCTCATCTCCTCCTTCGTCCCCATCACCTCCATCATCACCGTGACTGTCATCACCATGATGGTCATCTTCCCAGCTGTGATGGTCGTCCTCATGATGATCATCCTCATCATGATGATCGTCTTCCTCAGAATGATGATCGTCCTCATGATGATCGTCTTCCTCAGAATGATGATCGTCCTCATGATGATCGTCTTCTTCAGAATGATGATAATTGTAGTGATCATGATCATCATCGTGATCGTCATGGTGATCATCATGGTCGTCATGGTGGTCATCATCATGGTCATCATGGTGGTCTTCATCGTGATCGTCATGGTGGTCATCATCATCATCATCATGGGAGTCATCATGGTCGTGGTCCTCATCAGACTCATCATGATGATGATGATACCAGTTGTTATAGTGACCCCACCACTTGTAGCGCTTCTGAATGCCCAAATCTCCCAAACTTGAGTTCTGTTCTGGCTTACTGAAAGTTTCCCCAGCTGGCTTCAATACAGTTGGCTTCGTCAACGATATCGTCTCATTGACTGGTTCGCCTACAACAATCAAACATACATACTGTGATATTAAAAGTGGGATAATATTTTCTGTTTCAATACACTTCCCGCAGAATATATAATGTTCATTAGCAATATCATGTAGGTACATAAATAAACATATTCTATTACGATGATTCTACAAAAAATTTCAATACGTTTTGTAAGTAAATTTTTCAATTAATTGCATCAATCTCCCCTCTGCAGGAGTCCATATCTACGCTGGCATATTGATGTCAACCAACGGATCTGCAATTTGAAATAGACGTCCTTTGTAATATCAAGAATACAATCCCTATCAGCGCACACTGATCAGCTGTGAGGAGACTGAGCTCAATTTCTTTCGAAATCGACTCATGGTGCTGTTATTAAGATGGAGCTCCTTTGGGACACCTCTGAACAATTACGAGGTACGGAGGCTCACTGATCAGCTGAGGGACCTCTGAACCTATATTCTTTCATTACCAATCGACTTTTTTCTTTTTTTTTAAGCTTGGATCATGCTTTAGCCTTGAGCTAACTGGCGAAATTCACGGTTTTTAGCAGAATTTGAGTCAAAAGAAATCAAAGATGATCTAGGACATGAAAAAATGCATACACAAAATTATGCTGATTAATGTAGGTGCTTGAATTTTATATTTGCTGAAAAATCTTTAAAACCTTGAAAAAGCTAACAATTCTAAATCTTTTTTCAATTTTTGGATATTCTTTAGAACTTTTTTTTTAAGCATGGAACATGCTTTAACTGGCGAAAAGTGTCACATTTTTTGGGAGACGGTGATGTGTTACGAAATTTTTTCTTATGATTTTCACGTTCAACCAAGCCGTTGCTGGGGAAATGAAAGTTCTTCAGTTTTCTTCGGACGAAAATCGTTCTCCATTCGTTGGAGGCCACCTAAGAGCTCAATCCCTGACCATTTCATCAAAATCGGCCCATTAAGGTGGCCGTCCACTAGGTCGACAGACCGTCCACTAGGTTGACAGACCGGCGCGACGCAGCTCAACGCGGCGCGACACCAAAACATTTAACACCGACCCATCGACCTGGTGGAAGAAGGTCGAAGCGAAAAATTTTCGCTTCCACGACATTTTTGCAATTTACGTTGCACAGGTTAACTTATACGCAACCCCCCCCCCCCCCCAATGATCACATTTTGGGACACCCCTATGAATCTGATTCAAAAAAGTCCTTACGTAGAAGTACTTACTCAAAGTACTCACTTATAAATTACCTTTTAGGACCAAACTACTGAGGACAACCTCCACTCCCTCTCCACAAACACCCCCCATATTTCAGATTAAAAATATTCTTGATTGGTCCCAAAAGAACGTTCAGACTAATCTAATTTCATTCGTCCGAACTTCAGACCACCAGTTCGTTCGGTGATGACCAAATTATCCAATTTAACTACCCCCTCCTCCCCACCCTTTTTTAGCGAATTTTTGAAGAAAATTAAGCTATTGCTCTTGCCTCAAAATTTGTAGAATGTGAATTTTTGAAAACATTTTATGCAGAAATCCGTTTCAGGCTATTCTGAATCATATTCTGAAGTTTAACGCATTTTTTATGTATGTATGTATGTATGTATGTATGTATATATGTATGTATGTATGTATGTATGTGTCATTCCAGACGATAACTGTCCGTAGAATTGTGCTAGAAACTTCAAACAAATTTTAAAATGTTAAGGACACAAAACGAAAATTCAAGTTCGTTGGCCAGCATGATCGGATTACATCTTCGGGTTGAAATTTTCAAAAATGTAGTCAAAAATTTCAAAATAGCCTGTTTTTTGCGATTTGTTGTGCGAAATAATTTTTTCAGCATACTAACATGTGGTATATTCGGAATCAGCGTAAAATTTCCTATAAGAATATGTATCAAGTTTTCAAAAATTTAAAAGTTGAAAAATCAGTCAAAAATCGAAATAATGCCGTTCGTTAGTTGTAAAAATCGGTAATATTTGCACGAAACATTGTCCAAATTCAGATTGTCTTTAAATCTACAAGATTAGTTTAATAATAATAAAGTATGAGTACCTCCTAATTATTTTTAATAATTTGATTCCATGTTTGTCTATCAAAATCATAAACTAAAATTTCTCTACACGATCAATAGCGACTGAAATGTCTAAGATATGGTTGAGGCTGGAAAATATTTTAATAGCCTGTGATTGAGGTTGACGCAATCTAAACATATTCGCCCAATCAGATCCCTTGTTTGTTCAGCGAAATGACGCGGGACTGGCGGAACGACGGATCGAAAAATGAAATCCGACCCACAGTAGACGAACCTCAAGATTTTGGCGTCGCGTCTTGTGGACGGCCACCTTTAGTCGCCGCAAGTTTCTCCTAGGTTTACCAATATAAGTTTCGCTAGGTCGCATTAGTCATTACTCAACTAAACGCATTAAAAGTCATGGAGCACGACCCTGAAATCTATACCGTACTACCATCAGAGTTAGAACGAAATCGAACCGGTAGATTGCGAGAAATTGACGTTATAAGATATTTTCGTTTGCTCATTTGCACGCGCAACTACCATTCCAACGGCAATAGAACTGACAGGGGGTAGTCTTGGGGTAAACGAGCACAATCCCTGAAAATGTCTTAAGAAACAGCCTTTAGCCTCGGTATGTCACCTGCATAAACCTATTTTATTTTTGCACACGCGCAATAGTTTTTACTCAACCAATTGCAATAAAATTCATTGGACATAATTTTGAAGCCAATACCTAACTACACCCGAATTTGAATGTAATCGGACAGATAGATCGTAAGAACATGACGTTACAATAAATTTAGACCTGCGCATACACACACGCTTCTATAGATTCGACGGAAATGAAATTTATAGGGGATCATATAGGTATAGGTTTTTGCGTGACAAGGATTTACCATAGAATTACAGACAGAAACGCAAGTTCTGAAACGTAAAAAGTTTGGGAACATTTTGATTTTGGAGGACAGAAATTTTGTCGACTTCTTGTACGAACACAAGTCTTCCCTACTTTCGGATTGAGGAAGCAATAACCAGGTAGTTAGTTTGTTACTGATGATGACATAGCCGTCAAAATTTATCTTACATTATAACTCAATAGCTTCGTTCTCAGTGTGCGTTCTGCCAGTTCGGAACGGTTCTGGGCAAGCGCAGTCGGGTTTTGTCGTTCGCAGTGCCATAACGCCCAGTTCCGGAACGCCAAGAACTCCGATTTCGGCGTTCGCAGTGATTTGCAAACCCAATTCCGAACGGTTTAGACAGTCCCCGTTTTCTTTTCAGAACTGTCAAAACTCGAACGCAAGGACGTAGTTAACGCATGCGCATTTCACAATTTTTCGGATCTCGTGGAGTAAACAACTCTCTTCTTTTTCATCGAAATCATACTTAATCATACTTAGTCTCTATACGTTAGTATAAGTACCTATTCTATGATCGAAATGTCAAATATCTCGTCAAGTTCGGAAAGCGATAGTTTCGACGATGGTGTTTCATGGTTTGTAAACGATGAGGACGAGACTGAAGTTATAGTTGGATCTCGTCTACATCATCGAAACTTAATTTTTTTCGCGTATACTCCTCAGTCATCGTGGAATATTTTATTTTTATTGCCGTGAGGTAATAGTTAAGTAATATTCTTGGGCACTAAAAATATTCTGAAAAGAATCTTCAGAAGGTAACGAGTAGAGTGAGGTTACAAACAACAATACAGGTTATTCCAATTCCAAGTTCTGAAACCGTTCGCAGTGCAGAACGCGGTTCCACAAGTTCCGGAACGCCCCGGGATTTTCCCGTCCCAGTTTTGATGAATTCGAGAACTGTCAGAACGCGTACTGAGAACAAAGCTGCCATTTCGGGGAAATAAACAGCGTTCTTCAATAAATTCCTTTTTCTCCATTGAAATGGGTTTCTACAACTTCGGAGCGAGTGATTTATTTCGTTCTAACTTGGTCCAATTGCCGTGATATTCATGTATTATGCTATTGATTAATGAAGATTCATTGGGTTTTAAATGGTGATAATTTCTTGGTGAAATGGAAGTAAAGGAATTTAAATATGTTGATATATGGGTCATTTTCCCAGAAAGGGCCAAACCCTGTCCCATATGGATTCCTTAGTCCTCCTTACCGACTTTTCACAAATAAAAAGCTATAATTATGTTTCTTGACTTGCTTCGTCGACAACACAGATTTATAATCAAATGAAATTGATATTCAATTCAAATAATTTATTGTGCAGAAAACAATATGTTTATATAAGCACACATGAACAACAAAGACAAAAGACAAAATTAGACATGAGGTGGCGTAGAAAAGAAAAACATCAAGTAGGTACAAATTATAAATATTTAGGTAAATAAAGGAAATAATAATTAAAAGATAAAGGAAAGTTTAAAGATATTCTGCATCACAAAAAGAAGAAGGGGGAGAGGAGAACGAAGGGGAGTGCACCAAATGCTGGCTACTATCGGATGTCTAGATACTGAACAGTAGCGTTCAAGAATGGAGGGGGACGCATGCACAGACAAGGGAAGAGAATTCCAGATTTTTGCTCCTGCCACCCCAAAGGACTTGGACATAGTTCGACTGGTATGCCTGATGACAGAGAGAGAGAGCGGGATCTAAAAGAAGAGGCTCTATTAACTAAGTTGGACAAATAGATTGGCATTGAACCATTAATTATTTCTGCAATTAATTTTAAATGCCTGAAAATGAAATAATCCTCCAGGGGAAGGCAAAGAAGGGTGAGATGGGATACAGATTGACTTACATTAACATTATATGCATATCTCAAGCAAGCATTATAGGCAACCACGAGTCTCGATTTCAAAGAAGCGGAAATAGCATAGTAGGAGTAAACTGAGCAACAATAAAAGAAGTGAGGAGTTACTAAAGCAATGGCAAGTCGTATTTTGAAGTTATTAGGAGTAAATTTAGATAATGGTCGGAGACTGTGGAGAGATCCATAAACTCTCTTGCACACCTGAACCACATGGTAGTCCCAAGACATGGCCTTGTCAAAATAAAGTCCCAGATTTCTTACATGTGGTGAGTAAGGCACCACCATCCCTTCAACTATTATCCCTTCAAATATTTCGTTCATAAATTTCAATTTGAGCAGTCGAAATATATTTTTCCCGCCATGTCCCCACTCCAGTTTCATAACTTCACGCTCGTCTACAAACCTATCAGTCACACTTTTCCAAGTATTCATGATGCAGAGCTGCTCAACAACATCTCAAGATTAAAATGCGAGGCGTGCGATTCTTTTTGGACAGAAATATCGAAATTCGAAGGACCGAAGAGGCTTGCGGTTTTAAGTGATTTTTAAGCACATTTTTTGAAATTTGACATACCTATTTAATGTGATCAAAAATTTCTGGCCGACGAACTCATCCTTTTGTTTGGAATGCTTGATTTTTGGGCGCAAGAACGGAATTGATATTTCAATCCTAAGGAGAGTTATCGAATGGAAGGACACAGACACACACACACACACACAGACACACACACACACACACACACACACATACACACACACACACACACACAAACACACACACACACACACACACACACACACACACACACATATATATATATATATATATATATATATATATATATATATATAATATATATATATATATATATATATATATATATATATATATACTCGGCGCTTCGCGCCTGGCCGGGGGGGCTTCGCCCCCCTGGACCCCCCTAATCTATACTCGGCGCTTCGCGCCTCGCCGGATCTTTTCTCTTTTCTACTGCGTAGAAAACGAGGATAATTTGCTATGCAATTCTTAGCCTGACTCAACTTAGTTTTGGAATGTAGCCAGGTACGTAAGGAGAGGGAAATTGGTAGCTTGAAATGTGAACATTTATCACATAAATCAAGCGCTTTCCAACGAGTGGCGAACGATTTTTGTGCGATGAAAACTGTGGAAGTTTCATTCCCCTAACAACGGCTAGGTTGTACGTGAAAAACACTGAAATTGTGAAACAATCTATAGCAACTACTCAACTACTCGGTTGTACGTGAAAATCATCGTTAATTTCGTCACGGACGTTACATAAAAAATTGTTGGGGGTCGGCCTAAGAATTGCATAGCAATTAATATATATAAAGAGTTAATTTTCTGCATCTGGTAGCCATTTCTTCCCCCGCCTAGTGTGTATTTATCCCACAATACAGTTTTCTATTTTTAATTTCAATCAATTAATAGACCCGGCTGTTGTATGATATTGCATTGCAGATCAGTCATTGCTATGTTGAGAGCATCCCTGATTTTGTTTCAGGAAGTTATTGGACATTTTAAATTTCCAGAATTACTAAGTAGAGATTTGCCCTTTCTGGGAAAATGATCGATATACTAGAATTAGGTTGATCTTCAACGTACCATTATCCAATTTGGATGAGGAAGGCGAAACATTCGACGACTCGTTGGCGCCAACCGTAAGGCCCTCAGGTAGTACCACGCCGATGACGTCATCTTCCGAAGAACCCAGAACGGCAACTCCGCATATGGCGCCCACCAAGAAAGTGCAGATGAGAAAACAGCCCTCGTTCCTCATCATTTCTCCAGTGCACCTCTCGCTAATGTACCACGTAGAAAGGAGTCACCTAGGCGATATTTGGTTAGTTCTTAATTTAAACATTTGGATGATCGTTTGCTCAACTGACGCGATCTTTGGAAATTTTGAAATCCATGTCAACACTCTACAAAACAAACTCGGAGATCTGTCGAGCCGATGACATCTCGCGTCATGCCATTGTGTGATACGATTCAGGATTTATGATTCCACTACACTTGAAGGTCAAAGTCATACAATAAGCCATACAATCTCTATCTCTCCCTCTATTATTTATAAGAATGAAACTCCGTCTGTCTGCTTGTTTGTCTGTCCATATGCTATGCACGGCCAAACGGCTGAGTGGCGGGAATCTACGAGTGGGGGATCTTCTTGGGATTTTCCGAAAGGGTGTATAAGCGATTTTAAAATTTTCTAATCCCACCCTAACCAAGGGGGTCGTAGGGCGGGAAGGGGGTGGGAGCAGTAGGTCCTTTTGACTTCAAGGGGAACCTCATGAAGGAAGGAACTTTCCGTTTGAAAGACATTTCAACAGAATAATAGGACGGGGTTTTTCCTACTCATATACAGCCATACCGAGCGAGCTAAGCGAGTAACATCCCCTGATAAACTTTTCGTGGTTCCACGTAGTTTTATAAGATTTAATTGGTTTTTAAGAATTTCCAACAGAAAAAAAGCCTGCCAAGTTGGGTGGGCAGTATTTGTTGTTTGCCCAACCACCACAAAATCGGTCGGTGAATACGCAAAACATTCACGACATTGTGTTACCGAAATAGGTCACGAAATCTTTCTATAAAATCACGTTACGTATGATCATCTGAGGGACTTCCGAAGCTAGTTTCACTCTTATCAGTCGATCTACGGTGCTGAAATTCGGAATCGTACTCCTTTAGGATATCTAGAATAAGTAGGTACAATAAATTACAAGGTATGGAGGCGCAAAGATCAGCTGAGGGACCCCTGAGGTTAATTTTTTCCTAAACAACATACTGTGCCGAAATTTGAAATCGTGTTCCTTTGGGACATCAAGACTACAATAAGTATGGGAAGGAACTGGTCAGCTAAGGGACTGCCTCGCATCATACCTACATTTTAGAGCTTTTTAATTTTGTCCCGAGCCTGTGCTTCCGCAAAGTCTTGCAGCGAATCGGTTCTATCAAATACGTCTCATGACGCCTCAATGCGGCATCAAATGAGTCTCCAAGAGACGCTCTACAATCTATAGTTTGCTTCCTACAAATGCCAGACTTCAGCGGGATAAAAAAAAACTTGAAAAATCGGGAATATGGTTTTTGTAGTGAAAGTTACAATATGGAAAGTAGTTGGCCCGATGACCCAACATGTTGAAAGACTGGATGCTAAGTATACCTAATGAACTGGACTTCGATTCTAATTCATGTATAATAATGTTTTACTGATTTCAAAATAATAACATTGTGGTGGCAAATCTCCATCAAATGAGTTAACTCAAAACTTACCTTAAGAGATTGATAAAAAACGTGTTAAAAACTATAACAAACTAGATTTTTGATTATTTTACAATGGCTGACATCAGTGATGACGACGTACTGTCGTCAAGGACAACTTTTAAGCAGTTATTGTGGTTTCTGTCGATTCTGTGGGGCGAAAACTATTTAAAACTATACCGAACTCGATTTTTGGTTGATTTGACGAAGATCGTCGTCGCTGAGATAAGTTCCAGTCGTCGGATCGTCACACAAAAACAATACAGGTAATTCACGATGTCTAAAGAGTCTTCCGACAAAATTTTCAGTGGATAGCTTCAAAACTGCGGCCTCTAGCGTGGAACACACACTCACGCGCACGCTCAGAAATCCCAGCCGAAGTGGTGATATTCTTGAGACTTAGATGCTAGCACACCCTTACATAGAGGCAAGTCTAAAAACCTAATTTTCAAAGTTAGTTCACCTTGTTGTCATGGTTACAAGTAAACTATTCGAAAAAGGAGTCACCACCTACACACCTACTTATCTTACGGTTCAGTATTTACCCAGTTCCTAGTTCAGTATATTATTATGCCAGGTAATACGTTCTATGCGAATTATTTCAAGCTGTAATCCGGCAATGAGACATCAGCCGCGAAAATGTTGTGGATTATTCAGTTTTCAGAAACATTCTTTGGAGACTAAAAATCTCTAGAGCCCTTTGAAAGTGTTCATGTGAAAGGACGTGCTATGAGAGCTCTGCCAGAAGGGAATATTAGGTAGGTATCGCCTTCGGAAAGGTAAGTACCTAGAGAGGTAGGTATGCACTACCTACTTTCCGTATATTATTACTTGTTATATTCATCATGTACTTCGATAGACAAAAGTTGAAGTAGGTACCTACCTACTTAATCAACTTTTTTGTCCCACGAATTTGCGTAACTGCAAAACTCTCGTAATAACTGCACTGACAATGCCTGTCTTTCAACTCCCGTCTTTTTGAAGTCGAACCTTCAGAAGAATGAATTTCAAGGTTTTTTCCTTACAGCTAGTTCATAATTCATGTTACACATCTCCTGATTCGATATTCGACAAACTTGTTGATAAGCAGTTGTATTCGTTGGCAGAGCAACAATCTAGCTATTTAGTTTACTTTTAACCAACAGCGAATTTGGTAGGCTGTACGTACCTACCTAGTTTTGTTTATTGGTGGAGCACCAACCTGCCTTTTTACTTCGACAAACTAACAAATCTATCCTTTCATTTATTCAATAAAACAAGTAAAGCTGCCTCAGATATACTCGTAGTAATAAGAACATGACTAAAACGCTTATGAAACTGCCAGTGCAATGGCTATGTAGTACCTACACCGCAGTACAGAGATCTGAGGAATTTTCTATTATTTTTTCACCATTATTTTTCAGGTTATTTATTCTCAGTCTAAACGAATGAAGTTCTTTAGGATTTCGGACGCTGATTTCCTATAATAGTTAGTCCCTATTCCAAATAAAAACTCGTTCACTACTAGATCGGTATCGTTGACGACAACCAATAATCGCTCTAGCAGGGATGATTACTGCGACTATTTAGTTGAATTGAAACTTGATATTTCTACAATATTACTTTCGCAAAACAAAACTGTTGAAATATATCATTATAACAACGTACTATGTTGACATACGACGGCAAACTTTCAGTGAAAAATAGGTTGGTTGAGTTGCGATCTAGTAACATTTACCACGTCATGGCGGACCTTTGAAGAAACTCCAAACAACTCCAGGCGTGACGTCACTAGAATATGGGCTATAGAGAATTAAAATATAGTTAAAGATCAAATTATTTCGAAATTCCATATTGTTTTAGTCAGTTACCCAGAACCACATTAACCATGACAATTAATATGGTGGAAAGTTGTATGGGTTTTTTGTCGATTTAAAATCAGCTTTCGACACGGTGAATCATGGCCATCTTTTCTATAAGCTGTTGAATCTTGGAATTTCGAATAAGTTTGTATCTATTCTCCGCAATTTATACTCAGATTTATCATCGGCTGTATGGACTGGATATGGCAGAACTGAGTACTTTGCGATCAGATCAGGAGTGAAGCAGGGGTGTCCACTTAGTCCCGCACTATTCTCTGCATACATCAATGATTTGGAAGACGATCTGGGCTATGGAATCAGAATTGGGGGCATGACTATCAAGGTGTTACTATATGCAGATGATTTGGTCATAGTAGCTGATGATCCGGCTGAATTGCAGGAAAATATCAACAAGTTGGAAGCGTATTGCACTAAATGGGGACTGACAGTAAACTTAGCTAAGTCGCAAATAATCATTTTCCAAAACGGCGGAAGAAGGCGTGCAACGGAGAATTGGAGGTTTGCAGGAACCAGTCTGGAAATTGTCAACAATTATAAATATTTAGGGGTAAATCTGACGCCACGTTTGTCGTTCAGTAGGCATGTAAAGATGAAAGCTAATTCTGCTAAATTTGCGCTAAATAGCATCTGGAAGAAATTATTTGTTGATCCATCTGTCCCAATAAAGGCAAAGATGGATGTTTTTAACGCGACAGTTCGATCTATCTTGTGCTACGCAGCACCGTGCTGGGGATTCCAGGAGCATGCAAAAGCAGAAAGTGTTCAGTTGATGTTTGTCAGAAGGTTTACCAAGTTTCTCTCCAAATTATATTTTATATCTTGAGACTGGTTTGGACACCGTATCGACAGTCACACTTGAAGCCCACCTAAATTACTTGATTAAGATTGCCCACCTTCATGATTCAAGACTCCCTAAAGTGATTGCGAGAGAGGTTTTGTTGCAAAACACCTCATGGGCTGGGTACTTGGGCCGCCTTTTTTCAGAATTTGGTTTGCCGAATGACTTTCCCTCGTTGAATGCAGCACTTATGAAGACTCAGGCAGGGAACCTGTTGGAAATGCTTAGGGAACATAAAAAAGCCCTGTTTTGGCAAAGAGCTATGGCTTCCGAGAGATTCACTCTCTATAGAGAGCTCGATCCTCATGTTAAGTGTGCCAGTCTGGTGAAAGATTCCGATTTGGACCTTTATTCCAGTAGTTGGCTCTTCAAGCTCAGAGGTGAGATGCTTCATTTGAATGCAAAACCTTACACTACCGAACGATGTGAAGAGTGTTCGCTCTGCAATTCTCACGAGAGAGAAGACCTCTTCCACTTTTTATGCTCCTGCCGTGTTTTGATTGAATTCAGAGTTCATGCATTTGGCCAGCCAGTTCTGTCAAGGGATGAGGCGGTCAGACTTCTGAATGGTGGAGGTTGGCCACAATTGGTGTCTTACTGTAAAGTAGTCTGGTGCTATCGATCATCATTAGTGCGGGAGTTCAACTATTGATCGTAATTTTGTTAATTTCTCATGCCAAATATTCATGGCCTAATAGTCAATTTTAGTTTTAATCTTTTTAAAGAAATACTTTTTTCCATTAAATATTCGGTTTTCTATGATTTTGGCACACATTATAGTTTGCCCATATTATTGTACCTACCTACTCGCATTACCATTTTCATTTGCCGTCACATCCGATAGACGGTTTAATTAACCATGTCGTATTGTTTATTTTATCTAGTGGAATTATTGATTTTGTACACATAATTCAATACACGTTTTTTCTTCTTCTTCTTCTTCACCGCAGTACAGAGATCTGAGGAATTTTCTATTATTTTTTCACCATTATTTTTCAGGTTATTTATTCTCAGTCTAAACGAATGAAGTTCTTTAGGATTTCGGACGCTGATTTCCTATAATAGTTAGTCCCTATTCCAAATAAAAACTCGTTCACTACTAGATCGGTATCGTTGACGACAACCAATAATCGCTCTAGCAGGGATGATTACTGCGACTATTTAGTTGAATTGAAACTTGATATTTCTACAATATTACTTTCGCAAAACAAAACTGTTGAAATATATCATTATAACAACGTACTATGTTGACATACGACGGCAAACTTTCAGTGAAAAATAGGTTGGTTGAGTTGCGATCTAGTAACATTTACCACGTCATGGCGGACCTTTGAAGAAACTCCAAACAACTCCAGGCGTGACGTCACTAGAATATGGGCTATAGAGAATTAAAATATAGTTAAAGATCAAATTATTTCGAAATTCCATATTGTTTCAGTCAGTTACACAGAACCACATTAACCATGACAATTAATAGTCGTATAATATACAATTACCTATCATGAATTATGTTCAGTGACATTCCTCCCGGGTCCTCATAGTACTTACCAGAACTCATTGTGCAGATATATGATGAATTACTCTTACTTAGAGTAAGAACTTACCCAAGATTCTCAACCTTTTTGAAGTGGTAGACCTCTTTACAAGGACTAGCAATTTCCGCGGACCACTTGAATTGAGCTATATGTAATACCGACCAAAAAACTGAATGAGATTTTCTGAGTGTTTCCCATGGATTTTTGCATGCTGAAACCGAAAAAAAAAAAAATACTCCGAAAATTCTATCACGTCTAGTTTTTTTTAGCAAAACAGGTTTTTTGAATACAGCTTATGGTGTTATTCGGCGTTAAACCTGAATTTGGTGGTTGCTGCCAGGTAGTCTATTTTTTGAATGGCATAGGTCTTTTCACTTTCATATTTAATCGTATCACTCCCAGGAATGATACGAAATGAAAGAGAGGCAGTAGGGGGAAGGGGGTGGGAGAGGATTGGAGAAGGAGAGTAGTAATAGATGCCCAAAATCAATTTGTTTCCCCGAAAAGTCAGGATGCATTGCTGCATAAAACGCACAGATTGCAACATGTTCTAGTGGATATTTGGAGCGGGGAAAGGGGACGTACAGACAGGTTAGATCATGATTGAACTTGCTATAAACGTTGAAGATTTTTGTGGTTTCAACAGTCCTGCTCATTCTGTGATCTGCATTCAAACGTGAATACCTAGCCTCTTCATACTACTTTCTCATTATGGCTCCAAGAGGTTGTGTTATTTCGCCTGACAATTTCTGTTTCATTTGTGGTGAATATACTGTTAGAGCACAACGAAGAAACATCAGTGATTCCGTGAAGAAGGTATATTTCGCGTATTTCAAACTCAAAATTGGGGATCAAGACAAAGCCTGGGCTCCTCATAAGGTGTGAGGAAGATCTTCGTTTGTGGTTTGAAGGTAAAAACCCTCATTTCGTTTTGCCATTCTGATGATGTGACGTGAACAAAAAAACCATACAACCGACTGCTATTTTTGCTCGGTAGACGTGAAAGGTTTCAACTCCAAAAATAAGAAGAACGTTTCTTATCCAAACTTGAATTCAGCTATTCGACCAGTGTTACATAGCCCTGAATTGCCAGTGCCTCAGCCCCCCTCCAATTTGGATAGTATCATGTATGATTTAGAGGACGGAGACACATTACCTTCCCAGGATGAATCGGCTCAGATTTCTGTTCCGATGAGAACCCTCAACTTTTTTCTCAGAATGAGCTCAATGATCTGGTTAGAGATTTGGGCCTTTTAAAAGATGCAGCCAAATCGCTAGGGTCAAGACTCAAAAATAAAAACCTGTTGTCACCCGGAACTTCGTTTTCATGGTAGATGCATCGAGAGAGAGAGAGAGAGAGTTCACTCAGTTCTACACCAAAGATATATTGTACGGATGTTCAAGGGATCATGGAGTGCTTTGAAATAGAATAGATTCTTCTACAATGGCACTTATTCATTGATTCTTCCACAACAAGCCTTAAAGCAGGGCTACTGCATAATGGAAATAAATTTGCATCAATTCCTATTGGCCACTCAGTACATTTGGAGGAAAAATACAAGGATTTGGCCCTGGTTCTTGAAAAAATCAAATATCAAGAACATTGCTGGATGGTTTGCGGCGATTTTAAGATACTGACCATGTTGCTGGGCCAAAAATTAGGCTATACGAAGTACTCTTGCTTCTTGTGATTGAATAATCTTCAAAATACACTTAATAATAATTCTGTATTGAAAATAATAAATCAAAATAGGTAATAATGTGTGTGAGTTCAAAACGTCAAATGATTGTTGAGAACAGCGTCAACGACGCTCAACGATACGTTGTCTTGTTAGTGTCATTGGCAGCGGTGATTACTTTATATTTCTTTTAACTTATGCCTATACTCTTTGCGAACTTTGACGCAAATGAAGAATGTATTTATTCATTACAGGTTTATTGAATTTAAATTAATTCTTCAACGTTATTCGTTCTGTGTTATTTGATCAAGGATAAAATTCAAATCTAGTAACACATTCCAGGTTACGATATGTGTGGAAATGAACGTGATTAAGGAGGTATATGTGAATAAAAGTATTACCATTGCGTAATAGTTTATTTGTTGGTTCATATTTGGTTTGGAAATAAGGTATTTATGAAACTGTAGAATGACTTATTAGAGATAAATGAAGGTGAAATGCAGATATGATGCTGGTGAAGAAGATGATGATGATGAACTTCAGCCTAATTGATGATCTCATGTTGGATTAGTTCATGTTTTGCCTGAAGAATTGCGTTTGGCTGGCACCTCCTGGGAAAGATTCGCCTCCGGAAGAGCTGCTCCATTGACTGCTCCAGGATGATCCACTGCTTCCAGCTCCGCCTCCCATTCCACTAGCGCCACCCATTCCACTAGCGCCACCCATTCCACCGGCTCCTCCAGCTCCGCGACCACGCATACCAGCTCCACCTCCGGCACCACCACGGCCTCCTCCCATACCACCGGACATACCACCAGCCATACCACCAGCTTCACCTCCCATAGCAGCACTCATGGCACCACCTCCTCTGCCACCTCCTCTGCCACCGCCCATACCACCTCCCATACTGCCTCCCATAGCACCACCTCTGCCTCCCATACCGCCACCCATACCACCATCCATACCACCTCCCATACCTCCCATACCACCCATACCACCTCCTCTGCCTCCCATACCACCGAGCATGCCACTCATACCACCTCCCTGGCCACCACCCATCATTCCTCCAAATCCTCCTTGGCCACCCATCATTTCTTGGGCCATGCCCATACCTCCCATACCACCCATACCACCTCCTCTGCCTCCCATACCACCGAGCATGCCACTCATACCACCTCCTTGGCCACCACCCAGCATACCTCCAATTCCTCCTTGGCCACCACCCAGCATTCCTCCAATTCCTCCTTGGCCACCCATCAGTTCTTGGGCCATGCCCATACCTGCTTGCAAAGCGCCTCCCATTCCACTTCCTCCTTGTCCGCCCATCAGGCCACCAAGCATTCCTCCAAGTCCTCCTTGACCACGACCACCACCACCACCCATCAGGCTCTGGAACAATCCCATACCTCCTTGCAGAGCACTTCCTAATGCACCTCCAGCACCACCACTGGCACCACCTGCAGCTCCAGCACTACCTCCAGCACGTCCACCTCCTGTGATGGCACCAGATACGCCGCCAGCCAAACCGGACATCAATTTAGTTCCAGTTTCCACCATAGCTCCTATTCCGTTGGATCCACCAGTCATGCCCTTGAAAAGTCCCATTCCCATGGACTCCAGTGGCTTCACAGCTCCCAGTACGCCTTTAGCTACATTAATTCCTGTACTGATGTGTTCCCCTCCTGGTATAGGTAAACTTCCTGCAACACAATATTACACACATTTCATTAGTGCATAATTTTCAAAACTAACAATACCATGACAATTCAATTGCATTAATTTATACTTAGTAATAGACCTAAACAACAGTGATCACTCTTTATTAAAATTTGATGGTTTACGTTTCAAGATACGTACTCGTAAATCCCGAAAACCGAATAATAGAGAGTTCCTAGTAGATCCGTAAAACACAATACGTCGTGCGGTATCGACAATCTGGCACCGTAACTCTGACACAATGAGTTACGGTGACGCTATCAATGACTAAGCCCCAGCGGTGCAATGGGGCTTAAATCCTCGAGAGAGAGACAGTAGGTATCCCATAGAGATACCACTCGTACTAATAGCATTTATGTGCTATGTTCGGAGTAGATTAGTTATCCGGTTCTCGGATCATTAACTATCGCCAAACACAGCATTTCAAGAGCTTGAGGATTACGCCTGACGCCGGAACGACGGGGGCGCATTCTCTTGGATTCTGACGGGAACTGTCACAACGCATCCTTCTGTACAGATACGTTAACGGATCGCAATCCGGAAAAAACGTAATCGTCTAAAATAACCTCCTTCCATGGACTCAAATAACCTCCTAGGGATAATTTCCTCCTTCCATGGATTTAGCGTTACAACTAGATCCGTTAAGGACTTGACGTGACTCTAAGTTTCTCATTACTGCACGCAGTATTGAGACCGACGGATCTCTAGGAACTCTCTAATAATTCTGCAAATTATACAGAAGGAGCATTATTGCTTCCTAGACTGCAAAGCAGCGGAAGGTTTGTTTTCACTTTCGAAATGAAAAAAAAATTTTTGCTCCAAAATCAAAATTTCCACTCGCATTTTGCGTTTCAGAGCCTCCCGAACAAATTTGGTTCCGTGTCTGTCTGTCTGTCCGTCCGTCTGTCTGTCTGTCTGTCTGTCTGTCTGTCCGTCCACATTTCCTTGTAACAGCCATAACTTCCACAATTTTGATCCGATTTTAACCAAATTTTCAGGGATCGTGCGGGTTAAGCTCTTGATGGTCCCCTATCAACTTCATCATGATCGAAGCAACGGTAGCCACTGCGCAGGCGCATACAAAATTCTTGTTTCAGTCATAACTCAGGCAATTGTGAACGGATTTCGGTCAGATTTTCAGGGATGATGCGGGCAAGGTTTCTTGAGGTCCCGTATCACATTCTTCGCGATCATCAGCAGCGGTACGCTAGGCGCATGCGCGAAAGTGATGTTTTTGTTACGGTTACAGCTTAGTTAATTTTATCGGATTTTGTTCAAATTTTCAGAGATGATCCCGGTAGAGTCCCTTGAGGTGCCATACGAATCGTACGGTACTACCAGTGAGGTACTTCATTGATCCGATTTAGACGAAATTTTCAGGGAACATGCGGACTATATCCTGGATGGTCCCATATTAAAATAAAATTTTCCTTATTAATCTTATTAATTTCATTTATTATATGTACCTATCATTCAGCTTCCAATTTCCCACCTTATTAATTCCCTGATGCCAGAACCGGTCGTTTCTAGTTTTCTGGCATTTAATGGTGACGTACTGTGAAGGTCACGAGGAAGCTCATGTGCCATTTCCTTGGCAGTGTATTTTTTTCTGTATTAGATAACCCTTCTATGCAGACTACTGATCATTTGGTAGGTAATCATTTTAAACGCTGCCTACGGTACATTTTTATCTTTGCATAAAATGGATCCCCCCCCTCCTCGCAGCGCCACATCTTTTTCGGCAATTTTGAACAATCAGCAAAAAAGAAGAAAACCTCGTTTGTCGATTTGTTTAAAATTTCAAAAGAGAGATCTAACTTGGGTACAAAGATTACAAACCGGATTTTCAATGAAAATTAACTAGACCGAATTCATAATTGAACGAAACTAAATCATACTAAATGCCGAAAATCTTCCATACAAGTCTGCAAGACATTGAAACATTTTGTCTTCACTTCTCAGTCTAATAGTGGTTGTAATCATGCTTACGAAATTAATTGAGAAGGATAACCTGTATGTAAACAATTATTTAACCACGCTCATACCTCAGATTTTTGGCCACGCACTACGCAGTGGTAAACATAATACAGTTAGGTAAATCGAGAGCTTTCCATCGCCTGGCGAACGAGTTTTGTATGATGATAAATGCCTAAGATACAGTTGTGTAGCAACGATTTGGTTGTAAGTGATTATCATCGGAAAATCAAAAGTAACACTTTTCGGTAACGTAACGTAACACTTTTCGATTTGTTTTTAAGATTTTACATTCGCGCATGCGCAGGAGCTAATATTGATACGATTGAGTTGAAATTGATATGGGATATTCAAATCGTCCTCTCCCAACTATTCTCCAAATTTGAGCGATATTATACTACCAGGGCGTGAAAAAATGATGCTTGATAAAATTTACTTTTCCGCATCCGCCGAGTGAATAGTGGGTTGGGAACAATGAAACTGATAGCGGGGCGTCTACATCCTAGCCCACACATTCCCTGACAATTTCTGTGGAAATTAAGCTTGATACATGGATTAGCGGACACAACAGACAGACATAGAAAGAAATCCAAAAATGTGAAATGCAAGTGTAAATATTGATTTTTGATACGAAAATTTTTTCATCTCCCGAAAGTGAAAATGTAGGTAGACTCGGAAGCAAAATCAACTTGAGAAATATCAAAATACTTTAGATATTTAGGTCGACATCCGAACTCACTTCATAATTCATAATTAGTTGATTTCTCCCCTTCCGATTTTCCACTTCCACTGAATTGTTAACGCCCAAGCGTATTTTTCTTTTGTAACATTATTAAGCGAAGTGAAGTGACTGCAGCCAGTACTACGGTCAGAGATTTGTTAACTCTATATTTAAATCGGCGATATAAAGTAGGCAAAGAAGACAGTCTTTATTTTTAATGATCGTACATAATATTAGTTTACACACCTAAGTATATGAAATCTATTTCAAGGAGCTCCTTCATTTAATTCATACATAATATTCGAAACTGTAAATTGCGAGTATCGATTGTGTACAAATCTATGTGCCTGTCCACAAATTAAAAGTTTGGTGTCTTGGGTATCTGGTTTTTCAATTGCGAAAACCCCACCTCTGTGCATTTCCAAACAACATGGATTAGCGGACACAACAGACAGACATAGAACGAAATCCAAAAATGTAAAATGCAAGTATAAATATTGATTTTTGAGACGAAAAATTTGTCATCTCCCGAAAGTGAAAATGTAGGTAGACTCGGAAGCAAAATCAACTTGAGAACTATCAAAATACTTAAGATATTTCGGTCGACATCCGAACTCACTTCATAATTCATAATTAGTTGATTTCTCCCCTTCCGATTTTCCACTTCCATATTTTCTCAACTCCTAATTTTCGAACGTGGAAAATCTACAACCGGTCAATTCGTTTGGTTGGAATTTTTCGTACGATTTTCCAAATGGCTCAACCCCCAACATTCCCCAATTCGTCAACTTCTTTTTCCGTTCACCAGATTTTTCGCTTCCCTCCTCTCCCTCCAGGACTCTCAATCGACCTTTTCAATTTTCCAACTTGAGAAATGCAAACTTGATCATTTTTAATGGACGACGAATTAGGAAGTTCTCCAAATCTAATTTGTTTCAAATTTGTTTAGTAGGAAGTTCAGCAAAAGGTAGCGGAAGCATTGTTTTCACTTTGACCAACAATTTTTGTTCTCCAAAATCAAAATTTCTACTTGCATTTTACGTTTTAGACCATTTTGAACAACTTTGGTTCCGTGTCTGTCTCTGTGTATGGGGGTGGGGGGGTTGTGTGTCCGCAAATCCTTGTAACAAGCTTATTTTCCTATCAGTTTCATCGTTCTTGACTCAATACCTCACTCTGCGCATGCGCAAACGTAAATTCTACCAAGCATCATTTTCTCACGACCTAGTCGTTCGATCTCGCTCAAATTTGGATGATAGTTGAGGGATGAAGATTTGATCATCCCATATCTATGTCAACATGATTGTATCATTAATAGCTACTGCGCATGCGCCTATGTGAAATCCTTGTAACGACCTTAATTTTCACTGTTTTCATCCGATTTCGATGAAATTGTCAGAGAATGCGCGAGTTAGGTTGTAAATGGTCACCTATCAGTTTCATTGTTGCCAAATCAATACTTCATTTCGCGTATGCGCAATCGTAAATTCCTTTATGCTCCATCTTTAGTCGTTCGATTTTGCTTAAATTTGGGTGATAGTTGGAAGAAGATGATAGGTAAACGAGGAACTCTCGATAGAATTGAGATAAAAACTTCGTTCTTTCGCCAAAAAATCAAGCATTTCAAAAGAAAGGATGAGTTCGTTGGACAACACTTTTTGAGCACATTAAATTGGTCAAATTTCAAAAAATGTGCTAAAAAAATCACTAAAAATTACTGAAAACGTCTAAAAACTGTTAAATTTATATTTTTATCAGAATCGTAGTCGAAAGAAGTTTATTGACGATGAACTAAAACATTCAAAAATGTATTCACAAAATTATGGTGAAAAATGTATTCGAATTTCATCAATATTTGCTGAAAAATCGGTTGAAAAACTGATTTTTATAGTTTGTTGACATTTACTGTAAAGCGTAAAACTGTGGAGTCCTGGAACTATAAAGGTGTGAGCCCTGTTGGGAGGCACGATTCGAAAAGTTTTGATCATATACTATATACGGGGGTTAATAATAAATTATAGATAAATGATCTGCGTTGAAGATTAACAGTTAGCTACAAGAGTTAACAGAGAAATCATAAAACTTTGTGTAATAATTCAATCTTTTTTTTTTTTTTTTTTCGGAATTTGGATTTCATGTTAGTCATTCTATGTGCAATGTGTGAGTTAACCCTGTAGTGCCTACTTTGGTAATAATAGCAAATTAAAATTACTCACCAGCCAGGTGGCCGCCGATCGACATAATGTGGTCCACAGTGTCGGTAATGTGGGCATCTTGCGAGTAAGCCCCCGCGGCCAGCGCAACAATCAAGAAGGAAGTGAACTTCATCCTGCTTGCTCTTCTTCCAAGTGATTTCTTTCGGATTCGGCACTCTCGTTTTAAACCGATCGAACTGAAACGCCCGCACTTGTTCAAATAAAATTGGTGTGTAACGTCAACCACACAGAACATTATTTACGTCGGCAATATTTGCATTTAGAATCAAACGCGGTATCTATACCTACATGCCCACATTTGGCTGCGCATTTGGTGGTGTCTTGCGTCAAAGGTTTCACCAACAAGTAGATGTTTACTTGATCGGCATAGTAGATGTTTACTATACAAGGTGGCACCGCTTTTGTTGATATTATTATCATGATGTTGTTAGAAATGCATGCTGATCATGTATTAGCACAGAATGAGGACATGAGGTCCCTCGAGCCCCCACGGTACCTACTTGAGACACGCCCCTCCACAAGTCAAACCCCTGTCTTATTTTTGTCTTATTAATTCAATATAAAATGTTTTGTGAACAGCTTCAACATTTAATGGTTCATTTTTGACGATGCTTAGATTCCAAAAAAATGCTGCGAATTATTAGCCAAAAGTTTATTATTCTCAACTGGTTTCCATGACAGTAGGTTTATAATGAACCTTTGCAATCGACCAAGAGAAAGAAATTGTTTAACCTCCACTCAAAATGTGTTGGTTTACGTGGCAGGACGCATAGAATCCAAAAATTGAATTAAACATAATCCGTCCGTCCGCCCAACTTTTTCCCAAAACTACTGGATCAAAGTTTATGAAACTTGGGTAATTAATCACATTTGGGGGTCTAGTGTCTAGTTGATCCTAGAAGTTCGGCATTAATTTTGATCAACCCTAAAAGTTAGCGTTAAAGGAGTAACATTAAAAAATCGAGATCTCAAACACTTTGGGGAAAAGAATAGTTTTCTGGTTGTCACTAATAGGTAGCAATCCAAAGAATCGAATGAAACCACCCGGATTGTTTTATGTAAAACCGTTTGCTTATCATGACTTCTCGACTTCTCGGGATTGCCCTCCCTTAACCTCATCCACCAAAAGTAAATTTCCATCATAATACATCCACCATGAAATTGAAACTCCTGAGAGATGTTCCAAAACTAAACCAAATTCATGATTGAACAAAGAAAGAATCACGAAAATCTGACAAGATTAGGTAAAACATCATGATTTGTAACCCCCTCCATTCACCCCCTTCCTTAATGAAATTTGATACTCCTGACGTATGTTCCAAAATCAAACCAAATTCATAATTTGACAAAGAAAGAATCACAAAATTCAGACGAGATTAGTTAAAACATCATAAATTTTTATTATTACCCTCTCCATTCCCCCCCCCCCCCCCCCCCCCCCCCTCACCCCATGATGAAATTTGAAACTTTTAATACGTTCAAAAACTATATCGAATTCGTAATGGAACAAAATAATAATCACGAAAAGGGAAGCGCTCGAAAGAATCGGCAGTGATCCTTAACACCTCCGACATCGACAGCAAATCCTGAATTCCCAGTTTGTTGTACGACTAGATTGATTTTTGAATCTAACCAAATAAGAATCACGAAAATCGGTTGAGAATTGTGGCCTGGGTAGCGTCGACAAAATTTATCACACATAGACAAACACCTATGGTCTTTTTACGGATTCGGTGTTAGAATGGTCTGAAACGGATTTGTATGCGGTTATGTTTTTTCTCATTCTTGGGTTTTCTCCTACCAACCAGTCAATTCCAATGGGCGTCCCTCTTGTTAACGAAGCCTTGCCTCAAAGACATAGCTTCAGATGGACGTCCTAAAAAAACGTCAATTTCGACGCCACCAAAGGATATTTCTTCGTGAACTTCAATTGACTTCCAAGCGAAAAGTTAAGTCACGATCAGTCCAAAAATTTGGAGTTACCGTACTACACAGTAGATGGCGGACTAGCGGACATTTTAAATTCGATATTTAGGGTCGGTTTCACCAGCAATCCCTAACCATAGTTAATGTAGATCATTGCCTCCGTGGTCATAAGTCTGATTATTCGCGTTCAACATCACAATTATTGAGGGACATTGTTTTCTCGAATTTTGGGTGAAGTCTGTTATCACAACAATTTTCTACATCTTCAGGTTATCATTGAGTATTCCATTTAAATTTATACTTCGACCGAATGTGCGGGTTATAATCGGAGGCTTCTCACATTGGTAAGTGTAATTCATGGAATGGGCAGTCAGTGTGTTGTCTAATCTTCTTAATCTTGAATTTGCGATGAACCGCAGACAGCTCTTGGAGTCGGAGCAGATCACCCAATCCAAATTTGTGATGATGGGGAGTTTATAAGCCATTTCATAATTCTGAGTCGATATATATATGTCGCAGGACTAGATCCATCCACCTGTATGACGATGCAGCCTAGCCATTTGGAGTGAATGTATTGTAGACAATTTTGATTCACACCACAATCATCAACCATACTTGAGAAATGCGCCTTTATCGGATTAGTGAATGCACCTTTATCGAATAATACACTTGGAATACTGGCAGCCATTATAAGAAAGTGCAGCCTCATTTGCCCGTTAGACCGTGGTTTGTGGGTAATCAAGTCCACAAATCCATGTGCAAGTCTATTGTCCGCCTACGGACCAATCACGGAGTATGCGACGCTTATTTGCACAGCATTAATCCGTACTACGAACCTCAGTGCCGATTTTGTGAGGGATAGATCGGGAATATGACGCATCTAATGATGGAATGACCTTTTTGACATGGATTTGTCTTTTGGCTGGGGGTCAAGGAATTTTTCGCGACACTTTTTTTTCCCGACCGACACTTTTTTTCCCGACCGGTACATTTTCACGAGACTCTCTCGAACGATCAAGTTTGTCCCCCACACCGGCAACTACTTAGAACCGTTCCCTACAAGAAGAACTGTGAGTTCTTCAATTCCGTTCAACTTGTTTAGTGGACATGTAGGTCAGAATGAAGTGTATAGTTTGGTGGTCTGGATGCTCGCAAGCTCGCATCTCAAAAATACATAACATCAAGTAGTCAATCCCTTAGTAAAAATGCAGATTAGTTGGATATGTAGATCAGAATGAAGTGTATAGTTTCGTGGTCTCATAACACGATCACATAACAGTTTAGAAACGAATATGTGACTTTTCATTTGTGACTCATGAGCTGCTCCGAGATGAACGGAATTGAAGAACTCACAGTTCTTCTTGTAGGGAACGGTTCCAAGTAGTTGCCAGGGTGGGGGACAAACTTGATCGTTCGAGAGGGTCTCGTCACATTTTCTATTGATTTTCACGTACAACCAAGGCGTTACTAGGGAAAAGTAACTCCCATAGTTTTCATAGTAGGAAAATCGTTCGCCACTTTTTGGAATGCTCTCATTTTACCACGACATTTCATGACCTCTAAGCCATTGTAGTGTCAAGGAATGCTGATTTATTACTCTAAGTTAAAAACTAATATTGTTTTGTAACCATAATGGAATAATCTTGTGAAAAGAAGGCACTACATGGTTGGTATACAATTGAGTAGTAGTACCAACTGGTAAGCAATAGGTGCTAGATATATCCATGATCTTTTGTTTTTCCCATCAAGGGAGAAATTAAATTTAGCATATTAGAGGTCAAAATTGACATTAAACCGAGTTCCTTAAAGAAGAAAGGTTGTAGCTAATCAGATTCTGCGTCGAATGGTCTCCAATTAGCATGAATATGCTTTAGGCCGTGACCTAATTACCGAAAAATGTCCCACGAGAGTGCAACGAAAGTAGCGCCAATAATTGTGATGATTTCCGCTTACAACCGAGTCATTGCTAGGGATAAGATACTTCGTCGTTTTTCATCCCACAAAATTCGTTGACCATTCGTTCGAAAGCTCTCGATTTATCCAACCATACTATATTAACTACTGCGAAGTGCGTGGCCAACAAGCTGAGTTATGAGCATGGTTATATGAATAATTGTTTACACACAGGTGATCATTCTCAATTATTGATATTGTGAACATGATTGCAACCGCTTGTTAATTTCTGATGATTTCATTGAGCTGGTGTTTCGATTATGTGATTCATAGCAGGTGATCCGAATATTGCGAGAACGGTTAGATTTGTGAAGCGGTGGTTAAATTATTTTAATAGGTAATTTCTATAGTTTACACTATAGGAAGCTGTAATTTCGTATGTAGCCTCTTTAGCCTCTTTCTATAATAAAGTGAATGTTTACTCGCGAGTTTCTATTAGGAGATCATCATCTCACAAGAGCTCGATCGTCGTGATCATTTCTATAATAAAGTGAGAGCGAGGAGCTAAAACATGATTCCATGTTTTAGGATTGATGGCAGAATGATAAACAGAGTTCAGAGGCCGATGGGGGGTCGGGTTCAGAGAATCGACGAGGAGTGAGTCGTGTACGGCTAAAGCATATTCATGTTTTTTAATTTTAGCCGTCAGGCTCAAAGGAACTGTGGCTTATTTTAAAAGTTATTCAGTGTTTCGATCTTCAAATTCTGTTTGAGACGAATAGCCTGTTGCAAGGTACAGGCTTCCAAAAAATTAATTATATTTTCAAAATTTGGTACCTAATAACATTTGAAATAAAAATCAACCGATAACTTTCAAGTATTTTTCTTCTTTCTAATCTTAATAAAAGTTAATAAAATGTATAAAATGTTGAATTATAATTTGGAAAATTTTTTATTGTGAAAAAGACGTTTTATTTGACACCATAATCCACAAACATTTGACTAATTTACCGTTTTATTATGAAAGTTTATTAAGTTCCAATAATATTATGATTTATCCTAATATTATTGTTTTCACCAACCTTTGTTATTGTTTCACCAACAATCCCTAACCATGGTTAACGTAGATCATTGTTTTACGGGACAAGAGTTTTGAACGTTGTTTTAAAACAAACTAGTTTCACCAACGTAATCAATGGTACACTCTTTTATCAGTAAAGATCGATTTACACCGTTTCCGTGAAACTTCGATTTAAAGTTAAAACGTTGATTTAGACGATTTAAAGGATCGTCTAAATGGGATAAATTATCTCGTTATCACCCCATTTTGCGGGTGATAACGAGATAATAGTGAGAGAACAGCTGTTACCAACCGGAAATCTTCAATGCTTCTATCTTTTTTAATCCATTCTGATAGCATAATGTTTCACAAACTCGTATCATTTCAAAACTAGTGCAGCGATTATAATAATACATGGGTTTCTTCAAGGATTCTGGATTTGAGATTGAAGTAAAAACCACGAAATTTCGAACCACTGGAACACTCCATCTTTTCTGATTTGTCTCCAGTGGAAATTTCGAGAGTCGGTCTCTTAAAAAGCAGCGGTTGGTATTCGATGGATGGTTCGGTGGAACTGTAGCCACTGCAGAAGCCGAGATTCCAAGTTATGACTACCGCGCATACGCCAATATGAAATCCTTGTAACTAGCTTATTTTCCACAGTTTTCATCCGATCTGGATGTCATTTTTAGGGAACGTGCAAGCTAGGGTGTAGACAATCCCCTATCAGTTTCATTGTTGCGAAATGAATACTCCACTCTGCGCATGCGCAAACGTAAATTCTACCAAGCATAATTTGTCCACGCCCTGGTCGCCCGATCTCGCTCAAATTTGGATGATATTGGGAGATGGTGATTTGATCATCCCATATCAATTTCAACATGATTCTATCATCAATAGCTACTGCGCACGCGCCTATGTAAAATCCCTGTAACGACCAATTTTCACTGTTTTATCCGATTTCGATGAAATTGTCAGAAAATGCGCGGGTTAAGTTTTAGATGGTCCCCCATCAGTTTCATTGTTGCCAAATCAATCTTTCATTCTGCGCATGCGCGAATGTAAATTCCTTCATGTTCCATCTTTTCACACTCTAGTCGTTCGAGTTCGCTTAATTTTAATGATAGTTAAAAGAAGATGATAGGTAAACGAGGAAGCTATGTGCCACACCGAACTGGTTATTGTTTTCTAGCTGTCTCAAGGAGCCCTATCTTAAATTTGTTCACCGTATAGGTTGATTAGGAAAAAAATTAGTTTGAGAAGCCCTTCAGCTGATCAGAGCCCATTCATACATTGTAATTGTATTCTGGATATCCCAAAGAAGCCCCATTTCAATTTCTTTACCATATAGGTTGAGAAAGGAAGAAATTCGACTCACGGGTCCTACCTTCGTAATCGAATTGCGTAACGCGATTCTGTTGGCTGGGCGAAACGATGACTTTGTCATCAATATGCCTACATAGATGTTGGCACCTATCGAAAGAAAATTAATGCAATTAAGAAACAACCACTGAACTGCTGGATAAAACAATGCACCCATTATCTTATAATATTCAGTATCCAAGTCGATCGAGATGGAAAATATTAAGGATTCTACCATGTTATTGGAACATTTTTCATTTGTTATTTTCGGTAATGAACCTTTGTAATTGACACAGAAATAAATAAATTTAACCTTCTCCTCTCCATCAAAATCTGTTGGTTTACGTTTCAAGATACGTAGATTCTAAAATTCGAATAAAAAATCCGTCCTTCAGCTATAAACGGTGGATGAGCCACATCGTTACTACGCACAGTCTGCTATCCGAAGCTTTTCTTTGAAACCACTGGACCAAAGTTTAAGACATGCTCACAAATCAAACATAGACCAGGTTTGCGCTATTAATCTTGGCACCACTTTCGATCTAGCCTAAAGAGTGAAATGAAAAGAACGAAGAACTTAAAAATCGGAATCTCCTAAACTTCTAAATAAAAGAGTAATTTTGGCGTTGTATTACGTAAAAGTCAGTTCAATAAATCGCATGAAACAACTCAGAGAAATTGTATAGCTAATCCTTCGCGCACCAGATGTGTTGAATTGATAAAAGGTAATAAATTGTCTACACGACTGTGAATAGCAAAGCCATTTCGGAATGCAGGAATAAGATGACTTCTATTAATTCACTATCATCTGATATAGAAATAAAAATCGTTATGTAATAATTCGCATCGTTTGTAAAAATATGGTCTAACTTTATCTCTTCCTCCAATTTCCTTAATTGCTTGAGTGAATAACAAAAACTCAGGGGCCTCGAAACTGTTCATCATTTCGCAGAACCCACTTGAATGTTAGCTCTGTTAGCATCTTTTTCAACAAGTCAGGAAGATGATTTTAAATTGTAAATCTTCGATCAATTTTAAAATTCAGATGAATAACTGTGCAAATAACGGTATTTATTGGTTAACGGGAAGCCAGCCCCTAATTGTACAACTAAGCTATATTTTTCTAAATCGAGTGAAATATTATGATATATTTTTATTTCTAAGATGCGAGCTTGCAAGCATCCTGAGCACCAAACTATACTCATCATTCAGTATATTTTTCCATATAATTAATCTATATTTTACCAAAAAGATGGTGAGTGACCTCCTGTTAATCAATAAGTACCCTATTAACTGTATGATTTTGAATGGGTTTTGTAACAGCTATCGAAACCAGTTACGCAGTGTCCTACGTGGATTTGGCGCACGCGTCAATGCGTTCAGGCGTTCACGCGTTCAAATGGCGGACCAATGAAATTTGCGAAAGTTGTCACATGACCCTGCCCGCGCCACGATGCGACGGCGTTGAACGTTTTGGGTTGATTTTCAAACAAGTTTGATTTTTATTTTGCCGCGCGTCAAACGCGTTTATGTGATGTTTTTTTAACCTCTTTCAACATTTTGAAATTGTTTTCATACTTTTTCCGAACGTTTTCTTATGTGATAATGGAGTTAGCTGAAACAGAAACTGCCATTTCTACATTTATTACATTTATTCATACACCTTTATCGGGAGATGCCCAGTTTCGAAGAAAATTACAATATATTGTCTAGTGTTTCAATGGTAAAAACAAAATACGAAGGTTTGAGTCATGCTCATGTGAGTAAATTTTATTGATTGTTCAGAGTATATTTATGTTTGATTGTTTTGAAATTTGATTTTTTGATAGTTTTTCTGGAAATCGTTCTTGTAGTTCCTATTATTCTGCCATACAAATAAACTTTTGGATTCTACCAAATATTTGTTGTAATCTTTTTTTTAAACCATTGTAACGAAACGAATTATAATTCTTGTTGAATATAAATAGTAAAATTCTTGCGTAATTTTGTTGATGATGTAATCGAAGGTTTTCACTGTCATTCTTGCGTATGATTTAAATTTAAAGTGTTATTCACTTTCCCTCAACTTGGAGTATAAGTAGGTTTTAGCATACAAAAAAGACCTTTAAATTATCTCTGATCTAAATTAATCACTGAAATTAGTGTTAATTGAAAGGTCTTTTTTATATGTATGATAAAACCTCATTATGGAAGATTATCACACAAAATCTTCAGAATTCTTAAGATTATTGGAGTGTAAGCGATGAAATTCACCGAACGCGCTCCGGCTTTCAAGTATTTCCTCGGCCGGTTTCCTTTTTTTTATTACAATCTCCTCGTATTTACAGTTAAATAATACGAAAGAGCTGTTGAGCTGGTCAGCAGCTCAAAGTTGTTGATCGAGCATGAATGCAAAATCAAATTGAAAAAATGAAAATGAAAACGCAGGTGATGAGAACAGAACAGGTTAACTAGTTAAACTAAGAAGCGTTTTTGCGTTTTCACGTAGGACACCATTGTTTTCTCCCGCGCTGCGTGACGCGGCAACGCGCCAACGCCCGTTTTTAACGCGCGGCTTGACGCTTGCGGCGGAGCCACGTAGGACACTACCTTACGGTGATACGTTCAATGGAACGGCGTGCTCGTTGGTATCCCTAACATACACGGGTCCGCTTGCTCTTAATCGTTGTTCAACCTTCAAAACGGTGAGTCTACCTCTCCCTTCCATTTGCGTTAATAGCAATAATATCATATGAACTCTCATTATTTATACTAATGCCTAATCTATTGCTATCCCGCATACCCCTCCCTCTCCTGCGGTATTTCTTCCATCTTTAAAAGAAGTGAATATAAGAAACTAATCAACCCACAGGCTAGATAGAAAAACCCCCCTGATTACCTGTCTTTTGGAGCGACCTAGAGAAAAGCGTAATAAATTATACCAGTGATTGAAATCTTGTTATTTCACCCGAGTTCCAAAATTACATCGAAAGATTGAAATATATGTACTATAGAAGCCCAAGAATTTTGATCACGACAATCGGTAGATTGTCACAGTTTTTTGTATCTGCCTTACCTTTGCTTAGTATAGTTTTTTTCCCTCAATACCACCTGGGAACCTGGTAGGTAGGAATGTACCTACTTCCTACGGAATAACAAAATATGAAAGATAAATTTTTATTGCCCAAAAAATATGTTCAATAATCAGGAAGGTGGGAAGAAATCAAGCTAATCGTATTCAGATGTTCAATGTTGTGTATTGTTTGTTGAATATATTTATTATCAGTCATCCAAAAAGTGGTTGATAAAAATATCGAAGTCTTCTGATGTAACGAAGGTCGCCATTGGAGGTCTGTAGGGCTTCTTGTTATGCTGGAGTGTTGATTTATTCTTCACTAGAGCTGTTTTCTTCACTTGAGCTGTAGATCTATTCTTCACTAGAGCTGTCTTCATCACTGCCACCTTCATCACCACCTCCGAATCCACCCATACCTCCCATACCACCTCCGAATCCACCCATACCTCCCATACCACCGCCCATACCGCCTCCCATACCTCCCATACCACCTCCCATACCGCCCATTCCTCCCATACCTGGTCGTCCACCCATTCCTCCCATACCACCGCCCATACCACCCATACCGCTCATTCCTCCTTGGCCTCTACCACCTCCAAACATACCTCCTTGCCCTCTTCCGCCTCCAAAACCTCCCATACCACCACCTCCTCTACCTCCGCCGCCCATACCACCGCCCATACCACCCATACCACCGCCCATACCACCCATACCACCTCCCATACCTCCTCCACCCATACCGCCACCTCCCATACCACCACCGCCGCCTCCTTGTCCTCTGCCTCCACCGCCACCTCCCATACCACCTCCTCCCATACCTCCACCACCTCCTCCCATGCCGCCACCTCCTCTGCCACCTCCTCTACCGCCTCCTCCCATACCACCTCCTCCCATACCTCCTCCTCCCATACCACCACCGCCGCCTCCTTGTCCTCTGCCTCCACCACCTCCTCCCATACCGCCGCCTCCCATACCTCCACCACCTCCTCCCATGCCGCCACCGCCGCCTCCTTGTCCTCTACCTCCACCTCCCATACCGCCCATTCCTCCCATACCACCACCACCGCCTCCTTGTCCTCTGCCTCCACCGCCACCTTGCCCTCTGCCTCCACCACCTCCACCCATACCGCCTCCTCCCATACCACCTCCTCCCATACCACCTCCTCCCATACCACCTCCTCCCATACCTCCTCCACCCATACCGCCTCCTCCCATACCGCCCATACCTCCACCCATACCACTTCCCATACCACCTCCCATACCTCCTCCGAAGTTCATACCCATCTGAGGGCTTCTTTTATGCCTGGATGATCTGAGATCGATTTCTTCATCACTGCTGTCTTGATGATCTTCAAAACTTCCGGACAAGTCAAACGTAGGGCGGTCTGGTAATCCTGGAATAATCAAATTTTTTGAACTATTTATCCATCTCAATGTTTTTCTTTGTGTGTATTACTAAAATTATGTATCAATAAATAACAATATAGTTTGTGAATATAAATCTAGCGACTGAAAACATTATAATTAAAATAAAAATAACATAAAATAGATAATAAAAAGTTCCAGTCACGCTCTATGACCGTACTAGTGAATATTTGTTAATTATTATGTTACATTGATTTGACATTTGAGCACTTTGGGTGCAAAGAAAGTGTTAACTATCAAATTTATGGCAAAGAAACTCTTTCTTAATAATATTCTGCAATTGCTGTCTTATTTCCCTAAAAATTGCCATTCATAGGTCGACCTGTTAGTTCAAATATTGCAATAAATGTGTAGTCCACCCTCTCTAATACTGTAACAGTTCAGTTAAAAAAGGCAGAACTGTCAGGGTAAATGTCTGTATAATATGGTTTAAGGGGTACGCAGAAGATAAACGGTTGGAAACCAGATCTAGAAGATTGTAATATAGCCTAAGTTCTATTCCGGAATTCGTCTTCAAATTGCGCCTACTCTCATTAAATTCGGTTCAGCCATTCAGCCCTGATGCTCGGACAAACAAACGGACATTGGATTTTATATATTAAATAGAATAGAATAGAGTTTGATAGGATAGGAAGGATAGGATTGGAGGGATAGGAATAGAATTGGATAAGATAGGACAGGATGATAGGATTGTGATATATTATGACGATTGATCATCTATTACAAGATTCCACATAAAATGTTCAGTCGTATCAATGAAATGTTTTATTAGCAACTTTTTAAAAATAATATTTATAAATACAACATGAAAACATGATTTATTAAATCAGTTATCATGGAAGTAGTAGCAGAATTTTTGGAGGATTTGACGTTTATGCAAAGAAGTATTCTGTGGCAGTTACTAATTGTCTGTGAGCGATGCATTTCAAGAGGGTTAACCCACATAACTGTGCTCAAAAAGTCCTCATTTTCTTGGCAAAAAATTGTATTAAAAAACGTTTTAAAAAAACGGAGGGTAGACCTACGGTTCTACAGTCAGATAATTTAATAATGATTAATTTTACACATTATTAGTTCATTATAGTTACCTAGCAATATTAGTTTATAATTGAGCGTTATAAATCAGCTTTCCTTGACACTACAGAGGCTAAGGGAATATGAGGTGCTGTGATAAAATGAGAGCATTCCAAAGAGTGGTTAACGATTTTCCTGCTATGAAAACTAAGGGAATTACACTTCCCTGGTAACGTTTTGGTTGTATGTGAAAATCAATAGACAATTTTTTGAATGAGAAGTACATTACAAACGAAACGCTTGCATACGAGTCTGCAACACATTGGGACATTTTATGTCTTTAGTTGAAGACAAGTATGTGTTGCAGACTCGTATGCAAGCTCTAAGAGCCACTCAGCAGATCTGGACCCTAGGCATCGTCACGTAAATGTGCTAAAGAGACTACATACGAAATTACAGCTTCCTAGAGTGTAAAACATAGAAGTTAGCTTCAAGAGCCACTCATCTGATCCGGACCCTAGGCATAATCAATTAAATGTCCTAAAGAGGCTACATACGAAATTACAGCTTCCTGGACCGTAAAGTATGGAAATTACCTATTAAAATTATTTAACCACCGCTCCACAATCAAACTGTTCTCGCAATATTCGTATCACCTGCTATGGATCAAATCATCGAAACACCAGCTCAATGAAATCATCAGAAATTAACAAGCGGTTGCAATCATGTTCACAGTATCAATTATTGAGAATGATCACCTTTGTGTAAACAATTATTCATGTAACCATGCCCATAAAAGCTTGCTGGCCACGCACTTCGCAGTAGTTAACATAATATGGTTGGATAAATCGAGAGCTTTCGAACGAATGGTCAACGAATTTTGTGGGATGAAAAACGACGAAGTACCATTTTCCTAGCAACGACCCGGTTGTAAGCGGAAATCATCAGAATACCAACCGTAACGCTTTTTTTAACGCTTTTTTCGTTTATGTGCCAAAGTAAAGACATAAAATGTCAATATATATAGAAATTACGTTTACCTAATTATTATGGTGTACAATTAGAGCTTTTCTGTATCTTTGTGTTTTCGTCTTGGTTTATGATGTTCCTCTTTTAGAATAATACGAAAAATGCGGAGAGGAGCAAGCAGAAAATAATACCGTGGCTAGGAGAGTCATTTTAGCATTTTGGGTCAAACTTTAGAGATATAAATCTACTTCCATTTAGAGTTTTGACAGGGTGCCTACAGGTCACAGATTCCCCGAAAGTCCTGGAAAAGTCATGGATTTAATAGTAGGGCACGGATATTACCGAAAGTCACGGATTTTAATATAGAAGTCACCTATTTTTATGGCGTCGGTAACCAAATAATCATAATGTAATGCCAGTTCCGGGATTCACAAAATATACGACCTATAGACGTACATAGACCTATAAATATATTGAACATTTGCATATATTCTATAAATACATTTCGTTAAAGACTTCTATAACTTATTCTTAGTAGTAAGTTGTAATAAAAATAGAATATGCTGATGGCCTAATTGCACCAATCACTATTGCAGAATTTCAAAACTAAGGTAAGAATTCTTTTTAAAATCTAAAATATTAAATATTTTGTACATTGTATTTTCTGTACTAATATTCTGTAAGTAGTCTTACACTTCTGTACTTTATAAGTAGGCTAGATTCAGTAAAAAAATTATGATGATCTAGTTTTATATAGGCTACTCATGATTAAAGTAGGTTTACTGGTAAGTACTCGTATTTCGGTACGCTATTCCTAAAAAAAAATTGAAGCCTGTCATAGGTCGCCGATTTTTAAAATTTAGAACCTCAAAAGTCCCCAAAAAGTCCCCGATTTTTATTTTATAGATCTATTAGACACTCTGCTTGAGCTTAACGAATATTGATCAACGCCATTTGATCAACAGGTGGTATTGATAAACGTAAAGAACAACAGATGGTATTGATGAACACCTAATGATCAACAGATAGAATTGATCAACACATATTGATGAATAATCTACGTGCATTTGATGTCAAATTACAACCTACCTGAGTTGAAATCAAGCGTCTTGAGCAAGATTTCTTCAGACGAAACCTCCGAAGATTCTGCGCAGGCGCAGCCCGCCAGGGCAAACGCGACCAGCGACACGAGGACTTTCATATTTTCCGACTCGTCTCCATGCAGCTCGCGCCTCCGAGTCGCAATTTAAAGAGTTCGCGACGAGGTTTGATCGCGCCAATTGTGCAAATATTGTTATTGTGCCTACACGAACTAGTGATGATTTCAAATGTAATACCAACAAGCTTTTCTATTGGAATAGGAGAGCACGAACATTAAAATACGTTGCTCATTATACAAAGGTTTATGATTATTACTGTGTTGTGTAACCCTGAAGAAATGCATAGACGCAGTGGAAAATCATTATGAAAAAACCAAAAGACCTAGAAAAATATGTTCAAGAAATTGTTCTACAAGAAACGGACAGCCAAGAAATGTTTTCTAAAACTAAAAAAACGCGCAAGAACTTGAAAGGACCAGAAGAAAAAGTATGACAGCTTAAAAGATCATTATACGGTCTAAAGCAGGAAATGGTTTGAAAAGCTGGACTCAAGATTGAAAGAACTTGGTTTCAAGACTTCATTCGCCGATCCTTGTAAGTACACAATCGAGAAAGGGGAAGTGAAGGCACTTCTCACTATGTATGTTGATGATCTGATAATAGCTTCATCAAGTAAAGATCAACTAGAAGAAAAGAAACAAGACTTAATGAAATGTTTTGCTATGCGAGATCTATGACAATTAAATTACTGTCTAGGAATAGAATTCTCTAAAACCAGAAATTCAGTAAAAATACCAAACAAAAATACAAAAATACGTAGAAAAAATATTTTTAAAATTTAACATGGAACAGTGTGAACCAGCCCGAACACCCTTGGAACCAGGACTCAAATTAGGAAAGGAAACATCAGAAGAGTTGAGTGACCTTCCATATCAAGCATTAATGGGATCATTGAAGTATCTTGCGACAGCAACACGACCAGACATATCATACGCCATCAGTTACTTATCAAACTTCAATACAGGCGAATTAGGACAAGTTACAAGTGTTTCCCCATCAATTTGAAGAAGTCACTGTTTTACAGTTATAGAAAATACGTCCATTCACCTGTAAACTCGTTATTTTCCAGCATTGTGAGTTGACAATTTTTCAGGTTTAATAAGTGGGAATCATCTCCTGCTGAAGAATACAGACAAGAAGCATTCAGCGTAGAAGACGCCAAAGAATTGTTCAGCCACGAATAAAAGCTCATTTTGTTTGTATTTTTGAGTTGAACGAGAGATTTAGGATGTCTTCCGAGACCCTTGAAAGATTATGGTGCGTGACCCTATGCAATTTTTCCTGATCGGGTATTGAGGATCTCCTCATCATTGAAGAACAAAGTGAAGTGTGAAGATCATCTCGAAGCAGCCTAACCCAGCAGCATTAAGACATGATGAACTGAATAATCATTTCCGCTGAATGAAGGAGAAAAATCCGATTATGCCAGCCGTCAGAGTAAGTTGAAATCAAATACACACTTTCTCCACTTTTCAGTTTATAATTTGTCTGTCTTCCAATCATTATGTGACCGACATGGCCGCCCCATCATCATTACACCTTGTCATGTACGATAACCATCCTATCGTGTACTTAACACCGTTTTTATATTATGATTCGCTGACAAAACTTCAGTTTCGGCATCCCGCTTGACTGCCCGCTTGACAATGCTTCAATTGTGGAAAACAGCACTGGCAGGCTGTGAAGCATGCATTGAGGTACCTCCAGGGTACGCCAAACGTAAGTTTGATATTCAAGAAAACCAATCAGCCTATCATAGGATACACAGATGAAACTGGGGAAACTGTGTAGATGCCGATCCTATAGAGGATACTGTTTCACATACGCCGGATCAGTGATAAGCTGGGAATCACGAAAACAGCGAACCGTGGCCCAATCCAATGCAGAGAGTGAGTATAAGGCGCTCACAGAAGCTGCGAAAGAAGCTATACACCTGAAAATCTTGGCCAAAGACATTTGAGTTCGTCAAAGCATCATAGAACTGAAGAATGACAATCAAGCAGCCCAGAGCTGGTCAATGAATCCAATAGTGAATTCAAAACCGAAACACATCGCTATAAAGGAATACTTCATTCGAGAAGCACTTGAAAAAGGCGATGTGAATATTACCTATTGCCGAATGGAAGAAATGCCAGCCGACATCCTCACCAAAGCCGTCGTTGCATCCAAACTAGAAGCACTCGAACTTGAGGAATATCGTTCGTGAGGGGGAGTAAAGAAATGCACTCTCTCAAGTTTAATTATTTATTATTTAGTTGGATCTTCATGCGATCTATCATATTGATATCCATCACACGAATGGACCAAAATATTGTGATTGTATTATCAAACTGAATGTTTACCGAATAGGTATGAAATAAATGTTAGTATAAAATAACAAAAACAAACGTTCCGAGTTATTACCACATTTCTATAAACCCATCCATATTATCCATGAGAATCGAATGAAACCTCTTGGAACGCTATACGTTAATCCGTTCACTCTCCCTAAAGGCAAGAGCGAGTAGCGACATCTTCAAATTACTGAGTGAATTGATAAATTTCGTTAATGACAATGTTAATGGCAAGTGGTTGTAAAATCGAAATATTGTCAAACTAGCCTGATCATTTCCAAAGATCGTGTGAGCTGGTTCCAATGGAAATCTGAATTCGTAAAATCGAGTTTATTAAAACTCTGGCCTTTACGTATTGTAGACTAGTGAAGCATTGGTAGAATCAAGAAGCACCCGTGACGATCCTATAGGATCAACAGTATAAGCGTTGACAGGCTATTATAATTGCTATAACATGTATATGCTTAAGGATAATAATTATATTTACCTCAAATGAGAAAACCTATTTTGTTTTACTTAAAACAATGTTCAATGTAGCTACCTAATTGTATTAATAATTATTTGTATAGGTACTTGTATGCTCTGCTTTAAATTAATAAACGCTTTCACTATCACTCTAGAAGCAAGAAGCAGTAGATTGGTAGAAGAGGAAGTATAGCATTGGTAGAAGCATCGGTAGATTGGTACCTGCTTGGTAGATGCTTTATTTTATAAATTCCCATTTGGTGAGTACCTACGGCAAATGGCGTTATACTTATATCAATAGGACTAGTAAAGTGTAGATTTATTAATTAATTGCATTAATATTCACTTCGTAGGTTTCTATATTTACGTAGCTATATTGATGACAAAGTCAGCGTTTCGCCCGACCACCACGAAATTGTATTACGCCAATCGTTTACGCAGAGTCTGAAAGCTAATTTCTACTTTAATCAACCTATGGTGCTGAAATTTGTAATGGAGCTCCTGTGGGATAACTAGAATACAAGTTCGCACTGATCAGCTGAGGGACCTCTGAGCCTAATTGGTTTCTTAATCGACTTATAGTGCTGATTCCTGAAATGGAGTTCCTTTGGTACATCTAAAATACAATTACGGTGTGGAGGGGCTCGGATCAGCTGTGGGACCTTTGAGGCTAATTTCATTCATTTTCGACCTACTTACTGTAATGCTTTCGAGTCTACCTAGAGGAAGCGGAAGCATCGTTTTCACTTTCGGTAGAAAAAAAATTGTAGGTCTCCAAAATCAAAATTTCCACTCGCATTTTACGAGTTTGAGAGAAATCGAGGTTATGAGAAATTAACGTTTGCGCATGCGCATAGGCTACTATTTATTCGAAGGCTTTGTAAATCATAGGGGACCGTCTAGTAGCTAACCATGAACATTTCATCGGAACGGGACTGAAACTTGGTATAGTTTTGGGCGTGACAAGGATTTGCCACAAGCAGACAGACAGACACGCAGGGAACCGATATTGATCAGTAAGTTATGAAACGCAAAAAGCAAGTGGAAATTTTGATTTTGAAGGACAACGATTTTTCGACTTCAATCAAAAACTCAAAGCTTCCTTACCTAAAGTTGAGGAAGCAAAATACCCTATTCCGTCCTGGATCAGAACGGTTAGTTACGGTCCATGAAACTGGTGGGACGTCCCTTCCTTAAATGCAATTAAGGTAAAAACGCTGCAAATTATTTCACAAAGGTTTATTATTTTTTCAATTGAGTTTGATCGTAGTTTTAGTTGGCTTGCGTACGTCATAAGGCCCGTCCAGACTCCTCGGCGAGTCCTATTTCGAGTTGCCACGAACTATACTTCTATAATTATATCCGCATGTTTAGATTTCTCGATTTGAGCTCCTATCTATTCAAATAGTTATTGCCTTAATAATATCATTATCTAAGTACGTACGAAAAGTCGAGAGGATATGTTATTAAATATGCGTAGGCAAAGCTTTGGTATTAACACACAAATATGACCTATAAAAAAACATATATTCATGCCTCGAAGGAACGCTGTACCCACCTCATGGTGTAGCGGTGTATTATATGGGTATAACACGTAAAAGTAATAAATATCCATTCTCCTACACCCCTCTGCTACGCCCCTGGTCACTCAAGCCACCACAAGGTGCCGCGGCGCCTCCTCTCACTCCACCCCCCGCTCACCCCCCTCACCACCCACCGTGACCCCCTGCCAAGCGTGCCAGGTGTGCGTCTAACACGTCTGACACTCAAAGTCTCGAAAAAGACACTTTTTCGCCCGTTTTTGGCCCATAGCATCTATGCGATTAAATCGATCGGGATGGTTAAACGTTAGGACCAACCAGACCCCAAATGGAGTCTATGTGCGAAAGAACGGGTTTTTTAAGTAAATTCTTAGGCCTTTTATGGCCCGGACGGCGAACGGCGGACGGACATTTCAAATTTGGATTCTACGCACCTTGAAACGTAAAGTGACAAAGTTTGAGGGGGGGTTATAAAACTTTTTTTGCTATACGATCACATAGGCTTATTATTGGAAATAATAAACCAAAACCACCAATTGTTGACACTATTAGGGGACATCTCTCTTAGATTCTGTGTTTTACCCACGGGTTCAAGAAAACGGAACTTCCAAGTACTTATTATAAATTGTGAATTCGTTGAGAATACTTTCCATGTGTTCATTTCTCCAAATAACTTTGTTGATTATCAATATGAATGATTGATTATGAGTATGATTATAAATGTTGACACACATGCCTTCAGAAACTCCAAATGTTGACATTTTCAGTTCCTATGTTGACACTTATGTTAAACTAGCGTTCCCCCCGCGAGCGTTGCTGCGCCCAAATTAAATTTGTTTATTGATCGTAATTTTAAACTGTTATTAAGAGGTGATTTGATGGACGGAAGCTTAGCCTTTGGTTTCTGCCTTTGGTGTCTACAATGACCCTGGATTCGTTGTCATTTTATGCAGACGTTCAATAGTATCCTCCTCCTCCCTCCCTCCCTCCTCCTCCCTCCCTCCCCCCTCCTCCCTCCTCCCCTCCCTCATCCTCCTCCTCCTCCCTCCTCCTCCTCCTCCTCCCTCCTCCTCCTCCCTCATCCTCCTCCCTCCTCCTCCTCCTCCTCCCTCATCCTCCTCCTCATCATCCTCCCTCATCCTCCTCCTCATCCTTTGGCCTCACCCTCGGCCTCACTCTGCCTTCGGTCTTGGCTTGGGTAGTTAAATAAATTTCTAAAACCTGACACTGCACCCTTTTATGCCCTCTGGGTCAGAGCCCTTTGAACGGATTTGCACCAAACTTTACAGGAACAATCCTTGAATCATGCCTAATAATACCTGAAAGTTTCATTACAATCTGTCGAGCGGTTTCGGAGTCTATAGGCAACATACATACATACATACATACATACATCCTCTTTTATAGATATAGATATGAATGCTTCTCTCACCTGAAGTTGTCATTGTGGTAAATGGACAAAAATGCTTGTGAACACGTAGAAATATATTCTCAAAAAATATCTTAAAATGCGTTAGGCCTAGTAGGCCACCATTAGAAAATGGAGCGATACAATTAATTACGGGAATGGTTGCTTTGAAATATTCTTTCTCTATCTATATTTGCTTAGAAATATTATCTCCCTATAATCACCTTGCTGATTTAAATTTAAATATCAACTTTACAATGAAATTAAAAGTTTCTTCTGATATTGACACAGGTGTCATCATTAGGACACAAACACGTTTTATGGAACCTAATGTTGACACCGAACAATACCATACTTTTTGTTGACATTTTAGGGTTTTCATGGTTACGCCTTCTTCCTCATATTATTAATAGATCATCTGAATTTAAATCGTAATTTTGACTCATATACTTGACCCGAAACATCCAAATTTGTAGACTCACCTCACTTAGCTGCAGAGCTGTGACAAAGCCACAAGAGTGACTGGTTACGGTTGTCATCAAAATATCATCATCCAGACGATTTTTTGCTTTCTACATAACTAGCGGAATCGGTCAATCTTAACAATTACTTTTTCATCTTTCTAATGACGTTGATTTTGATAATCTACAGTGTCTAATTTTCTTATTTCTTGTATTTGAAACAGAAGTGTCAACGATTGGATAAGTGTCAACAATTGGTGCTTTTACCCTACTTTGAGTGAAAAATGTTACTTATGAGTATATCGCCCAAATAGGCACGTATATTATGTGTGAAAGGGAGTATGAAACTTGGCTCTGTCGCTAGTGGTGAAAGGAGCAGCAATATGCGCTCGAGCGCCGTACGCTCCTGTCTCCATACACACCTTGGTATGCGCTATTAACTTTGAATGCTTATGAGATGAGTCGAGCAAATGGAATTCTCGTGGTTTCACTTCTCCCTCACATATTCCATGGCGTCTCACTTTTCGTTCCACTGAAAAGATTACTTCAAATTGAGTGTGACGGAACCATAAAATGAAATAACCTTTACGATTAGCTTTCGTCTTCCTCGAGTGTAGTTTCTGAGTTTCACTGAAGTGGAACCAACTAGCATAATCTACGTATTACTTTCAAATAAAAGGGGCCTATTTCATAAAACAACAAGTTACAAGTGTAACAAGTACAGGTACTTGTAATGCACGGTAAACTAGAACAACTGTTTCACCAAAACAAAGAGTACAAGTGTAGAAAAGTAACACTTGTAGAAGCTAAGTTACATGTATAGCAGGAAAAAAAAACGACGTGTGGGGAAAACGATATGAACAACGTGAACGGGATGCTGAAATTGAAGTTTCGTCAGCGAATCATAATATAAATACGGTGTTAAGTACACGATAGGATGTTTATCGTACATGACAAGGTGTAATGATTGGAAGACAGACAAATCATAAACTGAAAAGTGGAGAAAGCGTGTATTTGATTTCAACTTATTCTGATGGCTGGCATAATCGGATTTTTCTCCTTCATTCAGCAGAAATGATTAATCATTTCATCAAGTCTAATGCTGCTGGGTTAGGAATGTCATCTGTAATGGATGGGTTTATAGAAATGTGGTAATAACTCGGAACGTTTGTTTTTGTTATTTTATACTAACATTTATTTCATACCTATTCGGTAAACATTCAGTTTGATAATACAATCACAATATTTTGGTCCATTCGTGTGATGGATATCAATATGATAGATCGCATGAAGATCCAACTAAATAATGAATAATTAAACTTGTGTGAGTGCATTTCTTTACTCCCCCTCACGAACGATATTCCTCAAGTTCGAGTGCTTCTAGTTTGGATGCAACGACGGCTTTGGTGAGGATGTCGGCTGGCATTTCTTCCATTCGGCAATAGGTAATATTCACATCGCCTTTTTCAAGTGCTTCTCGAATGAAGTATTCCTTTATAGCGATGTGTTTCGGTTTTGAATTCACTATTGGATTCATTGACCAGCTCTGGGCTGCTTGATTGTCATTCTTCAGTTCTATGATGCTTTGACGAACTCAAATGTCTTTGGCCAAGATTTTCAGGTGTATAGCTTCTTTCGCAGCTTCTGTGAGCGCCATATACTCACTCTCTGTTGTGGGTTGGGCCACGGTTCGCTGTTTTCGAGATTCCCAGCTTATCACTGATCCAGCGTATGTGAAACAGTATCCTGTATAGGATCGGCCATCTACACAGTTTCCCCAGTTTCATATGTGTATCCTATGATGGGCTGATTGGTTTTCTTGAATATCAAACTTACGTTTGGCGTACCCTGGAGGTACCTCAATGCATGCTTCACAGCCTGCCAGTGCTGTTTTCCACAATTGAAGCATTGTCAAGCGGGCAGTCAAGCGGGATGCCGAAACTGAAGTTTTGTCAGCGAATCATAATATAAAAACGGTGTTAAGTACACAATAGGATGTTTATCGTACATGACAAGGTGTAATGATTGGAAAACAGACAAATTATAAACTGAAAAGTGGAGAAAGTGTGTATTTGATTTCAACTTATTCTGATGGCTGGCATAATCGGATTTTTCTCCTTCATTCAGCGGAAATGATTATTCAGTTCATCAAGTCTTAATGCTGCTGGGTTAGGAATGTCATCTGTAACTTCGAGATGATCTTCACACTTCACTTTGTTCTTCAATGATGGGGAGATCCTCAATACCCGATCAGGAAAAATTGCACAGGGAGGTTTTCGCCTCAGTTTCCCTTCGGACACAGATGAGCACGTAGTCATCTGTTCCAAATGTTGTCCCGCGCGAGCCATGGTTTCATGTGCGCTGTCCCGATGTAATGTCATGTAATGTCATGTCTGAACACCGCTGACGTAATGTCTCGTGGATCCCTGTCATCGCAGCATGGACTTCTCTCCCATGCATTATAGTGGTCCCACGTGGCTGTGTTCACCGAGGTCGAATTGGCCCATTAGAAGAGTACGCCCCGACCTAGCGTCCCCAGGTGTAAGCTCGGAAATCAGAGCTTACACCTGGTGATTACGTAATCACCCGTTAGGAAATGGTGCCCCTTGCCACGTGAAAGTTGAGATCCCATGCTAGAATTCCGCTGGAATTGGGGGGGGGGGGGGGGGGGAGTATGTTCAGCCCTTACCAAAATTCGAATTCTCCCGCCATTGCTGAAATGTAGTTGACATGTTGTCTTCCCAAATTTCCGACAGAGCGCATAAGTCATTCAATGTATTTATCCCGCTTTTTATATATTTAACGATGTAACTCTGATAATATCTAGTTTTTCCCGATCATCCCGTAATAATATACGATTTGAGCTCCCGAAGGTGCAGTGAAATTGTGAAGTATTAATTGTAAATTGTACGAGAACTTTATATTTTGTAGGCACTGCATTGATCACTAGCGCCCTTCGCGTCCTGCGGACGACGAAGGCAAATGAATATCAGTCTAATTTCCGCCTCCCGTACGAGCCAAATGGCTCTCCCGCTATTGTGTTTCTGATCCCGCCTTACAGTCATTAAAGTGAACCAGGATTCCGTAATTTTGTGTATTTTTTCTTCCCGGATTAAACAAAATGTAAAACAGTGACTTGTTCAAAATGATGGTTGAAACACTTGTAACTTGTCCTAATTCGCCAGTACACTTGTTAATTTTCACAGTGCACAATTCACAAGTCTACACTTGTACCTTTATGAAAAGCTTGCACACTCATTTTTTACAACTTGAACATAAAATCGGCTTGTAACTTGTTGCTTATGAAATAGGCCCCAGAAGTCTTATGACGTCGGCTTAGTCATGATTAGTATGATCTAAATGTCCTGGCATCCAGTGAATTTCAATCCCTGAGTGGATGCTCTACAAAACGTTATAAACAAGGAAATTCTTTGGATTTTTACTGCACACTTGCTTAATGATCATGTGCTTAACGAACCCGTTAATATAACTGCTTTAGCTTTATTCAGTTCGTTAACTGGTACTTGATAACTTCATAACTAGAGTATTCATCTGGAAGTCTGACCTCTTTTTTCACTCGGTTTTGAGGATCGTTTTTTCCAACCCCACATGACAGGTCCACTTTCACGAACAATAATGCAACGGAGTTTGGTCTAACTCCATTAAGAATAATCTCCAGGATCAAACCTTAGAGTCTTTCACCAACCCAAAACTCGTTTGGAAGAACAGAGATTTGGACACACACTGTCCATTAAAAAGATGGACTCTGTGACCTGGGACAATAAATCTGCCACAACAGAACCACCAACCACCTGTTATCGTCCTTTTAGCGAATTTTCGAAGAAAATTAAGCTATTGCTCTCGCCTCAAAATTTGTAGAATGTGAATTTTTGAAAAACTTTTATGCAGAAATCCGTTTCAGGCTATTCTGAATCATATTCTGAAGTTTAACGCATTTTTTTATGTATGTATGTATGTACGTATGTATGTATGTATGTATGTGTCATTCCAGACGATAACTGTCCGTAGAATTGTGCTAGAAACTTCAAACAAATTTTAAAATGTTAAGGACACAAAACGAAAGTTCAAGTCCGTTGGCCAGCATGATCGGATTACATCTTCGGGTTGAAATTTTCAAAAATGTAGTCAAAAATTTCAAAATAGCCTGTTTTTTGCGATTTGTTGTGCGAAATAATTTTTTCAGCATACTAACATGTGGTATAATTGGAATCAGCGTAAAATTTCCTATAAGAATATGTATCAAGTTTTCAAAAATTTCAAAGTTGAAAAATCAGTCAAAAATTGAAATAATGCCGTTCGCTTGTTGTAAAAATCGGTAATATTTGCATGAAACATTGTCCAAATTCAGATTGAACTACTCTTATGGAAGTATCCCTGTATAACCAATCCCAGAACCATGCTGTTTAAAACGTAGGTAGTAGGTGCTTGTTTAAAAAAAAAAAAAAAAAAAAAAAAAATGTAATCACAACTGATGAGTTTACTCTGTGAAATATTCCGTCCTCCGATTCTCTCGGTCGCTCTCTTTAATGTTTTACGCTCAACTGTTTTAGGACTTGATGTAGCTTTAATACTGATTGTGGCTTAGAAAATATCAGCCATGAAATTATGAAGAAGTTCTATTTATGTACGTACTAGCACGCTCTGCTCGGCCGTCAGTAACGTTAATCTCAAGGCCTCCCTCCACTCGGCCGTCAGTAACGTTAAGCCTAAGATCAATAGCGACTGAAATGTCGAAGATTTCTTCAAAAATTCGCTCATGGGGTCATGCTGCATGACTGGACTTTTTATTTGTTTACGGGCAAGTTAGCCCAATAAACAATAAGGAATCTATACATGGAAAATACAGATAACGAATGAGAATAGAAATTTATACAGTGTTAAAAGTGTTAGTGAAAAAAATTAAATCAATGCACAAAAAATAATAATGACCACTGAAATTTATGCGGACGCTAGATCAAATTCGACTATCTTTATCTCGAAAATGAATATTTTGAAGAATAGTCAACCGAAGTGCGCCAACCGTCACTAAATATTATACAGAGCTTTATTCGCACCATCCTTGACTATTTTATCGAAATTTGGTGTTAATCAAGGCCACTATATATTAAAGAAATCAAATATATATACGCATGACATATTGGTTCAGAACTTTCACTTGCTTTATAAAGACCTTTTTGCCTCATCCGTACAATCCCCGAATATTTCATCAATTTAGGGATTTATGGTTTTTGTCAGGATTTGTGAATAGTCTGGTAAATAGACGCCAGACCAATTTTGTTGAGATAGCTCTTGAATGCAAAGTGCTCGTGCGAATTTTGATTTTGGGAGTCAACGATTTTTTCGTTTTCAAAATGAATCAACCTTTTAAGAACTGGGTAACCTTGGTTACCTTTGATTTTCGTCATCAACTCGACCAAACAACTTGTGTCATTTAAATTACTACAAGGTGTGCCGACAGAAACAAATACGTGCGATTAAACATATTTACAAAACTCATCGCACTTTTATTGTAATGTAATCGTTCTTTGCAGGATCCTGCAAGGAAAGAACGTCAATCGACGTTAAATATTTCAACAGGTGCCGTTTCGATTATTTAATTCATCTCAATGCGATATTCTCGAGGCCAAGAGAATCGTGCTTGTGATCATTCCAAAACAATATCGCACATTATTGTAATAGACGATGTTCGTTTCTAAAGTGATTTTCCTCGTTGCGGCGACGGCGGTGGCCTGTGTTAGCGCCAGGCCCCAGATCATCTCGGCGGCGCTCGCCGCTTCTGGCATGTCAGCACCCGCCGGACTTATATCTGTAGCAAGTAATGATCAAGATTATTGGTATACTACCTGCTGAACACTTGGTGGTGAATCAAAGCCACGGAAATTTGCTTATAAATATAGTTTTTTGGTAGGAAGTGGGGAAACTCGCATGAGCTATTAAAATACTTGTGGGTACCCCTTCTATAGGGCACACTTTCCCACAGTTGGGATCAGTGTTGGGCATAATCTTATCGTCAAATACAAATACGATTGAAATCGCGATAATTATTCGTGGAAACTGAGTCAACTGCGATTATATTCGTATTCGTGTAATCGTATTCGTCTGTCGGCGATTACACAAATACAACCCATAAAAATGCGTCACGGTCATCAGTTTCAATAGGGCGTCCCTCCTATGATATGCGAAGCCTTGCTAATATTACTTAGCTTCAGACGGACTTCCTTAAAGCGAATTCAACGATTGGAGCCCAGCCTTTTTGTCTCAAATCTATTTCAATAGGACGTCCCTCTGAAGCTAGGTAATATTAGCAAGTCTTCGCATATTATAGGGGGGACGCCCCTATTGAAATTGATGACCATGACGCATTTTTATGGGTTGTGTTCTTGTAATCGCCGACAGACGAATACGAATATAATCGCAGTTGACTCAGAATCAACGAATAATCATCGCGATTACAATCGTATTCGTATTCGACGATAAGATTATACCCAACAGGGCTCCGAACAGGAGAAGCTCGACGTAGAGCGCAGCACGTAAAGAAAGACCTTACCAATTTGTTTTTCTTCAGTTTATTTAATTTTATATACGGGCGAAATTGCCCAATTTACAGTTTTATGATGACAACTAATGAAGTGATCAATTAAAACTAACGAACATCCACGACTATTTTCAAACAAAAGAAGTACTTAGAAAATACTGGACAATGTGTTGAATCAGGGAGACGATACACATTACACCAAGGGCGTACGCAGACTTTTTGCGCTACTGGGGCCAACGATAATTTTACAAGACCGCTTTAGGCAAAAACAATCATGCACAAAATGAGGGTAAATGCAAAGTTATTATTTATATAAAATGTAATGAATTGAGAACAACTGAAAATTGTTATTACTGCAACATGAAACTCCTGGGGTATTCACAAAATTGTTTCAACACTCATCAACAAATTGATTTTTCTTCTAGAGGACCAACTTTTTGTGTACATTCAATAGGCAAAGTTAGTTCGTTGAGACGGGCTTTTGACATGGCTGACCTCAACTATGTTTTAACCCTTCTCAACGAGCTGAATGACCTTTCAATTGTACACGTTGTGCACGGCTGTGCGAGAAGAACGTTTAGCGCCAATTTCACTTGGGGGTTTACCCCCTTGGTCTCTTGCAGTACATCGATCAAATCCAATTCATCCAATTTTTCTGTAGTAAGACCCTTTGTCATCCAAAATGTATGCCATAGCTCAGTCTCAGTTTCAAAGAGGGTATCCAGACCATATAACTTGCAAAAGTGGGTCAGTCGCTGTTTGAGTTCTTCCTTTGACATTTCCAACATCTTCGATGGATGAAGTACCAATCCCCCAAAAGCTGTCAAATTATCATCCGAAAATCGGTCTTGTAATGAACTTAGTACTGAATCCAAATATGGGATGTACAGAGATTCTTTCCAACATCCTGCTGAGCTTGAAGTTGTTTGGTTGGAACAATGTTGTTGACATTCAACTATTCTGGGCCGCCGGATTTCTTCCCCCACACGTTCGGCAAGAGAGTCAGAAGCCATGGGAATGTCCAAAATCAATGTTTCAGAGGTTTCACATTGCTCTTTGATGAGAGTCTGTAATGTGGCCACGAGATGTTTACACTCCAAAAGATTCAACTTCTTCGATTGTAGGTTATTAAACAAAGGTTCCAAAATGGCGGAATACTTGGCGATGATTTCAAGACAAATTATAAATTGTGATTTTGTTGCAGTACAATGGAGTGGTACAATAGTGTTTCCAGGCCTTCAATAAGCGCCACGTATTGTTCTCTGAAAATCCTAATAGAAGATATTTCTGTGACCAACGAGTTTCACAAAATGCAGGGATTTTTGGCACTTATCTTCTACCTAGTGGCGAATCTCGAAAGAAATTGATTATTTCCTTGATAACTGAAATTGTGTTGCGAATTTCAGGGACCTGATTGAGATCGTTAACGACTAAGTTCAATCTGTGGCTTGCGTAGTGGACAAAAACTGCTTTTTTTTAAATGCTCACGCATGATTGTCTGTACACCATTGATAGGTGCTCAATTCAAGAATTCAGGATAGGTAGGTACATAAAGTATCTAAAGTAATAAAAGGGTAGGTATTGCAAGAAGAGTAGGTAGGAACTAACCCCAGTTGTTCATTGTAGAAGAAAATGCGTATTAATTTGTGTGACGAGATAATTGCGGAGTAGGTAGTCTACTGGGGCAACTGCCCCAGTTGCCCCACCCCTGCGTACGCCCTTGCATTACACAATGGGTTGCCTATTAGGTTCTTTGGGTTGCTGGTTATTTATGTTTGTTTTTGTTTCTTTATTATAATCATTCATTTATTAATAACTAGCTGCTCCGGCTCGCTACGCTCGCCTCCACGTCCAGCCGGGGGGCAAGCCCCCCGGACCCCCCATTAAATTGCTCGCTTCGCTCGCAAAGTGTGGCATGTAGGTAATGTTGCTCGCTTCGCTCGCAAACGGCAGATCTCTAAGGGTAGGTTTAACTTCTGTAGGGGATGCTACTCGCTTCGCTCGCTTGAGGAAGTTATACTGCCCACCCAACTTGGCAGACGTTTTTTTCTGTTGGAAATTCTTACAAACAAATTAAATCTTATAAAACTACGTGGAACCACGAAAAGTTTATAAGGAGATGATGCTCGCTTCGCTCGCTTGAGGAAGTTATACTGCCTACCCAACTTGGCAGACGTTTTTTTCTGTTGGAAATTCTTACAAACAAAATAAATCTTATAAAACTACGTGGAACCACAAAAAAGTTTATTTGGGGATGTTGCTCGCTTCGCTCGCAAACTCTGGCATGTAGGGAATGTTGCTCGCTTCGCTCGCAAATTGTGGCATGTAGGAAATGTTGCTCGCTTCGCTCGCAAAGTATGGCATGTAGGGAATGATGCTCGCTTCGCTCGCAAACGGTAGGTCCCTAAGGGTAGGTTTAACTTCTGTAGGGGATGCTGCTCGCTTCGCTCGCTTGAGGAAGTTATACTGCCCACCCAACTTGGCAGACGTTTTTTTCTGTTGGAAATTCTTACAAACAAATTAAATCTTATAAAACTACGTGGACCCACGAAAAGTTTATTAGGGAATGTTGCTCGCTTCGCTCGCAAGGTATTGCTGCATAGGTGTTGGGAAATACCCGTATGAAATTCCGTTGAAATGAGTCAAGTGCGTAGTGAGTCCCCTGGGGGTCATCGCGTCCCTTTCAGGTAAGCAACGTTGTGTAACGGCGGCCCGTGGTCGATTAATTTCTGATGTTAAACGCTTCCCTCGCAATTCCGCTCGCAATTTGACCTACTTTCCGTCACTTTTTTCGATATCCGACTTCGGATTCAGATTCGGCGGGATCAAAGCTGTATTTCGCCCGCGAAAACCGTTCCGAAAAACGTACCTTTATGGGGTATATTTTAATGGGAAAAAACCAAGTTTTTCGGCGGACTTTTCGAGAAAACGGGTCCGTACTCTCGCATTTTTTTGACGCATTTCCCGATACTTTTTTCGCGAGCCGATCGCGCCGTCGTCTTCCTCGTAGGAAAACCTACGAAACCCGTATTTTTCCGGAATTGTCAACGGCCGTTTAGAGGGGTAGGGGAAGCGGGGAAGTCCAAAAAGCGCACATTAACCGGAACTTCGACCCCCCTCCCGCCCTACGGCCCATGGTTCGGGTGGGATTAAACAATTTTAAATTCGCTCGCTCCCACTTTTGGAAAATCCCAAGAAGATCCCCCCACTCAGCCGTTTGGCCGTGCATAGACACGACAGACAAACAGACAAACAGACGGAGTTTCATTCTTATTAATAGTATAGATATAATTCTTATTTTTTACCAGTGTTAACGAGCTTGATGGCGTGGGGAACAAATTGTTGAGCGAAAAGTAGTGACGCAAGGTATCAACAAGGGAAAACTCATGTTAACCACCATGTTCCTAAGGTCCTTCGCCCTTTAGCGCTCCTTGCGGCGGACCTAGTTCGAAGCCCCATTAGAACCCCCTACCCTTTAAGATTACTAAACCAGGATGACTTATGCAACAATACTTAGGATAGTCTCTTTTCCAGGATCTTCTAAATTTGCCGTTTTGATTATTGCTTCCGAGTCTACCTAAAAGGTAGCGGAAGCAATGTTTTCACTTTCGGGAGAAAAAAATGTTTGGTCTCCAAAATCAAAATTTCCACTCGCATTTTACGTTTTAGACCATTCTGAACAATTTTGGTTCCGTGTGTGCGTGTGTGTGTGTGTGTGTGTGTGTGTGTGTGTGTGTGTGTGTGTGTGTGTGTGTGTGTGTGTGTGTGTGTGTGTGTGTGTGTGTGTGTGTGTGTGTGTGTGTGTGTGTGTGTGTGTGTGTCTGTCTGTCTGTCGTGTGTCCGAAAATCCTTGTAACATGCTTATTTTCCACAGTTTTCATGCGATTTTCACGAAATTATCAGGGGATGTGCGGGTTAAGTTGTAGATGGTCCCCTATCAGTTTTATTGTTGCCAAATCAATACTTTACTCTGCGCAGGGGCAAACGTCAACTCTACCAAGCATCATTTTCTCACGCCCTAGTCGTCCGATCTCGCTCAAATTCGAATGATAGTTGGGAGATGACGATTTGACCATACTACATCAATTTCAACGTGATTGCATCATTAATAGCTACTGCACATGCGCCAATGTGAAACCCGATTCTAATGAATCCAAGTTTTTATCCGATTTTGATTGAATCTTCAGGGAATGCGGTTATATTGTAGATGATCCCCTATTTTTTCTTACTATTGTTTAGGATAAATCCTGATGAAATTATCTTGATCTTTTTTTCTGATTTCGGAGAAGGAATGCTTCCACTTCCTTATACAATATGTATCGTTTTATTCAATAATACCTTTGCAAAAGACCAAGGAAAAAAACGTTAACCCCTCGAAATTTGCTGTCTTACGATTCGGAAAGATCACGAGTAAAAGCTTATGGAGGTGAAGTAATGAGTCGTTCACGGTGTCATGAGTGGTTTCAGAGGTTCAAGAGATGCAGAACATCAACTAAAGATGACCCTCGTTCAGGAAGGCCTTCAACCTCAACTGAATCTCGGTCTTATCTTGGAAAAGACACTATCCTGGAACTCCCACATAACTAGGGTATGTCAAAGGGTCTATGGATCGTTCCACTCCCAGCGACGACTTTCAAAATTCACCCCACAGTACCTCAAGCGCCGATTGGTGACAGCTTTGGTTCTCCCCCATCTGTTTCATTGCTGTTCCATTTTTTCTTACTCTTTATCTGCCTCTCTAAATAAAAAACTCCTAATGTTAAGGCACGACATTCTGTTTCTGGGCTACAGATACTTTGCTTACCCTTGAGTAAATATTTTATTTTTCGCCACCTGAAAACGCTGTATTTAATCTTGAGCGGTTCTATGCCTGACTACTTGGACAACCTGAGCACGAGAGCTGCCTGTTCGAGGTCAAATATCCTGATGATCTCCCGCCATTTCAGTCGAACCATGGCCAGGTCCTTTGTGGTGGCTGGGGCTAGGGTTTGGAACGCCCTCCTATTGTCTGTTCATGCGTCCCCTTACATTGGTCGGTTTTTAAGCTATCTTAAGCAGCACCTGAATACCGACAATTGAATAACCTAATATTATGTGCACCCCCCCCCCCCCCTTTTTTTTTTCTTCCCCTTACGATGGATGCTTAATTTTCTTCCTCTCTTTCTCTCAAATTCTTCTCCTTTTTTTTCTCAATTAAGTAACCATATTTTTGTTTCGTTTTTTTTTTTTTTTCCTCTAACTTTTTCTTGTCACTATTCGATATCCGTAATTATTCTACATTTAGCCGTCTTATACAGTATATTGTAACTTCACCATACGTGGTTCATGTGACCCGCTATGGACAATATTTACATATGTCTTTGGGTTAATAAATGTTTTATTATTATTATTATTAAGTGGCCAAAGTGAGATTGCCACGCCCTTGTGCGTTCCAATCGTCGTTTGACGATTCGAGAGATGGCAGAGGGGTGCAACATCTCATTTGGGTCATGTCAGGAGATTTTGACCAACAAATTGGAAATGAGAAGGGTTGCAGCCAAGTTCGTTCCACCAAGACAACGCGCCCTGTCACACTGCGCTCCTCATTCGTGAATTTTTCGCCAAAAACTCCATAAAAACCCTTCCCTATTCCCCTACTCTCCTGACCTGGCTGCCCGTGAATTCTGGCTGTTCCCCAAACTCAAATACCCTATGAAAGGACAGCGATTTCAGACGATAGAGGAGATCAAGCAAAATACACTTCCAAGGAAATGGCACATGAGCTTCCTCGTGACCTTCACAGTACGTCACCATTAAATTCCAGAAAACTCGAAACGACCGGTTCTGGCATCAGGGAATTAATAATGTGGGAAATTGGAAGCTGCATGGTACATATAATAAATGAAATTAATAAGGAAAATTTTGATTTTAATATGGGACCATCCAGGATGTAGTCCGCATGCTCCCTGAAAATTCCTTGGGGATATATTTAAAAAGTAGGAGAAAAAATTAAAAAATTAATAATATTATTAATATTTCCTGCAAATAAATTCCCGGCATGATGGGCACAATCACTGGTAGTACCGTACGATTCGTATGGCACCTCAAGGGACTCTACCGGGATCATCTCTGAAAATTTGAACAAAACCCGATAAAATTAACTAAGCTGTGACCGTAACAAAAACATCACTTTCGCGCATGCGCCTAGCGTACCGCTGCTGATGATCGCGAAGAATGTGATACGGGACCTCAAGAAACCTTGCCCGCATCATCCCTGAGAATCTGACCGAAATCCGTTCACAATTGCCTGAGTTATGACCGAAACAAGAAAATTTAGTTTGTTCCTGCGCAGAGGCTACCGTTGATTCGATCATGACGGAACTGATAGGGGACTATGTAGAGCTATACCCGCACGATCCCTAAAAATTTGAAGAAAATCGCATCAAAATTGTGGAAATTACGGCTGTTGCAAGGACCGTAACAAGAATGTTTCGTTCACGCATGCGCAGAGCGTACCACTAATGCAATTATGATGATTGTCTTATGGGACCTTAAGGGACCTTACCCACATCATCCCTGAAAATCTAATCGAAATCCGTTCAACATTGATCAAGTTATGACCGTCACAAGGAATTCACGTTGGCGCCTGCGCAGAAGCTACCGTTGATTCGATCATGGTGAAGATGATAGGGGACCATCTAGAGCTTAACCCGCACGACATCTGAAAATTTGGTTAAAATCGGATCAAAATTGTGGAAGTTATGGCTGTTACAAGGAAATGTGGACGGACAGACAGACAGACAGACAGACACGGAACCAAATTTGTTCAGGAGGCTCTGAAACGCAAAATGGGAGTGGCAATTTTGATTTTGGAGCAAAAAATTTTTTTTCATTTCGAAAGTGAAAGCAAAGCTTCCGCTGCTTTGCAGTCTCGGAAGCAAAACGCAGTAGCAGCTATACAGCATCCCAGGAGATGAGTTTTCCCAGTGTATGGACCAATGAAACACCGCTGGGAGAAGTGTTTGCGTAGCCAAGGGGAGTACTTTGAAGGAGATAATTTTGAATAATTTTAAAAATAATTTAATAAAGCATTTTTGAGAAAGTCCTGGAACTTTTTGATCAGACCTCGTAAATTACGAGAAAAAAAAAAAGAAGTTTAATCCGTTCCTTTGCCGCTCGCCGTTGTTCTATACTCCTGGATTTAAGTTTATGAAAATCGGATGAAAAATCATAAAACTTTACCATGGTTTGACTTAAATTGCCAACAACGTGCCGAATGAGCGGCTTCCCTTCTAACAGTACTCAGGGTCACAGTAATGACCCGATCTGTACTATTCGTTGTCAGGAGTGCAATCCCTATCTTCTGTACAGCCATGGACAGTGATATGGACTGTATTTTCCCCATATATGTCTCATCGTCTGGTTTGGTTTTTACTGCAGATACTTCAATGTATTATAGGCATTTATCACTGCAACATGATCGCCTGCATTTCCGACAAAGAGTACTCCCCCTAGCATGCCAAGGCACCTCGATGCATAGGAGCTTATCATAATTCAAATTCTAAAAGTCTGACCTATGAACGGAGCCTTGGGTCTTGAATTTGAGGTCTTGGTGGGCTTGGGCGCCTTCATTCGCTTATTTTTTACGCCATTGTGAATGTCAGAGAGCAGCCACCGATCTTAAAGGTAGTCCTGCAGAGCGTGATATAGACATGAAGTGCAGAAATCGTAGGACATGCAGTTTGTAATACCATCCGGAAAAATTGTAGACATTCATAACATCAGCCGTTACAGCCATACAGATATTTCTGGACATGGCCTCAGATTTTATAGCTTGCACAGTAGTGGCTGAATTCACTGCATTCAATATTGACAACAGTCCAGCATTTTTTCGAACTGCTTTCCTGGTGTATGTAGCATACACAAAGACTTGTGGACTTTTACTGTTATGGGTTCACACTTGTCTTCTACTTTTATTTATGAATATTTATCTAGTGTAAATGATTTTTTTATTTTAATTTTATTATCAATGAAGCAATGTAATTGATGGAAAACACTACTTTCGGCACTCAAGCCTGTTGCATCCATCATGGAATACGAATGGTCAGTTACCTACTACCTGAAAATCTTATGAAAACTTGTTGCATTGTTCTGACATTCACTTCTAACCTTGAGGTTTACGAAGGTGCATGCTCATTGGTTAATCGGAATAGAGTAAATAGATAGATAGATGAGTGATTTATTGACATGACAGAAATACTAATGAAGATAAAACACTTTATAATATATAGGAAATTAAACACACCATTATTTTTATAAAAGTGTTGTCAACTTACTGTCGGCAATGAGTAATCCCGTGCTGCCGACAATAGTTGGAACTCAGCTCAACAGCAGTACAGCAAAGGACGATTCCTCAAAATACAGTAAAAACAAAAAGAAAAAAAAATGTTTCTATAGAAACTAAAGTAGGTACGTAATTGGAATGCAATGTGGAACCAGGTTATTTTGTTACATAGGTACAAGCCATAATATTTTCTAAGGGGATGTAACCAACTGAAATCAACCAAGAGTTTTCAAGCTTTTTGTATCCATCTCGGTTACTATTGAAAGGTGATTTCAGAACTCTAGGTAAAGATGTAATAATAGTGGGACCATCGTCCAGAAGTCGTTCAATTTTGAAAAAATCGGGGCCATTAGGTTAGAAATAGTTTTTCCATGAAATCCATATTAGCACATGGGTGATTCTCACAGAAAGGGGCAGAAGTGATGTCCGGACCAGTTGCGGCGACCCAATAAGGATTTGGGAGCTGGCGAAGGTCTTAAATTGTAGTATAGGTTTTTATCTAGAACCCTTTTTTCCATGTTCAGGTTATGTTTATTCCTTTAAATAGAAAATTAACTAAATATAGTCAAATCGTCATCGACCTGTCCTGTCCCAATGCGACCTTCCCAACTTCAAGCTTTAATTAAAGGTCTTTCCGCTTTTGAGTTTGGATTTTATTCAATTTTTCTACATCAGTATGATTTCTGAGATGCGTTTCTGATCGATAAAATTAATGTAGAACCGCTAGAAAAGTGTATTTGGATGGAAATATGTGTGTCCGGAGCATCGCCGTCATCGACCTGTCCAATATTGTTTTTCGAATTTTCGCGGTCACAATTGTATTTTAGCGGGGTTTTTTGCCGCTTTTTTTTCGCGCCCTTCTCAGTTACCAGAAAAACCACGGTCTAGTTTCATGTTATATGCCGAATTTGAGAAAAAGCTTGCCACAAGGTGAAATATTTGAGAAAAACTGAAGAATCATCATCGACCTGTCCATCATCAACCTGTCCTCTCCTGAAAATTCGAGGGCAGGACGATGAGGAAAAAGGCAAATCTATTATGTTTTTTGGATTTTCTAGTATTCCCGTATTCTCGCATTTAGTAATCCAATATTCTCGTATTGACCATTCAAAACACATATCTACTTAGCCGAACGTTGTGAAGGTCTACTAGGACTTATTCGAGAATTTCTGTCATTCTTCGTTTGTTGGATTCGCCCTACAGTGGTCACGCTTTTCGGTCTCCCTGTCCTAGTGTCATCGACCTGTCCGCCTAAATTTTTAAATATTTTTTTTCTGAATTAATAAAAGCGCTACTGTTTGGATTTGCTTCGAATTTCGATACATACGATATAGAGAGCATCTGTGATTTTTTTCAGCTCGATTGGATAACTTTTTCTTTTTTCAAAAGTCAAACTCAAAACTGACCTTTTCTGTGAGAATCACCCACATATATTCTAGGTTCCTAGAGAGGCTCCTTATCAATATTCAACTTCCTAGGGTGAACAGGAAAGAATTTAGCTCACTCAGCTGATCAGAAAAGAACCTATAATTTCAATTGTCTCTGAATGTCCCAAAGAGTTTTCCTATCAAATTTCAACTTCCTAGAGTGAACAGGAGAGAATTTAGCTCAATCAGCTGATCAGCTGATCATTTCAATAGTCTCTTAATGTCCCAAAGAGTCTCCCTATCGAATTTCAATGCCAGTAAAAAGACATATTCTTGTTAAAAGAATTAGGTAAACTAAAGCGAAATTAAAGTAATACACAGCCAAGCGCAACTTTCTCTCTCGTAACTAGGGAAATGTAACTCAGTAGGTTTTTCACTTACAAAAATCGTCATCCACTCGTTGGAAGGCTCTCAATATAAGCTGCAATTTTATGCTGGCTATTCGACCATAAAAACAATGAAACTATGTCAAACATGGTAACGCTTTTTCGCATACAAGATTGGTAACGCTTTTGAGGGGACACAACTTTGGATTGACCCCAGCGAAAAGGCATATCCATGTTAATATTTACATTTTGGTCGGGATAAATTGTTACGACCTTCGTGATTACGTAATCACCCACATATCTTTTAACGATCATCCTCAAAACGTATACCGATCTCTGCTTCTGAATAATCATGTTCATTGCCATAAACTGTTTTATTGGCTCTATTAATTAAATACCGCTCAGTAGTTCTTATTCGCTTGATATCTATTTAATATTACATATTCTTCATACCTACCATCTTATGAGTTGGGGAGCGAGAGTTGCATTCGTATTCGCGCTATTCGTCACCTTTGCGGTGGCCGGCGCGAAACATAAATCCGCCAGGAGGCACCGACATCACATCGTTGATCAAGCTCCGAAGAAGAAAGAATTGGAAGGTGGCCGATTTTTGGAATTGATAGGTCTATTGGCTTCGCTAAGTGAGTGCGAAAATTTCTACTATAAAAATGCAACGGTTTTTTAGCGAATTTTCTTAGAAAATAAAGCTATTGCAATGGCTCCAAAAATTTTAAAATAAAAACTTTCAAAAATTGTCTTCATCGAAATCTGTTTTGAGGCATTCTGAAATGATATAATAGATTAATAAATTTAGAATAGAAATTTCACAAATAAAAGATGAAAAGTAAGTAAATCTGATATTTCGAATTGTATTCTTGATCACAGAAAAGTAGTTAGAGAAAGAAAAGATTCTTCGGGCTTCTTGCGTTCTACGGGACAGTCGTATCCATGGCCGAGATAATAATAATAATTTTGATATATTTTCACTTAATCATTTAAGTTGAGGCCAGGTGGTCGATTAGCTCCGAGTACCCATCTATGCGCTCTCTCTGATTGCTGCAGCATTCTGTCATTGGCAGTATCAGGTAGCTTCTTCAAGACTTTCACCCCAAAACACTGGTCAAATGTTGCGTCATGGGATGATGCGTGAACCTTCACTGGGAGTGGCCGAGTTTGGTTTACAGACGCCCTATGATTGTTCATTCTTAAATTTAGGGTCGTTGCTTTACCAACATAGAACGCAGTTGACTCTGTGCACTTTTTACAAACAAGCTGGTATACACACATTTTGGACTGGCACTCTGCCACACCTCGACACTTGTATGTGTAATTGGTATTGGCAGAGGAGAAGTCTGACCCTTCAATAACCAAATTGCACAGCTTACATCTTGCTCGTTGACATGGATGTAAGCCTTGTTGCTGTGGCTCTAAGGGCTGCAATCGTGGATGGCGATGAGACAAGATCTCCCCAATATTTTTTCCTTGTCGGAAGGTCACTCGAGGTTTCTCAGCAAAGATGTCACGGGTTAGTGAGCTAGATGACAAGATAGGCTGTAACTCACGGAGGATAGAATTCAGCTTTTGAGCCCCAAAGAAAAATGTTGTGACCAATGGAACCTGGTTCGTGAATACTTTTGGTCTCTGCTGGTAGGTAACACTGATTTGGGGTGAAAGTCTTGAAGAAGCTACCTGATACTGCCAATGACAGAATGCTGCAGCAATCAGAGAGAGCGCATAGATGGGTACTCGGAGCTAATCGACCACCTGGCCTCAACTTAAATGATTAAGTGAAAATATATCAAAATTATTATTATTATCTCGGCTATGGATACGACTGTCCCGAAGAACGCAAGTTAAATCTTTTCTTTCTCTAACTACTATTCTGTGATCAAGAATACAATTCGAAATATCAGATTTACTTACTTTTCATCTTTTATTTGTGAAATTTCTATTCTAAATTTATTAATCTATCATATAGTTCAGTAGAACCGAACAATCAATAAGTGCATTTATATATATATATATATATATATATATATATATATATATATATATATATATATATATATATATATATATATATATATATATGTGTGTGTGTGTGTGTGTGTGTGTGTGTGTGTGTCATTCCAGACGATAACTCTCGATAGAATTGAGATAAAAACTTCGTTCTTTCGCCAAAAAATCAAGCATTTCTAAAGAAAGGATGAGTTCGTTGGACAACACTTTTTGAGCACATTTAATTGGTCAAATTTCAAAAAATGTACTAAAAAAAAAAATCACAATAAATGACAAAAAAAGGCTAAACATTGGTGTTTTTGTTTATTTATTTATTTTTTTAGCAGAATATTACTCAAATAAAGTTTATCAACTATGAAGTTGGTAATTTAAAAATTAAAGCTCAGACCTATGCTCAAAATTGTAATTAAATTTCATTAAAATTTGCAACAAAATCGATAAAAATGTAAAAAATTCTAGAAATCCAATATCTTTGTTTAAATAATAGAATGTTTTTATTGTCATGGAATTGGGTTTCAATAATTTCATTGTGCTCAAACTGCTCAAATTTCAATAAAATTTACCATATTATTATACGATTGGTAATCTGAGAAAATTCGCTCATTCGATCATGCTGCATTACTGAAACTTTTTATTTCTATTGATTTTCACGTACAACCAATGCGTTACTAGCGAAGTGTAACCCCCCTAGTTCTCAAAGGAGGAAAATCGTTCGCCACTTTTAGGAATGCTCTCATTTTATCACATCTCATGATCCCTAAGCCATTGTACTGTCAAGGAAAGCTAATTTATTACGCCAATTTATAAACTAATATTGCTAAGTAAACAATAAACTAATAATGTGAAAAGAAGGCACCAGGCACATGGTAGGTATACTATTGAGTAGTAGGTTGCATTAGTAAGCAGTAGGTACTAGCATAGACCTCTGATCTGCTGATGGGCTCCTAAAGCTGATGATTTCTGTCGTATTTAATCTCTGAAGCTGAAATTATGCTATTGAAATGATTGGCTCTTTCCTACTCAGCAGTGAGCTAAATTGTCTCCAGTTCATCCTAGGAAGTAGAGATTTGATAGCTAGACTCTCTGGGACACTAAGAGACGATTGTTACTTTTAAAAAAACACGGCAGGCCGCTCGTACTTTCTCTCTCATGAGAGAAGAGCTATGAGCATTGAAAATGTCTCAGTAATTTCAATGTTCTTTATTGTTTTAAATAAAATAACAATTAAAAAACATAAAATAATTATTGACACACAATTACTGAATTTGCTGTAAGCCAGTCTCGACGATTCCGAATTCTTCCATGAATATGAATTCACAGCAGGGACGGATTAAAGGGGGGGGCGGTGGGGGCGGTCGCCCCCCCCCCCCCCCCCCCCGAGAGACCGAAGAAAAAAATTCTTGCGAGTGAACGTCAGAATAGAATCACGCCGTCGCGCTAGTATGTTGACAAAAATACGAGTATAGATGAAGGAACTTCATACTGTGGGGAAACTGGTATGATAGGTACCGGTTTTACTAATCTGTCACGGCCGATTTACTAATTTGTTTTTGAATTTCGGTAGACCCACAAACTGCGTAGATGCCACGGGGTATCAATCGGAGATTTACGTGGGTAGTATCAGAATTTTTGTCGGTAAACTCTGAGATTTCCTGAAGTGCTTGAGGGAAAAATCATTAAAGCAGGTTGACAACGGTGGTGCTGAGTCCGTGTCGTGCTATCGTCCTTCGTCGCCCTTTTGTGAGCAGAAGAGCAGTAGAAACCAAACCATGTTAAATGCGATCTGAAGTTTTTTTTTAGTGTTTGAGCTTAGCTCCGTCAAGAAACGAACATGGAAGATAACACCTTTCTTCTTTAAAAACATTAGGCAGCAATTAAGGAATACAATTTTAATTAATAGGGATGAGTTTGTGTTCATCAGTTTATTTAACAAGTTACGGTAGGAACCTACTGTACTTGTCTCTCGTTTACCGCTTTTGGTAACGGTAACAATACATAATCAATAGCCATAATACATAATCAACCTACCTACTGTTTTAACGGAGAAAGAAACGAATCGTGTTTTCTCAACTGATTGCAACAAGTGATTTTCGATTGAAGTGAATTATTCTCTGTTTCACATTTACCAGTAATAGACAGCAAATGTTTATCAAGGTAATATTTTATTTGTATTTTCATCTTTAATCAAAAATGTACTTTGTTCATTTAATTTCATCGTGTTTATTAAATGGTTGTTTACTTCTAAAGTAAATTGAAAAAATAAAGAGTGAAAAATTATTTAATCCTGTATTTACAATATAAAAGTATAATTTATAAATAATATTACATCACGAGGACTGAAGTTCTCCAGCGTTTTATGTTTCATTCCCTGACTTTTTCGATATAATTTTGCCAAAAAAATCACTTACCTACAATCACTTTATTTTTTGTTATTTTTAGTTTTTATTTATTCATTCATTTTTTGTGCGTACATGGATGGATGTTTGGTAACCAAGCAAACATTTGTGCAAAACAAAAATTATGTTTTTCATGTTAATTTTTACATACCTGATATAAAGTGTGGGTCTATAACCTATAAAACTGCTAGTTTTTCAAGGTTTTTTTTTTTCAAAAAATTTCTCAGGGAGGGGGGGGGGGGTTATTCTCGGTAGAGGACCGCCCCCACCCACGAAATTCTATTAATCCGTCACTGATTCACAGGTAGGTAATTTTCTGTTATGGTGCGCGTCTACAGTTTACTACAACCAAGAATAACTTCTCAACAAAGTGACAACAAAACAAGCGGCATTGTTTACTGTATCCATTTATAACATAAATATAAAACTACATGAATAGAAGAACAAACATTCAGGAGGGTTGCGATGACAGTTTTTGGTTTGAAACTATGTCAGTTATTCGCACATTCATGTATTTCGTCAAGTCAATCAGGAAAGAAATTAGCTGTTGAGGTTCCTCAGCTGATCATTGCGCCTTCATATAAGTTGTAATTTTTTTTTTTTTATTATTATTATTATTATTATTTTTTTTTTTTGAAAAAAAAACGCATTTATTTAGATAGGTATTGCAATACAAAAAAAGGAACCCATAAAAACAAGTTTTTAATGTAACTCTTTCTTTTTCTCATGTTCTCGGTTAATTTTGTTGTTGTTTCAATATTTGTTAGTTTCTTGGCAACAGTAAATTGAAACAAAATCACATTGTTTCAAAATCACATTGATAATAACTTAAATTAAATTGACAAGGAAAATCATTTAATATTTTATTGACCCTGGATTCGTTGTCATTTTATGCAGACGTTCAATAGTATATAGTATATTTAGTGGGATATAAACAAGTCATGTATTCATTGTTGAACATTCAAATTTGGTAGTCTTTCTAATTTACCATCACGTTGAACAGGTAATTTAAATATTGAGTGGAGAGTTCGTATATTTAGTATATATATATATATATAGTAGTGGTGGAATTGTTGAGGTTCGATCAGTAAAACCAAGTGGGTGCCAACGTTTCGAAGAATTTATTCCTCCATCTTCAGGGCCTTAAAATCATACAAAAAGGGGGGGGGGGACAAGTGATATACATATTGAATTACAAAATTAATTATACAATAGGGGAAGTGTATATGGGGTTGAACTGGTAAAACAAATGAAAACAGAAGGAATGAAAACAATCCAGGCGTTTAAAACTAAGATTAAGTATTACGTTGAAATTTATACGAAAAATAGAAATATATATAAGAAAAAGGGAAGAATTACTTACAGCAGGCAGTCGAACAGCAGTGGAGAGAAACGAAGTTTACTTCCACACAGACATGTGTCGACTGATTATGAATGTTTAAATAAGTTCCTATTTATACTAAGAAGTACAAAAGAAGACGGGGAAACCCAGCCGGAGTGAGAAGCTAAAAGCACCGAAAGCTATTAAGGTTGGTTTCGGCGGCCCTTTGACAACCATGGGTCCTTTTCATTAAAGGAAACGTAACGGAACTAGGAAAAGGTAACGGACTTGAGTGTCCGTGTTATAGGGGGGGAAATAATTAAGGTAATGAAAATAATAATTAAGATAATAACTAATAGTTAAGATAATAAAGATAGTCATGGAAGAGATCGTTTCTGATGGATGAGACCAGAATAACATTTATTTAAGTTTTGAACATCAGTTCGAAAATTCACAGCCCTATCTTTATTTCGTTCTATATGGATCATTTCTAAAATTTCCCTCTTGAATGTAATAGGCTCACTCCCAATGGTCTTGGCTGTTTCAAATTTAAATTTGTGACCAGTTTCTTTACTGTGGATAGTAAGGGCAGTCGAGTGTGGTTTGATGGATCCTGAGCTATCTTTTTCATGGGCTTGAACTCTACTGCTTAAGAAATTTTGGGTATGCCCTATGTATCTTTTCGAACAAGTACATTGAATGTCATAAACTATATTTTTATGTTGAGCTGGAGGCACGGGATCTTTAGTTTTAGAGAAAAGGGATCCAATAGTTTTTCTATTTTTGAAAGCTAATTTGGTGGAGCTGGAATTTAGAATTTTTGATAGTTTTTCGGATACTCCCTTAATGTAGGGGGTTGAATAGAATTTAGGGCGTTCTGGTCGAGAACCATCAGATGTTGGCCCCCTCCGAGCAAACAGCCCAGAAATATAGTTTGAGGGGTAACCATTTTTCTTAAGAATCTCTTTGACGAGTTCATAGTTTTTCGGTCTAAATTTTGGAGAACTAAGCCGGTCAATACGATCTAAAATGTTTTTGATGGTATTGATTTTGTGTTTGTAGGGTTGATTAGACTTGAAATGTATTATGCGTCCGGAATTCTGGGGTTTCCGATACCAATCAGTATCGATATGCCCATCCTCCGAACGCACGACAAGAGTGTCTAGAAATGGGATGCTACGTTCTTCATTTTCGAATTCTATAGTAAATTGAAGTCTGGGGTCAAATGAATTAAATTTCGATAAAATAATGTGTTCTGAATTATTGGGAATAGCCATGATTGTATCGTCCATGAATTTAAAGATGAATGGTAAGTGGAATGGCAATTTTGGAATAATTTTATCAAACACAAAATCAAGACATAATTCTGCCAATTTGGGTGCTAGAGGTGATCCCATGGCAGTACCATAGGTCTGAGACCACCATTTGCCATCATATTGAAAATACCCGTTTTTAGTGCACAAATTAAAAAGTTTTAGAAAATTTCGTTTTGGAATTCGGGTGTGTTCCTTTATAGTTCTCCAATTGTCTATAATAATTTGAGTGATTACCCCTATGTTAACATTGGTGAAAAGGGCCGAAACATCAAGAGAGATCAGTTTATATCCGGGGGGAACACGAACTTGATCTATTTTATATTTAAAATCAAATGAGTCCTTAAGGGTGTATTTGGAAGGAGGTAAACACTGTAATATGTCCGCTAAATATTTGGAAACTTTATAATGTGGTGAGTTTATGAATGAGCAAATAGGACGAGCAGGATTTCCTGGTTTGTGATTTTTAATTAAGCCATATAAACGAGGGCTGTGGCAAGAGTTGTTAGTGAGTGAGGTCTTGACATCCGCTGAAATGTATTTCTTGTTATGTAATGCAATGATTTCCCTGTTGATTTGATTCTGATAACGCTCTGTAGGATCATCTTGTAAGGGAGTGTAGGTCTCTGTATCAGAAATCAGGGACTCGATCTTATTCTTATAATCAATCCTGTCTATTACAATGGTTTGATTGGTTTTATCAGTTCTAGTGACAATGATGTCATTTTTGTGTTGATTGAGGAATTTTTTGGCTTTGTGAAATCTGTTGTTAATTTCTGATTTAGGGGGACAGCTTTTAATTTTATTGGTAGCATTGGTAATTACGTTAATGCATTGACTTCGAAGTGAATTTTGTGAATCAACAGGGGTGCAATTTAGAATATAATATTCAATGTCACAAATTAATTTATCGAGGGGTAACTCATTAATATTGGAGAATTCTAAACAAAATTTTGGACCTAAAGACAAGAGGTTTGATATTTCATTGGGGATGTCAAGACTTGAAATGTTAACAAACCATTCTGCATTTCCTACTGTTTTGAAAACTTGAGTGTCAAAAATGCGGTTGAATTTATCTATTTGTGTATTACGTAATCTATGATGGAAGTTGTTATAATTTTCCTGGAAGTGAGTTTTTATGGAATTGACTAACGGTTCAGGAAGGAGCTGTGAAGCAGACTCTACACATGATTCTATTTCTAATGATAAACGCCTGATTATTCTTTTTACAGATTTAATATGTATATTAAGGATATTACATTTAAATCTACGAATGGCTTTATCTATATCTAACGAAAATTCATCTGTATGAAGGTTGATCTTTACATTGTTTTCTATGAAAGATGGACAAACATTATTAGATCGACATCTTAACAAAAAAATTCTCCTATTTTCTTGGGATGCTAATTTATGTAGATCAACCTTCCATTTATTTAAGATTTGGCACGATTGAGAGCCGTATCTATGTAGAATGAAATTGAAAAAACCAGGGGTGTGCGGTAATTGGGTAGCTATCTCAGCCATAATAATTAATTTGAAGTATGTTGATCGTTGAGTATTAAAGTAGTGGTGTGCGGTAATTGGGTTGCTATCTCTTGGGTGGTGGTATGACGGTGCTATCTCTTGGTGTGCAGTACTTGGGATGCTATCTCTTGGGTTGCGTGGTAACAGAGTATTAAAAAACCAGGGGTATGCGGTACTTGGGTTGCTATCTCAGCTATAATAATTAATTTGAAGTATGTTGATCGTAGAGTATTAAAGTAGTGGTGGAATTGTTGAGGTTCGATCAGTAAAACCAAGTGGGTGCCAACGTTTCGAAGAATTTATTCCTCCATCTTCAGGGCCTTAAAATCATACAAAAAAGGGGGGGACAAGTGATATACATATTGAATTACAAAATTAATTCCACAATAGAGGAAGTGTATATGATCAGATAAAAGGGGGGGGGGGGGGGGGGGGGGGGGGGGGGGGACAAGTGACATAGATGATGCGAATGGGCATATTGAATTACAAAATTAATTATACAATAGGGGAAGTGTATATGGGGTTGAACTGGTAAAACAAATGAAAACAGAAGGAACCGTTACCTTTCCTAGTTCCGTTACGTTTCCTTTAATGAAAAGGACCCATGGTTGTCAAAGGGCCGCCGAAACCAACCTTAATAGCTTTCGGTGCTTTTAGCTTCTCACTCCGGCTGGGTTTCCCCGTCTTCTTTTGTACTTCTTAGTATAAATAGGAACTTATTTGAACATTCATAATCAGTCGACACATGTCTGTGTGGAAGTAAACTTCGTTTCTCTCCACTGCTGTTCGACTGCCTGCTGTAAGTAATTCATCCCTTTTTCTTATATATATTTCTATTTTTCGTATAAATTTCAACGTAATACTTAATCTTAGTTTTAAACGCCTGGATTGTTTTCATTCCTTCTGTTTTCATTTGTTTTACCAGTTCAACCCCATATACACTTCCCCTATTGTATAATTAATTTTGTAATTCAATATGCCCATTCGCATCATCTATGTCACTTGTCCCCCCCCCCCCCTCTTTTTTTATCTGATCATATACACTTCCTCTATTGTGGAATTAATTTTGTAATTCAATATGTATATCACTTGTCCCCCCCTTTTTTGTATGATTTTAAGGCCCTGAAGATGGAGGAATAAATTCTTCGAAACGTTGGCACCCACTTGGTTTTACTGATCGAACCTCAACAATTCCACCACTACTTTAATACTCTACGATCAACATACTTCAAATTAAATATATATATATATATATATATATATATATATATATATATATATAAACACTTGTAAGGTTTCCCCATATTAAATTTCAAATTTTCGAAAATTTATAGTATAACTAACCTTTTTCTTCGCGAAAATTTGATAAATTAAAATGTACTCGTGCAAAAAATGCATGAACTCGTATGCAAAATTTCAGATCGATTGGATATCGGGAAGTGGGTTAAAAATCGATCTGAAATTTTGTCTCAAGAAAGAAAGCAAGAGCTCAAGAAGAGAATCGAAGTTAAAAGAAAGAGTTAAATAAAAAAAGTTACACAAATCAATAAATGCTACTGTAGTGGATTTATGTATGTTTGACTTGGCGTCGGAATCCCAAGTGGAACATTTTGAGCTGTACCATGTTGATGGTTATGCGGGTTAGATCCTTGAGAGTACTCAGGAGAAAGGTACGGAAAAGTTCCGTTGACGTCCCGAGTATTATGATTTTTTATCGGGAAAGAGCTAGGCGAATCTTGCATTAAGTTTGTCGCAGTTTCGAGCTCGCTGTACTGGCCTAAAGGCAGCTTATTTCTCGTGGGATATTCCGAATGAATATTGTCATTATAATATGAGTTCGCATTTTTAACGTACTGAAAAGTACTTATATTAACTTGAGTATTATCAAGTCTTGCTGGATAGGACGCTTCGGGACCGTAGGATGAGTTCGCCTCAATCCGGGCCTCTTGTGGTCGCTCAGCGTGAAATTTCCCTATAGGAGAATATTCTGGTCTCAAATGTATGTTTTTCTCATGGGATGAATCCGCATGTTTAGGGTATTGAAAAGTACTCTTGTATTCATGATACGTACGCAAGTTAGGAGTGAACCAGGCACTCGCGTCGGCTGCATATCCATCGGATAGCCGAGTAGAAATCTCCGTTTTTGTGAGGAAATCTCTTTTGTTTCCTTCTGAGAAAGGATGGTCGTAGGAAATTTGATCGGGAGGTGTCTCAGGTCCGTAAAGATCGCCAACGTCTCTTATCAAATTGGTAGAGAGAGTTTCAAACGGCTCCGACGGGCCGGAGCGCGAGCGCTCGCAAGCCGGGCCATGTGAGATTAAGCAGGGTCCACACTATGCCGGGGTAGGCCGGGCGGGCTGACCCGGGCGGCCTAAGCCGCGTTGATGTAGACGCCCCGGGCGGCTTTGCCGGGTTAGAAAATGCCGGCCCGGGCCGTGCCGATCCCAACCCGCATAAAGTAGGTACAGATCAAAGGAAGCCGAGCCGAGCCGAACAAAAATATAGAGTGGGGACGTGCCGAGCGGCTTCAGTTACAATTAAACCTCCTACCGAACTAGACGAATTATTTTATTTTCGACTCAGTTTGTTTAAGTAGGGTTTTTTATTGTTCATTTTAAGTAATGGAGTGGAATGACGAACAAGTTTTAGTATTAATAGACTTATTAAGGCTCTCCTAAGGCTCGGGCGAATCTAAAATCTTCTTTGACGTCTTTTTGGGGGCTGATTTAAAGCGAGTATCACCACAGCCATGGCTGACATAGCGACGTCATAGTCGGTAATCATTTTGAAAACACTAACACTGAAGGACACTTTAAAAAAACTTCTAAAAAGTACTCTTCAACGAAGTCACCAGTCTTGGTGTTGAAACTAAATAATGTAGGTAGAAATAACCCGGTCGGCTTCGTTTTCGGTGTGGACGTCGTGCCGGCCCGAACGTACCCGCCCGGCTTAGCCCACCCGGGTCAACCCGCCCGGCCTACCGCGGCATAGTGTGGACCCTGCTTTAGAATGCGGGGGGGGGTGAGGCCGCCTGACCGCTTCCCGCCAGCCCGATGTGCGGGCTGTCGACAGCGCGGTGAGCGCTTTCCGCTAGCCTGGTGTGCGTGTTGCCGCCAGCGTGTTGACATGGAAGAAGAGAGAGATGGTGTTGAGCTCCCGCTCCTGCGAGGGAGTGGAGAGACGGAGCTGGGCTTGGACAGCGACGTCACTAGGAGTGTCTGCCCCCGTGAGGGGATGGAAACTCGGGCTTCGTTCCATTATTTAGGAAATTGCCCTGATTATTGGTTCTGTAAAAGAACTATAAAAGTCCGGGGACTCGCTAGCCGACAGGGTGGCCGGGTCCTCCGATATTTGCCCTAATAAGAGCACTCGTAAGAAGTCGGGGACTCGCTTGGAGACACAGGAGCTTCCTTGTGTGTATCTCCAGGGTCCTCCAACGCAGTTCTAAGAAGAACTCCCTTGGGCAGTTAATCAAATCGTATGAGATATTGATTATCTGGCGGTCTACCACGGTCGGCCAATTGAATAAGTCAAAAGCCCGGGTGAAACCGTCTCGAGTATCCCTCGGGCGTCCGAAAGATAAATCTTTAGGACCGGGTGGTACTCTGCCTGGAGACGCTGATAGTGAGGAGCACTGAAAAGTGCTAAGCTCGATGCTATCAGGAAATCTGGATGAAATGGTAGACTGCCTCAGAGCGTGTAGGTACGTCGTCGAAGAGAGATGCACCATCAGCCGTGTTGAGAAGTTGAATGAATCAGATCATGTAGAAACTTCGTCGTCGAGGAGAGAGAAGAGTCGTCAGATCTGTGTGTAGAATTGGAATGAATAAATTGGTTCGTGCGTCCTGTATTTATACTTGGAGGCTGTATCCAATTATTGGCCGCTTAACCGTCCGTCGGCGAATCAGAGCGCAGCTTGCGTGGGCCGAAGGCGAAGCGTTATCTAATTTGATCGGAAGTTTCAGATTTGATCGGTCGCGTTTGATCGGTCGCGCTCGGATTTGATCGGTCGCGCTTGGTGGGCGGAAGGTGAAATGCGAACTTCCGCCCCCTCTCAAGAGAGTGCGTCTGGCTTGTTTGCCCTCTTCCCAGGGGGTGTATAATAAACGATAATACTTAGATCTATCGTTTTTATTTGGTTTTGATAATCCCTCTCGATCTGGAATTATCCTTTGTGAAGACGTTTCCTTATCTGTACCGTTTTTAGGGAGCTCGAAACGATGAGAATTATTCTCTATGATTCTCAGTCGTCTGCTTTTCCTTGGGAGCTTGGGATTCTGTCTTTTAGGTGGCCCATCGTCTTTATTTGTCGAATATATTGGTGGTAAATTCACCACAGCTACTCCCCACTATAAGTCGTAGACTTGTGCTGTGGGGAGGAGTAATACATAATCAGCACACTCATTCAATACTTTATTCAATAATCATCTTGTAATTAAATATAGGTAAATTAGAATCAATAGGTACATATACATCAGGTAAATCAGAATACATAGGAATTATTTAGTTACCATCTTAAAGTTTTAATATTATCTAATGGGTCTCAGATTGCCTCATTATTATATGTTTTTTCAGTTCTTTTTTGAACTTTTCAATTTTAGAAATAGAGCGGAGCTCATGGGGTAGGGCATTGAACCGTTTTACTACCCGGTAATCATACGCCCTTTGGCCATGGTGAGTCCTACGGAAAGGTAGTTTCGAAAGAAACTGCCCACAAGTTCTTGTTTTTCCCTCATCTAAAAATTTCAGGTGGTTGCTATGTAAATCCTTATATATTTTAATTATAGTTATCTTGTCAATTAGCTCTCCCAATTTGAGTACCGCAAACTCTTTAAAGAGAGCTTCTGTCGAATATCTTGTCCTTTTTTTAAGTAATTGTCTCTAAAGCGCCCCATTTCAAGATTTCAGTACCTTATCGATTAGGAATGAAATTAGATTCAGAGGTCGTTTTGCAAATCAGTTCGCCTTCATACCTTGTAATTACATTCTAAGTGTCCCAAAAGAGCTCCATTTCCAGTTTCAAACCTTAGGTCAATTGGGGATAAAATTAGCCACAGAGGTCCCTCAGCTGATCAGAACTCTTCTATACCTTGCAATGTTATCCTAGATCCCAATAGAAATCCAATTCAGTTTTTTACCACAGTAGGTCGATTGGGAAAAAATTAGCCTCAGACGTTCCTCAACTGATCAGTGCGCTTCCACATTTTGTAATTGTATTTTAGATGCCTCAAAGGTGCTCCATTTTAAATTTCAGTACCTTAGCATGTTGAAAAAGGAATAAGTCCCTGAACTTCGTCAGCTGCAGCGCGAATTTCAACTAAGGCAATTCCGAAAATTTCACTTTCTAAATATTTGAAGCCTACTAGCTTCTAAACACACAGCTTTTTGAAGCGAAGCTTTTATACGGACCCCCCCTTCCAGCTAGAAACGCTCGCCGCTCGGGGAGTCACCCCGTGAAAATCGTCATGGCCCGAGCGTAAGTCATAAGCCGAACTGTCCCGAACGATCCCGATTCTACCCGAGGCCTCCCCGGTCTTTATTCTCTACTCTACGACGCCAATCATCACTTTCATAGAATATAAACAATGAGGATAATGGTGTAGAAATTACTGAATGTACTTCTGATCTTGATGAACAGGCAGATAATTAAGCAGATTTGGAACTTGTATGTTATATGTTTATTGTATGTTAGAACTTGTATGCAATAAAACTGTTTTGCAAAAATTGAAGGATGCAAATTATTAAAATTATATGAAATTAATTCCAATTAGAAGAGGTTGTTTATGAGTATGAAAATACTCATAATTCTATTCTACGCTTTATGATATAAAGCTTCGCTTCCTTCGGGCGTCCCTAGACGGCCCCATTTATTTTTTTCCCACGAAGATTTACTAATGAGAACTTTTAATTTTCAGCTGACACAAAACTCATAAAAGATGGTTTGAATTTCGCTGGCAACCTAACGGAGTACGCGACCCATATGGTCGGCAACGCAAGCGACACCGTGAGCCACTTGGCGAGAGTCGGACTCAACTCGACGACCGTACTGGGAAAGAAAGCCCTCGAAGGTGGCGTCAAAGTTGGTCAACAAGGATTAGGTAAATATATTAAGTGCTGTTTCATCATTTAAGTTAGTGAATATCCCAGAGCAACCTTCATGTGTTGGAATTTCTTATTTTTGATCTAAGAATCGGTTGCCGCGCCACTGAAAACTACTTTGCCCACTAAACTGTCGAAAGCGGTTGAACAATTTGCGCAAACTCTGTGCTTTAATTGCCAGTTGAGGCAAACGCGAAAACACACCTTCCAACCTATTGAGCAAACAGTTAATAAATGTAATAAAGCCAGCTCTATAGTCGTCACATTTCACCTTGTAAATCATCGATCATGTGAGTAAACCTCGATAAACTCCATGAAACTCTATCCAAAATTACCGCTATTCGACTTCTTTAGACGTTCTTTAGATATATTGTAGAAGGAAACAACAATAAACTAAAAATATATGTACGTATATACATATATATATATATATATATAGTATATATATATATATATATATATATATATATATATATATATATATATATATATCTTCTAAACTATAAACTTCGTTAACACTATTGAACCAGGGTACACATTTTCACTGAGATATTTTCTGACATATTTACACACACATCACAAACAGTACCAAGTAATTCACATCAAACGCCTCCTTTCCCCCAACAACTTCTGAACCACAATCACCAATTCTACATCAGACCACTATCCCGCTCTAAAATGTCGAAATAAATGTTTTTCTCATCTATTGAACCAGGGTAAAGACCGAACAATAAATGTAAAACGAAAAGAACAAGGAAAAGTGAGGAAAAGTTTCGAGTGCAAAGAGGAAGTAGAGCTGTTAACGGGCCCAGTTTGCACAAAACTACCATACAAATTCAAAAACTTAGTCTAACAAGGAGTGTTTGCGCAAAATATTTCGGCTCAGGCCGATTTGACTCAATAGCTTGCACAACAATTCAAACAGTCCCATAGACGATCAAGCTGTTCGCACGAGCACAGAGTTTGCGTAAATTGTTCGTCATTCTTAATCATCGTGCCGGATACCTGATATTGAATAGCTGAAACATGGACGTAGGTGAGGGTGAGTCCTTCTGACCCATGTAAAATTCATGGGTCTCGATCCTAAAATATTTCATCTTGTGGGTCACGGTGAAAGTTGAGTTGGTAACCACCGCGCTAAGCGGAAGGTATGTCTGAGAAGCAGGATTACTACGAGAAGAAGGTACCTAGTTTGTAGGTTTACAGGTATCTGGAGGCTCTAAGAACAAGTGTGGCGCGTCTTCTGTCACTGCCAAGAGCTATCTGGGGAACTTGTGGCCTTGTAGTTTCCAATGCTTCAGGGGTAAATTAGGCGGTGAAAGAAAGTGTACCTGTCTGAGAATCTGCTATTCAATCTGTATCTTTATACCTGTTTTACTTCATTCCATCAGCTGAAAGATCTCGAGTGAGCTTTTCAAATAATTGCAATATGATGGGTATCGGAAGATTGGGAATTGCCAAAACACCCATAAATGAAGTTAAATGATGGCACAGGGGAACGTCCTCGCCTCCGCATCCTGATTGGAGAGAGAGAGAGAGAGAGAGAGAGAGGGAGAGAGAGAGAGAGAGAGAGAGAGAGAGAGAGAGAGATGCCTAAGCGTATGACGAATGTTTATTTTCTTTCTACAGGTTATTTGTCTTAGGTAATCATTTTGGCGTTTTGAGCTGGAATGCTAATGGGGTATTAAAAGAACCCAAATCTTAGAACAAAAATGAAAAATTCCTGCACATGGGTTTTGTAAATTCTTCGGACTATGGAGTGTAAGCCCTTTTATGAACAGATCGTCCCGTTATTAAGTTCACTAAAACTTTGTAATATACGGCAACTGTATATAAAATCGGCCATTCTACAGGTAAATAAAGAGCATAGGTTGGATATTGCCTCACATTTGGTTTCTACTCGTTTTAAGGAGCTTGAGATGGTACGTTCGCCAAGGTGTGCCTCATCATTTGGACAAAGCGGTTTAATTTATGTAGGAGTCAAATATTTCAATTTTTTGCCAACTGAGATTAAAATGAAAAAATACCAAAAACAATTTCAAAGCGATTTTATCATCGTATATAATTCAGTCACAATTAAATTGGTATTTTTTTCCCCTTCCTTCTCTTTCCATTCTTTTTCCTTTTTCGTTCCGCTTCTTTGATACAGTCATAGTTAGGTACAATCTTCAATGTTAGGTACAATTTCGTCTACTCAATCGCAAGTTTTTTAAATGTTTTTTCCTCCTAGTTTCATTATTATTCTTGTGTAATTTGTTAATATCATTTTTTATGAAGTGTTGATTTCTTTTTTGAGGTTTTCGTATCGAATTAGTGTGAAGTGCATTATTTTATCCCCGTCCATTTATTTTTGCACTCTAACTGTATAAAAGACCCATCCCCTTGTGTGCGGACTATGAGAGAGAGAGAGAGAGAGAGAGAGAGAGAGAGAGAGAGAGAGAGAGAGAGAGAGAGAGAGAGAGAGAGTGAGTATATTTGTGAAGTTCAAAGTACATCGCAATTGTCATATTGGCATAAATCGTCATATTGCCATCACTTACCTTTCGAAGCACATGATTGCGCAGGAGAAATAAAACAACCTAAACTTTAAAGGAGGGAAACAAAAAATACATTATCAACTCTTTGGCCAGAAAATAAAAGAAAAACTGTGAATAGTCTTGCTTGAGAAAGAAAAAAATAAAAAAAGAAAAGAAAAGAATTCTAAAGAAAATGCCAGCCGAGATGCCTGCCCATCCCAAAAGTAGCTCCATATTGCAATGTGGCTCCAAATGTCATATGTCCATACAGAGGGAAAAATTTCCTGTAAATTTTTTTTTTGTTGAAATTTATATGTACATTTTTGTTAACAATTATAAAGGAATGTTACCGCTTCATAACTCGTTAAAGTTTGTTTTGTTTAAAATATTTTCCAAAGTATTATAACCGTTTAATATAAATTATTAAACAACCACATGTTATTTTGAAATAATAAATTAGTCGTTGATGAGAAATCAAACCGCATAGGTGTTTTAGTTTACAAATAATAATAATCTAGGTTTTACCTACATCTTACGATAACATTCGTTTTGGTGTTTTTTTTAAACATATTTGCATATTTGTTTGCCTATTCCTATGCAGGTCAATATGATTACAAACATTCATTATTAATATCAATTCAATTCAAAAAGCTGTAATCTACAAAAAAGTATAATTTGAATTTATCTGATATAACTATCAAGTTGTATACATTATTTTTGTATTATAATACAAGATAATTGCACAGATGTGAGATCTTACGGTAACATTTTTGGGACGAGCTTATTTTTAATGCCTTCTTTGTTATATTGTTTACTATTGATTCTATTATAGCATTCGCACTTTGAATTAAACCTTTCGCGAATTGAATTAAACTTTCCGCGAATCGAATTAGACTTTCCGCAAAATGAATAAAACTTTTCGCAAATTGAATTAAACTTTTCGCAAATTGAATTAAACTTTCTGCGAAATGACCTTAGGCGTATCTGTTGTTTTAATCAAGACAAAATTTGAAACTTCAACAAAATGTATTTATCGTAACAAGTCATACAAGTGAAGCACAAAAAGTGTCGATTTAAACATAATCCAACACCTTATGAAGTTAATCTGAAGGTAAATTACTTATTTATTAATAACCAAACTGAGCTCGCAACGTCTATCTATAGTTGAAATTTTTTACAATTTATAGTCATTATTAAGAAGACTTCTAAGAGCAGCAGAAACATGTATCCCGTAATCTGCACAAATGCTGAGCCGTGCTATGAGAAGAACTTTGGTACCTACCAAGCAACAGGGAGGGATCAGTGTTCCTTTCTTAATGTTATTGATCTTTTCGCGTATGTGGGTTTAATTCAATTTGCGGAAAGTTTAATTCATTTCGCAAAAGGTTTAATTCAAAGTGCGAATGCTATATAAAGGAAACAAATAAATAAATTTGATCTAGCTTTGCCCACCTAAATCTCTGTTGATGGTTTCTCTGTACAGCGTTAGCCGAATCCATAGGGAAGCACGTTCCGGGCTACGGCATCGCCATCACGATGGGAGCCAAAGTCGGCACAGTTGGTCTCGACCTCGCCAACACAGTTGGACAGAAGGGGCTCAGCCTGGCGGCCTCCGGAGGTGACAAAGCCATCAACGGCACCCACCGGATCGTCAAAGGCAGCGCCGTGACGATCAACAAAGTCGCTCAAACTGGGATCTCCTTAGGTAAAAACGTCATCGACAGAGTCGACCAAGTTCAGAACAGCTTCACAAGCAAAGTGAACCGCATCCCTGGCGCGAGTTTCTTGCTCTCTGCCGCCAAAAAAATTAAATCTTTTGCCTGAGCTTGACAGTAATGAAGTCAAAAGATGTTCTCTTCTTTTTGGTTTATTATTTCCAATAATAAGCCTATGTGATCGTATAGCAAAAAATTTTTATAACCCCCCCTCAAACTTTGTCACTTTACGTTTCAAGGTGCGTAGAATCCAAATTTGAAATGTCCGTCCGCCGTTCGCCGTCCGGGCCATAAAAGGCCTTAGAATTGACTTAAAAAATCTGTTCTTTCGCACATAGACTCCTCTTGGGGTCTAGTTGGTCCTAACTTCTCGCCAGCTCGATCGCTCCACTCTCATGGGTGCTATGAGCCAAAAATAGGTGAAAAAGTGTCTTTTTATTTGTATATTTCAAGTTGTATAGAAATTGGAGATTTATGAGTGAAAAGAAAATGTTAGCTATTAATTTTATGAAAAAAAAAGTATTCTAAATGATACTCTTCTATTCAAAAAGAGATTTTGGATTTTAGGCTATTTTTTGCAATTTTATGGATTTTTTAAAACAAAATTTAATGAAGTTCAAGTTTTTCGCAAATTTTCGTACATAAATTTTTGAATGTTCTATTTCATAGTTGATAAACTTTATTTGACCGATCTTATGCTAAAAAATATCAATTCAACAATTCTTAGCCATTTTCAGTGATTTTGTCAGCACATTTTTTGAAATTTGACCAATTAGATGATATCAATATACAGTATAGGTAACACTTTTATGTGTTGGAATGATGACTTGGTAATAAATTGTTTTGTTTATCAACTATATTAAAAAGCGTAAAATTGTGAGATTCCGCTGCTGTAATGGATTGAACCCATTTGTGAGGTCCGAAGCTCCGAGTTCCGATACTAAATATACTATAAGCGGCGGTTAATAATAATTGTGGACCAGGGATCTACGTAGAAGGGCTGTCTAATACATAAATAATAAACCTTTGTGTAATAATTTGCAGCGTTTTTAAATTAGGTACCTGTAGCCCATATTCTCGTGACGTCACGCCTGGAGTAGGTTTGAGTTTCTTCCAAGGTCCGCCATGACGTGGTAGATGTTACTAGATCGCAACTCAACCAACCTATTTTGACATTTTATGTCTTTACTTTGGCACATAAACGAAAAAAGCGTTAAAAAAAAGCGTTAAAAAAAAGCGTTACGGTTGGTTTTCTGATGATTTCCGCTTACAACCGAGTCGTTGCTAGGGAAATGGTACTTCGTCGTTTTTCATCCCACAAAATCCCTTCGAAAGCTCTCGATTTATCCAACCATATTATGTTAACTACTAAGTCATGTCCAACAAACTGAGTTATGAGCATGGTTATATAAATAATTGTTTACACACAGGTGATCATTCTCAACAATTGATATTGTGAACATGATTGCAACCGCTTGTTAATTTCTGATTATTTCATTGAGCTGGTGTTTTGATAATTTGATTCATAGCAGGTGATCCGAATATTGCGAGAACGGTTTGATTTGTGAAGCGGTGGTTAAATCATTTTAATAGGTAATTTCTATACTTTACTCTTTAGGAAGCTGTAATTTCATATTTAGCCTCTTTAGGACATTTACTTGACGATACCCAGGGTCCGGATCAGCTGAGTGGCTCTTAGAGCTTGCATACGAGTCTGCACCTAAAGACATAAAATTTCCCAATGTGTTGCAGACTCGTATGCTAGCGTTTTTTATCTTGATCTCGATATCATTATATAACAAGAAGAGATTTTGTTATTACCAACTTTACCTCAACTGCTACGCTATGAATTCCTGCAATATGATTGCAATATTGAAAAGTGTACATATCACAACACAAGAGTTACATACTACATACATTTACTTTCACTAGAAGTTTGCCGTCGTATGTCAACCTAATACGATGTTATAATGACGTTTTTCAACAGTTTTGTTTTGCGAAGGTAATATTGTAGTAATAAAAAGTTTCAATTCAACTGAATGGTCGCAGTAATCATGCCTGCCAGCGCGATTTTGGTTGTAGACAACGATACCGATCTGGTAGTGAACGAGTTTTATTTGAACTAGGGACTAACTATTGATTATGGTTAATCAGTGTCCGAAAACTAAAGAACTTCATTATTTTAGACTGAGAATAAATAACCTGAAAAATAATGGAGAAAATTTCATTCTTATAAAATAGCGTGGATATGGATAAGAGGAATTTATACTGCCCTAACAACTTGGCAGACGTTTTTTTCCGTTGGGAATTACTTTCAAATAAATTATTAAATATTATAAAACTATGTGGAACCACGAAAAGTTCATTAGGTTTAATAAAGGTAGGCCATTTATGTGCGTAGAAGAGCTATTCAAAAAAGATGATGTGAAACCACAAAAAGTTTAGTTTTAAGAGCATTTTAATTCTTCAACTAACTCTATCCGTCCATGTTCAAATATGTGAGGAAGTTATACTGCCCACTCAACTTGGCAGACGTTTTTTTCTGTTGGAAATGTCTATCAAACGCGGGACCTTAAGTGGAACCACGAAAAGTTTAGTTTTAAGAACATTTCAGTACAAACCGAACTGTCGCATGTTAAATGTTTGTATATTTCTTTTCCCCGTCCATTTTTCTAAAGGTGGGCCATTATTTTATCTGCGTAGAAGGGCTATCCCTTTTCAAGAGGTTGGAATAAATTCGAAATCAAGAATTTTAATTTCTCCCTTGATGGGAAAAACAAAAGATCATGGATATGTCTAGTACCTACTGCTTACCAGTTGGTACCTACTACTCAATTGTATACCAATCATGTAGTGCCTTCTTTTCACAAGATTATTCCATTATGGTTACAAAACAATATTAGTTTTTAACTTAGAGTAATAAATCAGCATTCCTTGACACTACAATGGCTTAGAGGTCATGAAATATCGTGGTAAAATGAGAGCATTCCAAAAAGTGGCGAACGATTTTCCTACTATGGGAGTTACTCTTCCCTAGTAACGCCTTGGTTGTACGTGAAAATCAATAGAAAATGTGCCGGTCGGGAAAAAAAGTGTCGGTCGGGAAAAAAAAGTGTCGCGAAAAATTCCTTGAACACCAGCCAAAAGACATATCTATGTCAAAAATAATTGAAAATTCCTCAGATCTCTGTATTGCAGTGTAGGTACCTACATAGCCATTGCCCAGGCAGTTTCATCAGCGTTTCAGACATGTTCTTATTACTATAACTGAGGCAGCTTTACTTGTTTTATTGAATGAATGAAAGGATAGATTTGGTAGTTTGTTGAAGTAAACAAGGCAGGTTGGTGCTCCACCAACAAACGAAACTACGTAGGTACGTACAGCCTACCAAATTCGCTGTTGGTTAAAAGTAAACTAAGTAGGTTGTTGATCTGCCAACGAATACAACTGCTTAGCTACTAGTTTGTCGAATATCGAATTAGGAAATGTGCAACATGAATTATAAACCAGCTTGAAGGAAAAAACCTTGAAATTCATTGTTCTGAAGGTTAAACTTCATAAAGACGGGAGTTGAAAGACAGGCATTGTCAGTGCAGTTATTACGAGAGCTATTGTCAATACAGTTACTACGCGAGTTTTGCAGTTACGCAAATTAGTGGGACAAAAAATTTTATTAAGTAGGTAGGTACCTACGTTGGTACTAGGTAGGATTAGGTAGGTATCTACCTAATTTCACATCATCACTTGCAAAGAACTCTAAAGATTTTCTGTTTCTTAATTGATACAAAGAACGGATCTAAAAACTGGATAATCCACATTTTCGCGGCTGATGTCTGGAACTTCTAACACTAGTTTGTCAACTTCCCAACACAAATTTCAGTGGGATCTCGACCGCACAAATTAATCTTGCGCTCACAGCGCTTCAGGTTATTGTCGGATTACAGCTTGATATAGTTTGCAGAAAATTTATTGCCTGGCGTAATAAAATGTATCGGAATAGGTAAATACTGAACCGTAAGGTAAGCAGGCATGTAGGTGGTGACTCCTAATGGCGCTTTTTCGTATAGTTTACTCGTAACCATGACAACAAGGTGAAATAACTTTGAAAATTAGGTTTTTAGCCTTGCCTCAATGTAAGGATGCGCTAGTGTCGAAGTCTCGAGAATATCACCTATACTACTGTGAACCACTCCTACGACTGGCCGGGAAAATAAGGTCTGCTACCAGTTGAATCTTTTTTCCTAGTTTTCTCATGGTCCTCAGGAATATCAACATGATAGACAAGTAAGCACAATGTAGGTAATCGGGGTTGAAATAAGAGTGACGACCTATTGAAATAGATCCAGGGGGGGGGGGGGGGGGGGGGGGGACAACTCGTGCATAAGAAAAAATACACTGCCAAGGAAATGGCACATGAGCTTCCACGTGACCTTCACAGTACGTCACCATTAAATTCCAGAAAACTAGAAACGACCGGTTCTGGCATCAGGGAATTAATAAGGTGGGAAATCGGAAGCTGAATGGTACATATAGGTAATAAATGAAATTAATAAGGAAAATTTTGATTTTAATATGAGACCATCCAGGATGTAGTCCGCTGTGACCGTAACAAAAACACCACTTTCGCGCATGCGCCTAGCGTACCGCTGCTGATGATTGCGAAGAATGTGATACGGGACCTTAAGAAACCTTGCCCGCATCATCCCTGAAAATCTGACTGAAATCCGTTCACAATTGCCTGAGTTATGACGAAACAAGAAAATTTTGTTTGCGCCTGCGCAGAGGCTACCGTTGATTCGATCATGACGGAACTGATAGGGGACCATGTAGAGCTATACCCGCACGATCCCTATAAATTTGAAGAAAAATCCCATCAAAATTGTGGAAATTACGGCTGTTGCGAGGACCGCAACAAGAATATTTCGTTCACGCATGCGCAGAGCGTACCGCTAATGCAATTATGATGATTGTATTATGAGACCTCAAGGGACCTTACCCACATCAATCCCTGAAAATCTGACCGAAATCCGTTCAACATTGACCGAGTTATGACCGTCACAAGGAATTTACGTTAGCGCCTGCGCAGAAGCTACCGTTGATTCGATCATGATGAAGTTGATAGGGGACCATCTAGAGCTTAACCCGCACGATCCCTGAAAATTTGGTTAAAATCGGATCAAAATTGTGGAAGTTATGGCTGTTACAAGGAAATGTGGTCGGACAGACAGACAGACAGACAGACACGGAACCAAATTTGTTCAGGAGGCTCTGAAACGCAAAATGCGAGTGGAAATTTTGATTTTGGAGCAAAAAATTTTTTTTCATTTCGAAAGTGAAAACAAAGCTTCCGCTGCCTTGCAGTCTCGGAAGCAAAACTAACCTCTTTCAAATCCATATCAGACCATTCTAAGACCGAATCCGTGAAAAAACGGTGTGTGTGTGTGTGTGTGTGTGACCCATTTTGCCGACGCTGCCCAAGCTACAATTCTCAACCGATCAAGATTCTTTCTTTGATCGATCCCAATTTTAGTCTAGTTGTGCAACAAACCTCAGAAATTTTCAATTCCACGATGGAAGAGGGGGAAAGGAGGGGTAAAGCCAAAAAACCGTGTTTTTTCGACAAATTTTGTCGACGACACCTGACTGCAATTCCCAACCGATTTTTGTGATTCTTATTTGGTTCGATTCCAATTTTAGTGTAGTTGTGCAACAAACTTTGGGAATTTCGGATTTACTGTTGTGGTGGGGGGTGGAGGGGATAATTACCGATTCTTTTAGGTGCTGCCCAAGCTACAAATCTCGTCCAATTTTCGTGAATCTTATTTTGTTCCATTACGAATTTGATATAGTTTTGGAGCGTTTATCAGAAGTTTTAAATTTCATCATGGGAGGGGGTAATATCGATAAATCGTAGTGTTTTAACAATTCTCCTTTGGTCTTGTTTTGGATCGCATACCAGGAATTTCCAATTTAATTATGAAAGGGGGTGAATGGAGGGGGTAATAGTAATAAATCATGATGTTTTTACTAATATCGTCAGATTTTCATGTTTTTTTTTTTTTTTTTTTTTTTTTTTTTTTTTTTTTTTTTTTTTTTTTTTTTTTTTTTTTTTTTTTTCCAACTAAGAATTTGGTCTAGTTTTGGAACGTATATCAAGAGCTCCGAATTTTATTATGGAAGAGGATGAATGGAGGGGGTAATAGTAATAAATCATGATGTTTTAACTATTCTCGTCTGGAGTAATTCAATTCTTAATGTGGTCTAGTTTTGTAAATTATGTAAGGAGTTTTAAATTTCATACTTATGATAGGAATTCGCTGTCGATGGAGGGAGATCTTTGGGGGGGGGGGGGGGGGGCCGAGAAGTCATGGTGTTCTTGTTTTTTTCTCTTATTTTAACTCTCACAAAATTATATATAATTCATTCATGGGGACGTCCCTCAAATGCATGAATTACTTAACAATATGTTTTGTTTTATCCTAGCTATGGCCGCTCGATTCGCTCGCTCAACCATGTAATAAAGCATCGGCATTATACTTTATTTTAACACAGAATGTGTTTTAGCCATGGACTAACTAGCCGAAAATGGAACGCGGGATGGTAACGAAATGTGTGACGGATGATTTTCACGTACAACCGAGTCGTTGCTAGGGAAATGGTACTTCGTCGTTTTTCATCCCACAAAATTCGTTGACCATTCGTTCGAAAGCTCTCGATTTATCCAACAATATTATGTTAACTACTGCGAAGTGCGTGTCCAACAAACTGAGTTATGAGCATGGTTATATAAATAATTGTTTACACACAGGTGATCATTCTCAATAATTGATATTGTGAACATGATTGCAACCGCTTGTTAATTTCTGATGATTTCATTGAGCTTGTGTTTCGATGATTTGATTCATAGCAGGTGATCTGAGTATTACGAAAACGGTTTGATTTGTGAAGCGGAGGTTAAATAATTTGAATAGGTAATTTCTATACTTTACACTCTAGGAAGCTGTAATTTCGTTTGTAGCCTCTTTAGGACATTTACTTGACGATGCTCAGGGTCCGGATCAGATGTGTGGCTCTTAAAGCTAATTTCTATGCTTTACACTCTAGGAAGCTGTAATTTCGTATGTAGCCTCTTTAGGACATTTACTTGACGATGCTCAGGGTCCGGATCAGATGTGTGGCTCTTAAAGCTAATTTCTATGCTTTACACTCTAGGAAGCTGTAATTTCGTATGTAGCCTCTTTAGGACATTTACTTGATAAATTGCTCTTGATTTATCACGAATTTATTTTGTATTTTTTTCGTAGTTTCATACTATAACTATATAAATTGATGTTATAAATGAATAGTAAACAATGACGCTTGTTTGGTTGTCACTTGGTTGCGCGACAACGCAAACACATTCTGTGTTTCAATAATTTCGTCCGAAGTATGTAAATAGAGGTATAATATTTTTGTTTGATTAATGGAATATATATAGAAATAAAAGCTTCATGGTTATGACCACAGTTTAATGCCAAGTGAAGGGAAAACCATGTAATAAGTACTCAATACGGCTACTCCAGTGCAAATATATGGTGAATTAGTAGGATTGTCATGTATGTTACTGCTTATTGGCTTATTGTTTATGTGATTGCCTACGCTGATGTGAGTTCTACGTGCCTACCAGTACTAAGCACATAAGGGAGATCCAAGTGCGTCACTTATCGAAGTCACAATTTTCATCTGCTGAGACATTAGATAGTGATACATCAGCATGAGTCCATGTAAGTCGTAACTAAAACATGCTGAATATATTATTAAGAAAATTCCCCAAGATGTTTACTGAGAAGAAGACACTGTTAACCTATTAGTCGCCAGAACTATTTTATTTATGACTAGCTGTGCCACTAGTTTGCTGTTTTGTTTCTAACTCGCTTCGCTCCCTCGTCCAAAACATGGATGTACATCACATTGCACCATCACATAAATTTCTAATGCATTTTTTCAGTACTTCCAGGTAAATACTATCTACAGTTATATCTACCACACCCAGAGAGGCTCCGTTCCACATCTCGGCACCTTGAATTGTATAGGAACAAAATGAGCTCAAGAGCTCACATAGCTGAGGTTCCCCAAATCATAATTACGAGTATAAACTATCACACCCAGATAAGCCCCAAACAGCATTTCTTAGCCCAGTTCATCATTTTTAGTGTAATAGGAACTAAAAAAGTTACAAAGCCCACTCTGCTGACTAAAGTGATTTTTCAAGTTGTATTTATACCCTACCACACCCGGAAAAGACTCGTTCTAAGTTTATCAGCATCTCAGGTATGGTGATAAGTAATTTGAATCGCATCTACTCGTATATTATTACATTGGATGAGGACGATTAACCAAATACTGAAGATGATTTTCCTCAAAGACTTGTAACGGTGGTAGTAACGATCAGTGCTGCTGATCATGTTGTTGACAGCGTTATAGGTGACCTTAACGCCGGGAGTAACATCGTTGGACGAGTTGCTGCAAATACTATCATGGCGAATTGCTCATTATGACATCCGTTATTACCTCCTTCTTCAAACTCGTCTTTAGATCTAAGGCTGTTCTGCTAAAAATGTAATTCATCTAATAGAGGGAAATAGTATGCTTTTGAGTTTGTTTCTCTGGAGGTATGCAAGTTTACTTTAATCAGCAATCAAAGGCATCAGTGGTTTGCACATATAAACAATTTTAATTACCTTCATTATTATTGCTGCACAATGATGAAAAGAAGTTTGAATCGGATGAAGCGAGCCAAAGAAAGATGACATTTGTCCTAAGATGCAGGTGACACTGGTAGCAGTGCAAATATTATAGGTGTTACTGGTGGATGTTTTGGACGTGGTGCTTCAACTACTAACACATTTTTTAGTCTCCTTCTGTCTTTAGATTATATAATACATACTTGTTTATTATTTTTTCTAAAGATGTTGTACTTCTAAAGAAGAGAAATAGTACGTTTTTCATATCATTTATCTGGAAGTATACTACAGGTGTCCATTAAACAGCAATCAGGGGTATCAGTGATGTGGGTATATAGTTGGACATAGGTATATACAACTTTAATAATATTAAATAAGCGTAGTACAATGGTGACAAGTAATTTGAACCATGTTTATTTTACATTGGATGAGGAGGTTTGGAAGATTAACCAAACATAGATGACAATTTTCCCAAGATGGTGTTATCACTGGTGTTGATGCTGCTGAACATTGCTGTTGACAATGTTATAGGTGGCCGTAACACTGGGTTTCATTACGTTGGACGTGGCGCGGCGAATACTAGCACATTTATTCTCCGTCTTTCCTTTAGATATATGGTTGTTCTTCTAAGGGGACGTTTATCAATCACAGATAAAGCCCAGGCAAACTCTAGGTAACTAGCGGCCTCGGATAACTTCTCGTTGGCTGTTTATCAACACACATTTACTTGCAAGTTACCGCTTTCTGCTTGGCCTTACCTGAGACTCATCTCCCTCAGCTATTTATCTGGTGGATAACGTTTTGTAGAGAGGTTATAACGTGTAGCAGTAATAATAAGATATGTATTATAATAATATAAAGTCATATTACATAAATTCATGATGTACAACGAAGTTGACTTGATTGAATCCGATTTTTTGGATGAGGAAGACCTTATACGGTTCGTCCGGATTATTTTGATTTATTCGATGATGTCGATTTTCACACCCTTTTTCGGCTACAGAAAGAAATGGCAATTTTTGTGCTGGAGTTGATTGAAGGGAAATTAGAATCCCGGGGTGACAGAAACAACTCCATATCGCCAATCACAAAACCTCTCCTTACGCTCAAATTCTATGGTCTTGGTGAGTAGTTCCTACCAACATAATGTACCATACAATATACTAATAAATGTATGTCCAATGTACAAAATTTACCAATAAATTGGCATCAGAGATGAAACTGAAAGGACAGGAGTGTTGTTGTTGTTGTGTTCTGCTATACCTATCCACTTTTTACCCGTGGACGTCATGAAGAACTAAAAATACCAGTTTTGCAAGGCTGTTTTGTGGGGAAATCATAGTTGCAGTAGTGGTACCCCTTTTTCCCACAGGCGAAGCTATCTGAGCAGTTAGCTATCTGTAGGTAGCTACCTGAGGGCATAAAGTTGATTGATGATCGCCCTACCAAATTTGTTAATAGGATGCCAGGTATCTGCCTGAGGTTTGTCAGGAAGTTATCGCTGTAATTGATAAACGGGCCCTACAGAAGAGAAATAATAAGCTTTTCAGATTACCCCTGTGGAGGTAATCAGGTTTTCATTAATCAGCAATAAGAGGCATCAGTGGTTTGCATATATTGTTGGATGTATAAACAATTTTAATAACATTATAAACGCAATACAATGGAAAAAAGACATAATTATAATCGTGTCTAGTTTACATTGGATGAGGGCGATGCACACAGAAATGCAAATTTTCCTAAGATGCTGTTAACACTGGAAACTATGATGCTGATAATGTTGAAAATATTATAGGTGGCCTTAACACTGGGTGTCATTAGATTGGGCGTGGTGTGGCAAATACTAGCACATTTATTCTCCGTCTTGTCTTTAGATTAAATGGTTATTCTTCTGAACAAGAGAAATAGTATGCTTTTCGGATAACCCCTCTGAAGGTAATCTAGTTTTCATTAATAAGCGATTTGAGGTAACAGTGGTATACTTATTTACACAGTTGAATGTATAAACAATTTTAATTATATTACAAGCGCAGTATAACAGAAAAATTTCAATAGGGTCTATCTAACATTGGATGAGTGCAATTAACCAAACAGAGATGAAAATCTTCCTAAGATGCCGGAGACACCGGTGGCAGTGCTATTGACTACGTTGTTCACCAATTTGCCGGTTGCAGTGACGCCAGAGGTCATAGCGTTGGATGCAGAGCTGCTCATGTTGGCGACGAGTGAACTTCCCTTGGCCACAGTCTTGTTGATGAGATTGAGTTTCTGCGCTTTAGCAGACTGAACCTTGGAGAGGATTGAGCTGCTTAGACTCGCTGTGGAGTTGAGGATCGAGGAGGTCATGTTCGTTCCTGACTGGATCACCGACCCAAAGACTGGCAGCGAGGACAAGGAACTGCCGATGTTATCTGCAATCAATGTCCCAATAAAACAGATTTACAGATGCGTCGAAATGTTTTATTGATTGTATTTTAATCCTTAATTCTGTGTGGTTTGGACAGAAAAACAGAAGTGCATAAATAGAAAATAATTATTCCACAAATTAAAATAATTATGAGGATAATAGGTGCGAAGTGCCGCTAATGACCCTTCTGATTGAGGTGCGGCTTGAAGAGGAGCTATAAGTTCTCCGAAAGCAGCCCGACTGGCGCTTTTCCAACCAAAAGAGCAAGAAAGGTGAGGGACTCGAATGCAGCGATGCCTAGCGGTAGATGCGCGGACTCTATCCGATCCAGAAAACGGCTCAAAGTGCCGGTTTATTCAACTTTTCTCAGCCAATAATTGACCGGTTTTAATGATTCTTGCAGCGTTCGTTCTATTTTCGAAACCTCCAGGTCCCACAAACCTCGACATTTTAAAGTAAAATTGCTAAACGGTACCTATCCAAATGAGAAAATTTTGGAATTTGAAAATTTTAGAGGAACGATCCTATGAGGAATTTCAAAACCAGTAGATTGCCGCAAGAATCATCAAAGTCGGTCTACTACTGACTGAGAAAAGTTGAAAAACCGGCGTATACGTATACCATCCGACTACCCCATAAACCATTGAATAAAAAAATAAAAACAGGTGCTGAAATGCTTTCATTCCTGAGTATACTTACTTTTTTCCCAATCTTAGTAATAGCCCTGATGAACTAACTAGTATAGGTGTATATATCGTTAGAATTGAGATTAAAAAAAGCCTTTCTTTCTCCAAAATATAATCATTCCACAAGAAAGGACGGGTTCGTTGGGCAACACTTTTTGAGCTCAATAAGTGCTCAAATTTCAATAAAGTGTTCAAAAATCGCTCAAAATAGCAGAAACTGATAAAAATTGTGAGATTTTTTATTTTTTAGCATACTATTACTCATTACGTGCTAAACAAATTGGCAAAACTGCAAAAAAGGTTTTAGCAATACTATAATTGGTATGTGTAGCCAAATGCACGTTTCTTTAGTAGAATTTAGATTTAGTAGTTACCAAGTTCTGGACCCGAAAAGTACTCAAATTTTAAAAACATTAACAAATCTGAGAAAAACATAAGGACTACCGACGGAATTAGGTACTTGGAATTTTTTTCCCATTTTCTGCCGAGTGAAGCCTCATTAAAAATTGTTGTGTGCCAAATATAATGGTGAAACCAGAATTGGTATATCTTATACCATTCTCGGATTGGAGCAGATGAACCATGAAGAAACGCGATTTTTCCTAAAGATAGGTACTTTTCGAAAATATCAGCTCCACTCCAAGAATGGTACCTATAAGATAAAGCAATTCGGGTTTCGCCATCGTATTCAGCACTAAAAAAATTTCAAAATTAGGTGCCACTCGACAAAATTGGGGGGAAATTTCTCCAGGTATCCAAGACCCACTCCTCTCTCTGGGTAGTCCCGAAATGTTTCCGGATTATTTTAAAGGCATTTTATGTCTTTGCTCTGGCACAAAACTCGAAAACCGTTACCAAATTTGTTACCAAATAATTTCCGCTTACAACCGAATCGTTGCTAGGAAAATGGTACTTCGCCGTTTTTTATCCCACAAAATTCGTTGCCCATTCGTTCGAAAGCTCTCGATTTATCCTATCATATTATGTTAACTACTGCGAAGTGCGTGGCTAACAAGCTGAGTTATGAGCACGGTTATTTGAATAATTGTTTACACACAGGTGATCATTCTCAATCATTGATATTGTGAACATGATTGCAACCGCTTGTCAATTTCTGATGATTTCATTGAGCTGGTGTTACGATAATTTGATTCGTAGCAGGTGATCCGAATATTGCGAGAACGGTTTGATTTGTGAAGCGGTGGTTAAATCATTTTAATAGCTAATTTTTATGCTTTACACTCTAGGAAGCTGTAATTTTGTATGCAGCCTCTTTAGGACATTTCCTTGACGATGCCCAGGGTCCGGATCATATGAGTGGCTCATAAAGCTAATTTCCATGCTTTACACTCTAGGAAGCTGTAATTTCGTATGTAGTCTCTTTAGGGCATTTACGTGACGATGCCTTGGGTCCGGATCAGCTGAGTGGCCCTTAGAGCTTGCATACGAGTCTGCAACACATACTTGTCTACAACTAAAGACATAAAATGTCCCAATGTGTTGCAGACTCGTATGCAAGCGTTTCTTTGATTTAGGTTTGATACAAGACTGACAAAGAAACTTGGCAGATATCTCTCCGATTTGGTAATCAATTTATGGCTTTACTTTGGCACATAAACGAAAAAAGCGTTAACAAAAAGCGTTAAAAAAAGCGTTACGGTTGGTTTTCTCATGATTTCCACTTACAACCGAGTCGTTGCTAGTGTTTTGGCATGGATATGTCTATCGGCTAGCCTACGTGAGAATGAAAATTAGTATAAAAAAATGCAACGGGTTTTTTCTCTTTCTATTGATTTTTACGTACAACCAATGCGTTACTAGCAAAGTAACTCCCTTAGTTTTCATAGCAGGAAAATAGTTCACCACTTTTTGTAATGCTATCATTTTATCACAAAATCTCATGATCCCTAAGCCATTTTTTTGTCAGCTGATTTATTACACTAAGTTATATACTAATATTGCCAAGTAACCGTAATGAACTAATAACATGTAAGAAAGGCACTAGGTATATTGTAGGTATACTATTGAGAAGTAGGTACGTGAGCAGTAGGTACTAGACGGTGCATAGACCTCTGATCTGCTGATGGGCTCACAAAGCTGATGATTTATATCGTATTTAATCGCTGAAGCTGAAATTATGCTATTGAAATTATTGGCTCATTCGTACTCAGCTGAGTGAGCTAAATTGTCTACTGTTCATACTAGGAAGTTGATATTTGATAGGGACACTCTCTGGGACAGAAAGAGACGATTGAAATTAATGGATTTTTCCCAATCGTGAGCTAAATTATCGCCTGTTACCCCTAGGAAGTTGAAATTTGATAGGGATACTCTCTGGGACACTAAAAGACGATTGCAATTATTGGCTCTTTCCTAATCAGCTGAGTGAGCTAAAATCTCTCCTGTTCATCCTAGGAAGTTGAAATTTGATAGGGAGACTCTCTGGGACACTAAGAGACGATTGAATTGATTGGGTCTTTTCTGATCAGCTGGCTGAGCTAATTTAACTGAGACATTTTGACATAGGTAAATGTTCATCACCTGTCATGCGTCATTTCGCATCTGTAGTGTAACAGAGTTACCTCCTGTGTGGTCCATCCAGGTCCCGTCAGGGCACCAGAGATAGCGCTGTCGGCGTCCCGTTGATGAAACAACGGGCGCCTCGGCCTGTCCTCGATCATTGTAGCAGCTGGGTTTGGCGTTGGATGGGATTCCAGGTGACTGGAAAACCAATCTACTCCGAACATGGCTCATTTAAAGCTCATTAGTAGGAGTGGTATCTCTCTGACAGGATGCTCTTTACTCTCCTCTACCTTTTTATGAGGATTTAGGCCCCCATTGCACCTCTGGGGGGGGGGGGGGGGCACCTAAATTCCTTATAGTAGCCTGTATTTTGTCACATGTCATGGTTCATTTCGCATCTGTCATTTGAAATATGTATTGAAAATCAAATAGACATATCCATGCCACGATTTTTTTCCGTAAAAATTGACATGTTAATATACAGGGTGTCTCGTGTTATATCCGGAAAACTTCACCCATTCTAGCGTGCTTTAGTGGTTTAATGTTGTTGCTCTAGATGTATTTAGTTGTCCGTGCGGATGTACCTACTAGTTTCGAATTTGCGCTTCACAGCTTCACAATAAATGTTGGTTCCATGTGGTGTCTATCTGGCAGTTTTTCCTATTTTTATTTGCTCAAAACTTAGTATCATGCACCCCATAAACACTCTCCATGTTTCACTTCTTAGATGCGCAAATCTCAAAAAATGTGGAAAGATTTAAGAAGGGGGGTTGCTTTTGGGACACCCTGTATAATGCTAGGCTGCTTTGAATTGTTTTACGTATTGTATATTTATAATACAATAAGATTTGTAGATCTAGAATAAGACATTTAAATTTCATGAAAAATCTAGAAATTGGCTCACTTATTCCTGAACTCGCTAAGCCCATTGCACTTTGAAGAGTGGAATTGGCCATTGAAATCGTCGAGTTCACGCCGCTTTGGGCCATGTTGACTGCTCTAGACGTGGCATTTGAGATCGAAGAGGTACCAGACTGCATTGCAGAGTTGCCCAAGGCGATACCCTGGTTGGTCCGCGAGACGGCCGAATTAATCACGCTGCTGATGCCGCTGACGGTGGAGTTCAGCACAGCACCACAAGCGAGCCCGGAGCACGCGGCCAAAAACAGCAACGACATAAATTTCATCTTGACGATATCAGACAGATAGAAGAGAGCGTTGAAATTTATACCATACCGCTAATCAGGCATCCCGGGTTTCATAATAATATATTCGCGATCATGTTTGCGAAGAATGTTTAACTCAATATTGTTTACTTGTGTCGGTGGGGAATTCGTATTTAGGTAACTTGAGTCAACACAACCTCGATTTCAGTTATGTACCTGCCTGATCCGCACAAGTCAATAGGACGAAACGCAGATGAGAACCTCAAACAGCGTATATTTGCTAAGATCTATGTTCTACGAGTATTTGATAGATTCGACCTTGTTGGTGTGAGTTTGTGGAATAAATTGAAAGGCCTTCCCACCGTCAAGCCGTTTTCAAAATAAATAAACTGATTTTTCGAATTTTAAACAAAAAGTTCCAGTCATGCAGCATGATCGTATGAGCGAATTTTCGTAAATTATCATACTATGCTATGTTACATTGCATTGAAAATAAAGTACTTAGAGGGAAAAGAAATTGTTAACTATTAATTTTATGGCAAAAAACTCGTTCTAAATAATATTCTGCGATTCAAAAACAGATTCTAAATTTTCAACTTCTTTGGAGTTATTATCAATTTTTTAGCACATTGTAATGAAATTCAAGTACATTTTCAGCATAATTTTGCACATACATTTTTTAATGTTCTATTATATAATCAATAAACTTTATTTGAGCAATATTCTGCTAAAAAATGTAAGTTTAACGATTTTTAGCCGTTTTTTATGATTTTTTCAGCTTTTTTTTTTTTTTTTTAATTTGACTAATTTCAAAAAATGCTAGCCAACGAACTCCTCCTTTTGTTTGGAAAGCTTGATTTTTTGGCGCAAGGCAATTTACGAATGCAGTTGTCGCAATTTCCCATTATGGAAGACGCGTTGTTTAAAAACAAAAAAAAACCGGACATTTTCCACTTTTTCTGCAAAAACCGGACACCTGGCAACCCCGCTCAGGACAGGTGAACTCTCTCGTATTTCTGTAAAGGAATGGTGAGTATGCACCTTGGATATGCGAGGTGAAGGATTATTCTTCATCGAATTCAACTCCAAGATTTTGATGAACCTGTAAGGCGATGCACGGGTTAGGTTGTAGATGACCCCCTATCAGTTTCATTGTTGCCAAATCAATACTTCACTCTGCACATGCGCAAATGTAATTTTCCATTATGGTCCATTTTTTGACACTCGTTGTTCGATTTCGCTTAAATTTGGATGATAGTTGGGAGAAGACGATTACCCTATATCAATTTCAACATTATTGTTTCATTAATAGCTACTGCGCATGCGCCAACGTGAAATCCTAGTCACGACCTTAACTTCCACGTTTTTCATCCGATTTTGATGAAGTTGTCAGTGAATACGCGGGTAAGGTTATGGATTGATAGCCCGTACATATTTCATTGTTCTACTCATCAGTTCGTTCTGCGCATGCGTGAACGTAAATTACATTGAATTTTGTTTCTTAATTGACCAATTATGACGTTTCACGCCAGGTAGGTACTTCTTGGTTTTTCTATTCCGCCTTGGAATTTTTCGAAATCATTTAAAACTTTTCAATGATCTATACATTCATGAAATGTAAACGAGGAAGCAACCTTTCAGACGTTTTTTGATTCACTTTCGAATATATATATTTACTCATAACTCCTTGCAATGTATGTTTATTTTGCAAATTAATTATTGAATTGCATAAATGAGATTATTTCAAAAGTAGCTCAAGCCTGAGACAGTAAACCGCCTACCAGCTGTTCCTAAAATTATCCAGCTTTTTAAAATTCTCACTTACAATTATCGCTTTTAGCGATCCCATCTCTTTATTTTCTACTGCCTTCACAGCATTTCTAAGATCCTCTGTGTCCCAGAGCTTCGTTTCAATCTTGTTTGACGACATCTGAAAGACGAATCGATGAATTCATCAACTCATATTGGTAGGAAGTTGATTACAAGCAGTGTTGGGCATAATCTTATCGTCGAATACGAATACGATTGTAATCGCGATAATTATTCGTTGATTCTGAGTCAACTGCGATTATATTCGTATTCGTGTAATCGTATTCGTCTATCGGCGATTACAAGAATACAACCCATGAAAATGCGTCACGGTCATCAATTTCAATAGGGCGTCCTTCCTATATTATGCGAAGCCTTGCCAATATTACCTAGCTTCAGAGTCATGTCCTTAATGCGAATTCAACGATTGGAGCCCAGCCTATTTGTCTCAAATCTATTTCAATATTACTTTTACTTGATACTTTAAGTCAGATTATACATTAACAATTGTAATGTTTATTCTAAACAACAAAGTTGTATTAACAGAAAAAAATTATGAATAGCATGGTTTTGATGAAAGATAGAATGATATTTGGTCGACGACATTATAAGGCAACGCAACCCCAGGCCTTCCGGGGCTTGGGATTGAATGCAGGGTTGATGACAGCTCTGAGGGTTTGGTCGAAGACGTTTTTGATGCCTTTTTGCAACAAGGCGCTGCACTCGAGATATTTCACGGCGCCGATCTGCTTGGCCATTTCTACCCCCTGGGTGTAGCTGATGGGGGCCCTTCCCATGTCCTTGAGCCGCTCGATCGTCTCGTAATCTTCCCGCAGATCCAATTTCGTGCCGACGAGTATATAAGGCTTCCGTTCGGAGTGGTGCCTCACCTCGGGGGCCCACTTGGCCCGGACGTTCTCGAAAGACGGCGGGCTCACGATGGAGAAACATATGAGGAAAATGTCCGTCTGAGGGTAAGACAAGGGGCGGAGGCGGTCGTAGCTCTCCTGCCCCGCGGTGTCCCACAGCAGCAGGTTGATGGGTTTCCCGTCCACCATCACGTTCGTCGAGTAGCTGTCGAACACGGTGGGGATGTACTCGCCGGGGAAGGCGTTGGTGGTGTAGCTGATCATCATGCAGGTTTTCCCAACGTCGCCGTCGCCCACCACAACACACTTCACTGACAGCATCTTCGATCACGTTGAACCAGCCTGAACTGGCGACTAGGCGAGTTCAGAACCACCAACACCCTGGAAATTAAGAAATCATTTCATAAAAAATTTAAAAAAATCAGCCATTGAAAATGACTGATGCTTTCATAACTTAATTGGACGGAGTTATGCAACCATCAGGTAAGTGTCAAAACTTCCGAGTTTTTGGAATCTTGGAAAAAGATCACTAAAAAGAAGCTCACTTTTGAAATGTGGGTGAAACCCTCGGAGAGGAGTAACGATAATCATCAGAAACGCTTCCATACGAGTCTGCAACACATTGGGACATATCATGTCTTTAGTTGCAGACTCGTATGCAAGCTCTAAGAGCCAATCAGTCAAGTAAATGTCCTAAAGAGGGTACATACGAAATTACAGCTTCCTAGAGTGTAAAGTATAGAAATCGCCTATTAAAATGATTTAACCACCACTTCACAAATCAAACCGTTCTCGCAATATTCGGATCACCTGCTATGAATCAAATCATCGAAACAACAGCTCAATGAAATCATCAGAAATTGACAAGCGGCTGCTATCATGTTCACAGTATCAATTATTGAGAATGATCACCTGTGGTAAACAATTATTCATATAACCATGCTCATAACTCAGCTTGTTGGCCACGCACTTCGCAGTAGTTAACATAATGTAGTTGGATAAATTGAGAGCTTTCGAACGAATAGTCAACGAATTTTGTGGGATGAAAAACGACGAAGTACCATTTCCCTAGCAACGACTCGGTTGTAAGCGGAAATCATCAGAAAACCAGCCGTAACGCTTTTTTTTAACGCTTTTTTCAACGCTTTTTGTTAACGCTTTTTTCGTTTATGTGCCAAAGTAAAGACATAAAATTTCAAAAACCATCGGAAAAACATAACCTACATAGAATGATTTTGCCCATCTTTCTTAATAAACTACAGAAACTGTACTTCCAAATGCTCTTAACTATTTAATTTGTATCTTTGTGATACATGTATTATTTTGCCCGCTCATTTGTTACTTACTATTGTAGGGTAAACCTGTACACTCACATTCGGACGCTCATTAAAATTGACATCATCAACCTGGAGGTGTTTTTTCGCATAAAAACGCACGAAAATAACTGAGGGTTGATTTTAAGCTCCGACCTATCCAATTTATGCGAAAAAACACCTCCTGGATGATGACGTCAATTTTAATGAGCGTTCGAATGTACGTGTACAGGTTTACCCTACTCAAGCACGAAACGCACACGGCCAAAAGAGCCTCCGTATTGAAGTTCTTATATACGCCTGTTTCCTGGCGGCCACCAGATCGCGCCAAATTAATGCATTTTTCACCTCCCGACCAGGGCTTTTTTGTTCCTTTTTTTACTTACTAAAAAGCAGGCATCGCGTAATTTTAATGTGTGCGTTTCCAAGTAAAAAAGCTTGGATAGGCCGGAGCTTAAAATCAACCCTCAGTTATTTTCGAGCGCTTTTATGCGAAAAAACACCTCTAGGATGATGACGTTAATTTTAATGAGCGTTCGAATGTAAGTGTATAAGTTTACCCTACTTACTATAATATTAGGAAATTAGAAGTAAGCAATATGCTATATAACAAAACCTAACCTTTTTTTGCTTTAAGTATATATCAAAGTAGATATTGAATTAATTCTATTTCATATTAAGTACATTAAAGCACACAAAATTGAATGGACTATAATATTGAGATGTTCGCCGAAACACGGTCTGTTGAGAGAATGAATACCCCGCCGCGAGTAAGAGTGTGCTCTTATGGGGTTATTAATTTCCTTCATTATTAGTGTAAAATTATTCTTACAAATCGGTTTTCAGACATTCTAAATCAAAACATAAATTGTAAATTTATAGGGTCATTCACGCTGCGTTTTCCAGGGGGCAGAATCAGATTTTTAGGGCCGGTTTCACCAAAGTTTTTAATCAACGTTTACTCATTAAACCGATGATCTCAACTGTTAAACAACGATTTCGGTTTCACCAACTCAGGTTCAGATTAATCAATGACCAAATGCGCTAAATCAACGATCAAAACTAGCCAGCCGAATTTGGATGGTTAGCGTTCAAATCAACGATTTACTAGGTTTCGCCATCTTTGTTTATGTGACCAAAATCTTTTTTTGCAACGTTTTCTCATCTAATTTGCTACATTTTCCTAGTTATTTCCTACAGCCACGAAAATGAGACACAGAGGATTAATTAGAGCATTGGTTTTTGAGGGCGAATTTGACAAGGATGATATGAAGACTTTACAATTCACCGTCCTCGTTGGATTAGAGAGAGTACGGCGGATTTCAATCTCAATGAAATCGATTTTCTGAGGAGGTACCGACTTTCAAAAACTACTATTTTGTCAGTCCTTGAACAAATTGATCGAATACACAAGTCACGGGTAGGGATATAGGTACATACATGGAATGTACAAATACAGTTGTAAAATAGTGTTATAAAATAGCCAACGGCTCATCACAATTTGAAATGACACAATGTGCCTAGACGGAGTAGTTGGCTGTTGCCATTGAAGTGATAGGAGATACAAACATAAAAATACCTAGTTATAATCTCGGCTTCTGCAGTGGGTAAAGTTATAAAATCTCTCGAATACCAACCGCTCTTTTTAGGACACCGACTCCCGATTTCCAATGGAAACGAATCGAAATCGCGTTCGAATGCAGTCTTCCAGTGGTTCGAAATTTCGCGGTTTTTACTTCAAATTCTGATCCAGAATCCTTTAAAAAACCCATATATTATCATCGCTACACTAGTTTCGAAATGGCAGGGCAGTAAAGGTCTACCCCTACGAGTTTGTAAAACATTATGCTATCAGAATGGATTAAAAAAGATTGAATCATTGAAGATTGCAGCTTGGTAACAGCTGTTCCCTCACTATTATCTCGTTATCACCCCCATTTTGCGGGCAAATGCCTCCTTGATATCGTCTAAATCAACGTTTAAACTTTAAATCGGCGTTTCACGGAAACGCTGTAAATCGATGTTAACTGTTAACTGATGTAACTACTGATTACGTTGGTAAAACCCGTTTGTTTAAAAACCACGTTCAAAAAACTTGTTCCGTAAATCAATGATCTATTTTAACCATGGTTAGGGATTGTTGGTGAACCTGGCCCTTAGATCGCAAAATGAAAAGTTCCAACACACATTGCCTGTGTTCGAAGAGTAGATATCTCGAATGAAAAGAAGTTCCAGTCATGCAGCATGATCACATGAGCGAATTTTCGTAAATTATCGTTTTGTATAATGTTAAATTGTTTTTAAATTTTAGCTCAATGATTGAAAGGAAATTTTTAACTATCAGTTTTGTGGCAAAAAAAGTATTCTAAATGATAATCACCTATTCAAATAGAGGTTTTGAATTTTTAAGTTTTTTGCAGTTTTCATCGACTTTTTAGCAAATTGTAATGAAATTTAAGTACATTTTTCAGCATAATTTTGTACATACATTTTTGATTGTTCTATTTTATAGTTAAAAAACTTTATTTGGGCAATATTCTACCAAAAAATATAAATTTAACGATTTTCAGCCGTTTTTAGGCATTTTCAGTGATTTTTAAGTACATTTTTTGAAATTTGACCAACTTAATGTGCTCAAAAAGTGCTGGCCAACGAACTCATCCTTTCGTTTGGAATACTTGATTTTTTGGAAATCCTACGAGAAAACAATCCTAAGGAAAGTTATCGCCTGGAAGGACACAAATAATATATGAATAAATGAATATATATATGAAAAAGCGTTAAATTCTAGGATTTGTTTCAGAATGCTTCAACTCGGATTTCAATGATGAAATTTTTCAAAATATGGATTTTAAAATTTTCCGAGCCATTGCAATAGTTCATTTTCTACAAGAATTAGCAAACATTTTCAACGAAAATTCGCTAAAAAGTACAAAGGAACAATTAAAAATATCTGCAAATGCCTCACTTGGAAATGTGTAGATGATGTGTGACTAAAACAAAGAAATGAGAGAGAACTGGAGCGTAAGAAAACAATTAAATGTAAACGGAATGATGAATAATAAACCGGAATAAACAACATCGTCACTTGTCTTAATATATTATCATTGTTATTCGCCTTAATGAGCACTAGTAATCGAAAATAATAAACCAGGATGGATTGCAAAATTAAATTTCATCATGTTTAATTTGTCACACTGACCTAGTTTAAGATGAAGGAAATTGTTATTTAAAAAAAAAAACCCCTCCCTAGCTCTCACGATTTGATGAAATTGTGTCAAATGTGTCATTCTTCTTTATTGTTCAAAAATTGAATCAATAAATTTATTTGAAATTTAGAGTACTGATCATACGCAGTAAATCCTCCCAAAAAGACGATTCGCGAACAAAATATGCCTAGCCACTGAATGCATATATCATCCAATTTGGGTATGCCAATTTTTGGTTCGCCGTCTCCTATTACAGTGTAGTTCACCACAGTAAGTCAATTATGATGGAAATTAGCATCAGGCGCCGATCAGTGCACCTGCATATCTCGTAACTGTACTCTAGATGTTCCAAAGGAGTTCAGATTCAGGTATCAACACCACAGGTCGATTAACCAACGAATTAGACCCGGTGGTCCCTCAGATGATCAGTGCTCCTCCAAGAACTGTAAATTTATTCTGGATATCCCAATTAAAATTTCAGCACCTTAGGTTGATTAAGAAAAAAATTAGCATCACGGGTCCCTTAGTAAATTGCACCTTCGTAACCGATTTGCGTTGATAAGTATGACTTTGTCATTAATATATCTTCGTAGATGTAGGCACCAACAGACAGAAAATTAATGCAATTAGATGAAACATCCTCACTTTTCTATAGACGTTTTTCATGGACGTTAGCTCCCACCGACTGAAAATTAATTAGAAAAATAAAACACCTTACCACGCTTCACCAGTCCATCTATAGGTTGCCAAGAATTATAATAAACTCGATATCTCGAAGTCAGAATTCCATTGGAATTATATAAGCTGATACGATCGTCATAGCATATAAGGCGATATTTACTATGTTCCCATCAGTTTTGATTGCGATCGTGTTAATTATATTTTTTCTTGACGCATAGTTATAGCCCTTAGGAGAGTGAACGGATTAACTTACACCAATCCGGGTGGTTCCATTGGATTCTATGGGATATCTATCAATGACAACAAAAAACATTGCTCTTATCTTGAAAGCTGGCCTTGATTTTGTAATATTTTAGCCTTGTATTTTAGCCTTGTAACTATACCCTGTAGATCAAAAGTGATGTCGATGTACAAAATCGATGTACGATTTTGAGCCAAATTTTAAAAGGTTTGGTCCAGCAGTTTTGGAAAAAAGCTTCGGATGGCGTTCAATGTACAGCGGACGGACTTTTTTTTCTTTTTTTTTATCGAATTTTTGTAGAAATTGGAACTATTGCAATGGCTCCAAAAATTTTAATATAAAATTTTCGAAAATTTGGCCGATTTGAACCCAGTACCCTCCTGTGGGCCCATTCGTTTTTTCAGGCATCTTCTTCAACACCTTGGCACCATAGCATTCGTCGGAAGTGACTGATTGACCGTGTGTTCTTGCACGCAGCTTTACCTGTCGTTGCTGGGACTGACTCAAGGAACTCCCAACTTAGATTCAGTTGGCATGCCTTCCCCACATAGAAGTTCGTTGACTAATCACCCTCACCCTTCTTAGAAATCAGCTGGTACACGTACATCCGTGACTGGCACTCTGCTGACCTTTGGCACCTGTACGTGTGGGTGTTATTTGGGGAGGTGAAATCCGAATCCTCAATGACCAACTCACAGAGTTAGCATCTCGGTCTTTGGCATGGGTGGAAACCTCGTTCTTGCGGATTCTCACGCTGGACAGCTGGATGCCGATGCGACAAAATTTCACCAAGGTTCTTTCCTGTCGGTAGGTCATCCCAGGTGCCTCCCGAAATACCTTCTGTGCCAGTGGGCTGGAGTTCCCTGAGGATCCCATTGATCTTTTGAGCCCCATAAATGAAAGTTGTCACCAGTGGAACTCGATCACTTGTGGGCTGAGGTCTTTGTTGGTAGCTTACGTGGGATGGAACCATTCTGTCTTCCACAAAGTGTCTTGGGTAATCTCTCCATCAATTTGTTTTTAAACCCGGACATAGCCTTCCAATTCTTCCCTGTTGTTGCATATTTCGTGGCCTCTAACAGACGAAGATCGTGGGATAGACCGCTTTGTGTGTTGAGGATGACAACTCTCTTAGTGCAGGTAAAGCCGCTTGTTTGTAGGCTTTATGTGCACACTGGTCGACAGGTTTCTTCCTTCCATCCTCCTTCACAATGTCTACATCGAGGAATGATACTGTCGACCTTGAGTATGACCAAGTGAACGTGATTTTTGTGCCAGCACTTTTTGAGCACATTGAGTTGGTCAAATTTCAAAAAATGTGTTGAAAAAAAATCACTAAAAATGGCTAAAATTGGGTAGAAATCGTATCATTTATATTTTTAGCGGAAAATAGCTCAAATAAAGTTCATTAACTATAGAATAGAACATTCAAAAATTTATGTACAAAATTATGCAAAAAAAATGTAGTTAAAATTCATTAAAATTTGCTAAAAATCGATAAAAACTGCAAAAAAAAGCTGAACATACAAAACTCTTTTTGAATAGCAGATTAAAATTTGGAACACATTTTTGCCATAAAATAAATAATTAACAATGTCCTTGCACTCGAAAAGGTCAAATTTCAAAACATTTAATATTATTCAATACGATAATTTACGAAAATTCGCTCATACGATTATGCTGCATGACTGGAACTTTCTTATTAATAAAAAAAGGTTTATTATTGAAAATAATAAAGCGAAAACGCTTCAATAGATTTGGCCCACACACAATCTCTCGTTAGAGCTAATGTTATTGGTTAACACAAATGGTGAAAGAGGCCTTGAGGCTTGAAGCTTGGTTTTAACAGAGGGATTTATGCAGTATTACATTTCGAATCACATTTTATTTGTATTTATTAAGGACGTTATGTTCACGATTGACGCATCACGTTCATGATGAGGTGGTCGAAGAGCTGGGCAGAGTCGCACTGTCAACTATTTTTTGACCTGCTGAGCTCATATGATTGCCAATGTGTTGTAGACCGCTAGAGATTCCATTGAAGGTGCTGTTGATCCCCTTGGAAGTAGTTCCGAGAACTGGAAAATATGGAACAAACGGATTAGTCGTGAAGGACTCAACTTATTAACATCTACATATCTGATTCTGCACTATCTATACGAGGGTTATTCAGATATAGTACTCGTAGGTTCATAATAATATATTTAAGCAGCATTATATGTGTAAGATGTGTGCGTAGTAGATATAGTAGGTGTAGCAGATAGAGGTGTGTGTAGTAAATATTCGAGTGAAGTGTGTAGTAGATATAGGTGTAGTAGTAATGAGAATTGTAGATATAGGTGTAGTAGGTTCATAATATGTAATCATATGTTCGTAAAGTGGGTATAGTAGACACAGTAGGTGTAGCAGATAAAGGTGCAGTAGATAAGTTTATGAGTCCAGAGTGTATATATAGGTGTCGTAGAAATAGGTATAGTAGATATATGTAGGTTTGGTAGCTATACGTAAAGTAGATACAATTATTTTTCCAAAATAATTCACCCTTTTCCCAAAATATTAAACCTTTTCCCAATACAATTAAACTTTTTTCCAAAATAATAAAACCTTTTCCCGAAACAATAACACCACTAGTATTTATGTATGCATGTATACGAATTGCGAAAAAGTTTAATAAATTAGGAACTACAGGAAAACTTGAAAAAATTGTGGCGTACAATATATGGGCCAATGAACAATGCTCCAAAGGTTCACCCCCCCCCCCACCCCCCCCACCCCCCACCCCTTTCAAATTTGGTTTAAATTTCAAGGTACACATATTCCACAAATCGAATTAATATATATTATATATATGTGTGTAATAACCCGTCCGTCCACTTTTTCACAAATCAATTTTGGTTTATTATTTCCAATAATGAGCCTATGTAATCGTGTAGCAAAAAATTTTTATAACCCCCCCTCAAACTTTGTCCTTTACGTTTCAAGGTGAGTAGAATCCAAATTTGAAATGTCCGTCCGCCGTCCGCCGTTCGCCGTCCGCCGTCCGGGTCATAAAAGGCCTAAGAATTGACTTAAAAAACCCGTTCTTTCGCACATAGACTCCATTTGGGGTCTAGTTGGTCCTAACGTTTAACCATCCCGATCGCTTTACTCGCATAGATGCTATGGGCCGAAAACGGGCGAAAAAGTGTCTTTTTCGAGACTTTGAGTGTTAGACTTACGCACGCACGCACGCCTGGCACGCTTGGCAGGGGGTCACGGTTGTTGGTGAGGGGGGTGAGCGGGGGGTGGAGTGAGAGGAGGCGCCGCGGCACCTTGTGGTGTCTGGGGTGACCAGGGGCGTAGCAGAAGGGTGTAGGAGAATGGATATTTATTACTTTTATGTTATACCCATATAATACACTGCGGCACCATGAGGTGGGTACGGCGTTCCTTCAAGGCATGAATATATGTTTTTTCTAGGTCATATTTGTAATACCAATGCTTTTCATACGCATATTTAATAACATATCCTCTCGACTTTTCGTACGTACTTAGATAATGATATTATTAAGGCAATAACTATTTGAATAGATAGGAGCTCAAATCGAGAAATATAAACATGCGTATATCTCTATCTCTATCTCTATTATTTATAAGAATGAAACTCCGTCTGTCTGTTTGTCTGTCTGTCTGTCGTGTCTATGCACGGCCAAACGGCTGAGTGGGGGGAGTCTACGAGTGGGGGGATCTTCTTGGGATTTTCCGATAGGGTGTATAAGCGAATTTAAAATTGTTTAATCCCACCCGAACCATGGGCCGTAGGGCGGGAGGGGGGTCGAAGTAAGAATTAATGTGCGCTTTTTGGACTTCCCCGCTTCCCCTACCCCTCTAAACGGCCGTTGACAATTCCGGAAAAATACGGGTTTCGTAGGTTTTCCTACGAGGAAGACGACGGCGCGATCGGATCGCGAAAAAAGTATCGGGAAATGCGTCAAAAAAATGCGAGAGTACGGACCCGTTTTCTCGAAAAGTCCGCCGAAAAACTTGGTTTTTTCCGATTAAAATATACCCCATAAAGGTACGTTTTTCGGAACGGTTTTCGCGGGCGAAATACAGCTTTGGGTCCGCCGAATCTGAATCCGAAATCGGATATCGAAAAAAGTGACGGGCAGTCGGTCAAATCACGAGCAGAAGCGAGGGGAACCGTTTAACCCTTTCGGTCACCGCGTCCTCTACAGAGGACACCAACTTTGCGATCTCCTCCCAACATCTCTAGTAGTATAAATCCTCAACAGACTGCGTTGACATTATCTTTCAGTATCCATATATAGAATGGCAATAAGCATAACCAATGTAAACAAAACTTTGCCCTTTCATTTCGGGTTTTGTGTGACCTTGGCTTGCTGTGTTGTGAACCTCTTGGTGGAGCTGTATTTATATTCGTGTTTTATTGTGGTTTCCTGCTTGAAATATCACCAAAAATACTTGAGTAAGTACAACAATATCTCCTTTTTACAGTAAAATAGTTGGTTTAGTCAAAACGAAGCTATTTAGTAAAGAAATGGGTGCAAGAAGATCACTGTCCCTCGCGGGGGACGTTGGTACTCAACCAGTGTCCTCCTTGGGGGACATTGTTACTCAATGGTAACTTGTGGCCCTATATTTTCCCGATTCTTTCTCATTGTTTCGACAATTTTGAATACAATTTATCAACAAAAATGTACTCTGGTGTTTCAGAATGGCTTCCTGTAGGAGAGATATGGATGCTTGGTCAGTGGAGGAAATAATCAGGGCGCTTGAAGACGGATTGTCTGATATAGAAGGAGTGGAAGATGAATATGAGAATGATTTCGATAGGGTAACAAATTATGAGAGGATGCTGGTGGAGGAACCTGATGAAATAGATCACGTGATGGCATCTGCTTCTGCTGTCCTTCACTCGAATTCAGCTGCTTCCTCTGATTCAGAGAGGGACGATGATATCCAAGATCAACACACCTTGAATGGTGTTACAACTCGTTCGATGAGTGATAGAGCCAATGCGGAAATGGATGAAGTTGAAACCATGTTGAACTCTGATGATGACCTATCTGCTGATGGTTCTGGAGCTGGAGCTAATGGCGATTTCGGAAATGAAGGGAGTCATGGACCTGAGACATTTGCAAGCTATGTTGTATCTCTACCAATCCGGACAAATAAAAAAGGTATTACTTGGGAAAATGAAGTTACGCACGAAGCGTTTGGACCCGAATTTGAGGAGATATTCACAAGGCCAGATGAAATTCCGACTCCAACGCAGTATTTTAGAAGATATTTTACTGACGAACTCCTTGACGACATGGTGACCTACACAAACAAATAATTTGGCATAATTTATTATTTTAAGAATATCTTGTATACAATTGCTCAGTTTTTTTTTAAATTACCAAATTACCATAAGTTTTTCGTGATTTAAAACGTGTTTTTTCTACTTTTATTGCTGAAAAGTATAATAAAACTGACCTCTTTACTCATTTATATTGATTCTAAATTCTACCTTCAAAATACCCACTGTAGTCATATCGTCCTCTCTGGAGGACATTTTATATCTCCGAAACTATCAATACTAAAAATCTGAAAAAAATCAGGTAACTTCTTGAGACGTCATACAACAGTACCTGAAAGTTTCAAAATTTTAGGGCCAGTGGAAATTAATGCGGTACTGAAAGGGTTAATATCAGAAATTAATCGACCACGGGCCGCCGTTACACAACGTTGCTTACCTCACAGGGAACTCACTACGCACTTGACTCATTTCAACGGAATTTCATACGGGTATTTCCCAACACCTATGCAGCAATACCTTGCGAGCGAGTGGGCCGGATCTACGAGTGGGGGGATCTTCTTGGGATTTTCCAAAAGTGGGAACGAGCGAATTTAAAATTGTCTAATCCCACTCGAACCATGGGCGGGAGGGGGGTCGAAGTAAGAATTAATGTGCGCTTTTTGGACTTCCCCGCTTCCCCTACCCCTCTAAACGGCCGTCGAAAATTCCGGAAAAATACCGGTTTCGTAGGTTTTCCTACGAGGAAGACGACGGCGCGATCGGATCGCGAAAAAAGTATCGGGAAATGCGTCAAAAAAATGCGAAAGTACGGACCCGTTTTCTCGAAAAGTCCGCCGAAAAACTTGGTTTTTTCCGATTAAAATATACCCCATAAAGGTACGTTTTTCGGAACGGTTTTCGCGGGCGAAATAAAGGTTTGATCCCGCCGAATCTGAATCCGAAATCGGATATCAAAAAAAGTGACCTTAAGTCGGTCAAATCGCGAGGGGAAGCGAGACTAAGCTATTAAAATGAGAAATTATATGTGCTGTGGATGCGAGAAGGCTCTAGGAAGGCGTGTTTGGGGTTCGATAACTCAGGTACAGGTTTCGGTGTTTGGGTGTTGCGAGCAGGTACACATAGGTACCTTACGAGCGAAGCGAGAGCCATTTCAACAGAATAAATTCGGATTTTTTCCTACAAATATACAGCAATACCTTGCGAGCGAAGCGAGCAACATCCCCGAATAAACTTTTTGTGGTTCCACGTAGTTTTATAAGATTTAATTTGTTTGTAAGAATTTCCAACTGAAAAAAAAAAAAAAAAAAAAAAACGTCTGCCAAGTTGGGTGGGCAGTATAACTTCCTCAAGCGAGCGAAGCGAGCAGCATCCCTTACATAAGTTAAACCTACCCTTAGGGATCTATCGTTTGCGAGCGAAGCGAGCAACATCCCCTACATATTTCAATTGTAATACATCGCATCTGCGCAGCCACACCTTGCGAGCGAAGCGAGCAATATTTCCTACATGCCACACTTTGCGAGCGAAGCAAGCAACATTCCCTACATCCCACTCTTTGCGAGCGAAGCGAGCAATTTAATGGGGGGTCCGGGGGGCTTGCCCCCCGGCTGGACGTGGAGGCGAGCGTAGCGAGCCGGAGCGGCTAGTTATTAATAAGAATGAAACTCCGTCTGTCTGTCTGTCTGTCGTGTCTATGCACGGCCAAACGGCTGAGTGGGGGGAGTGTACGAGTGGGGGGATCTTCTTGAGATTTTCCAAAAGTGGGAGCGAGCGAATTTAAAATTGTTTAATCCCACCCGAACCATGGGCCGTAGGGCGGGAGGGGGGTCGAAGTAATAATTAATGTGCGCTTTTTGGACTTCCCCGCTTCCCCTACCCCTCTAAACGGCCGTTGACAATTCCGGAAAAATACGGGTTTCGTAGGTTTTCCTACGAGGAAGACGACGGCGCGATCGGATCGCGAAAAAAGTATCGGGAAATGCGTCAAAAAAATGCGAGAGTACGGACCCGTTTGCTCGAAAAGTCCGCCGAAAAACTTGGTTTTTTCCGATTAAAATATACCCCATAAAGGTACGTTTTTCGGAACGGTTTTCGCGGGCGAAATACAGCTTTGATCCCGCCGAATCTGAATCCGAAGTCGGATATCGAAAAAAGTGACGGAAAGTAGGTCAAATTGGGAGGGGAATTGCGAGGGAAGCGTTTAACATCAGAAATTAATCGACCACGGGCCGCCGTTACACAACGTTGCTTACCTGAAGGGACCCTCACAGGGGGGTTCCCATTTGCACTTCTACGCAATACCTTGCGAGCGAAGCGAGAGCCATTTCAAATAATAAATACGGACTTTGTCCTACACATATACAGGTATACCTTGCGAGCGAAGCGAGCAACATCCCCGAATAAACTTTTCGTGGTTCCACGTAGTTTCTAAGATTTAATTTGTTTGTAAGAATTCCCAACTGAAAAAAACGTCTGCCAAGTTGGGTGGGCAGTACAACATTCCCTAATAAACTTTTCGTGGTTCCACGTAGTTTTATAAGAACTAATTTGTTTGTAAGAATTTCCAACAGAAAAAAACGTCTGCCAAGTTGGGTGGGCAGTATAACTTCTGCAAGCGAGCGAAGCGAGCAGCATCCCCTACAGAATAAATACGGACTTTGTCCTACACATATACAGGTATACCTTGCGAGCGAAGCGAGCAACATCCCCTAATAAACTTTTCGTGGTTCCGCGTAGTTTTATAAGATTTAATTTGTTAGTAAGAATTCCCCAACAGAAAAAAATGTCTGCCAAGTTGGGTGGGCAGTATAACTTCCTCAAGCGAGCGTAGCTAGCAGCATCCCCTACAGAAGTTAAACCTACCCTTAGGGATCTACCGTTTGCGAGCAAAGCGAGTAAAATTCCCTACATGCCACATTTTGCGAGCGAAGCGAGCAATTTAATGGGGGGTCCGGGGGCAGTATAACTTCCTCAAGTGAGCGAAGCGAGCAGCATCCCGTACAGAAGTTAAACCTACCCATAGAGACCTACCGTTTACGAGCGAACCGAGCAACATCCCCTAAATGCCATACTTTGCGAGCGAAGCGAGCAACATTTTCTACATGCCAGACTTTGCGAGCGAAGCGAGCAACATATCCTACATGCCAGACTTTGCGAGCGAAGCGAGCAATATTCCCTACACGCCACACGTTGCGAGCGAAGCGAGCAACTTAATGGTGGGTCCGGGGGGCTTGCCCCCCGGCTGGACGTGGAGGCGAGCGTAGCGAGCCGGAGCGGCTAGTAATTATAGAAGTATAGGTTGTGGCAACTCGAAATAGTACACGCCGAGGAGTCTGGACGGGCCTTATGACGTACGCAAGCCAACTAACTTTTTATTTAATTCAATTTTTGGAATCTACGAACCTTGAAATATAAACCAACAAATGTTAGAGGGGGGGGGGGGGGGTAAACATTTGGTGCATTGTTCATTTGCCCATAGATTGTACGCCAGTCTTGTTTCAAGTTTTCCTGTAGTTCCTAATTGATCAAACTTTTTCGCTATTCGTATACCTACATACATCATACATCAAACTTTCTGGCAAGTAGTGTAATTGTTTCGGGAAAAGGTTTAATTATTTTGGAAAAAAAAGTTTAATTGTATTGGGAAAAGGTTTTATTATTTTGGGAAAAGGGTGAATTATTTTAGAAAAAGGTTCAACTCATTTGGCAAAAGGTTTGATTCAGTTGGTAGAAGGTTTAATTAAATCTGCAAGTCCTTTATAGATATGGTAGTTATTGGTGTTGTAGATATAGGTCCAGTAGATATTGGTGTATTTGATCTTGTAGTAGATATAATTGTATAAGATGAAGGTGTATTAGATTTAAGTATAGTATATGGAGATATAGAAGATATAGTTGTAGAATTTATAGCTCTAGAAGATTTTAAGAGAGAAAGGTGTAGTGGTTGTAATACTAGTAGTTCAAGGTGCAGTATATATGTTACCGGCAAAGAATGAAACCCAGGCACTGTATACAATGACTAGTCTTTCTATACAATGCCTGCACTTTTAGGCAAAGTATGAAATTCCTCCATTTTTAACTCTCTTTAGACACAATGGCTAGGCAATGTACACAATGCCTAGGCAGTCTATACGAGTATAATGCCTACCATTGATTTAGGCAAAGTATAAATACTCATCATTCTAACCTATATGTCCAACAAATCCGAATTTTTACTAAGGGATTGGCTACTTGATGTTATGTATTTTTGAGATGCGACCTTGTGAGCATCCAGACCACCAAACTATACACATAATTCTGACCTATATCTTCAACAAAGGTGCCCAGACCAGGTAAGGATTGATCAACAGGACACTTTGCCGAGTGCACGATCAGGCATTCATTTTACACATTGCCTGCTCCATTCAGGTATTGTATACAACGACTAGTCATTGTACACAATGCCTGATTTTAAACTTTGCCGGTAACATATATAAGTCTACTAGTTGTAGTTAGAGTATATGCAGATGTAGTAGATATAACTGCAGAAGATAGAGATAAGTATATTTACGTTTGTCGTAGATCTCATTCACTTTATCAATCGCGCTCGTAGCTACGTTCGCCACAGTGTTGGAGGCTGTCGCCACGACTGCGTTGGTCACAGCAGCACCAGCTTGGCTTCCTCCGACCGCCATGTCAGAAGCACCGCGTCCAATATTGGAGCCGACATCCACGATTTTGGAGATGATGCCGTTCGGGATCGACATTCCTGGTATATTGTTCCCAACACCTAAAAAACAACAGTTTGTTGTATTGAATATTCAACTTCGTGACTCATGACAGAAAGCTACAAATCATTACATATATCATACAATTTCATTATGCTTCCAAGTCTACCTAAAGGTAGCGGAAGCATTGTTTTTACTTTCAGGAGGGAAACAATTGTTGGTAATAAGGTTTGAAATATGGAAAAATCGAGATCACCAGTTCACCTTAAAAAAAATAAATAAATAAACACGTTTTTCAACATTAAACATGATTTTCTACCCTATTTAGCAGACTAACAATAAAATTGATTTTACCGTTGGTAAGAGTATTCAATGAAATAGTTTTGGTGAAAGTTGACGGTCTCCAATATTAATTTTGATAGAGCGGCTGATTTTTAACAAATTTTCAAAATTCCCAATTTCAAAATAAATCAACGTTTGTTTACAATATATGAGTCTGAATGGTATTAAATACATAATTTTTAAAAATCGTCTATTCTCAAAGGCAATTTAACGTTGGTTCCGATAATGAGGTCAAAAGTTGCGGAAAGTTCATTTAAAGGGAAGAGATATGTGTTTTTATAACTAAAAATGTGGTTTTCTCGAGGAAAAAATCAATTTTAAAAAGACGGTAAGGGATTGAGATAACGCGATGTGGTTTACAGCTATCTGCTCCGTTCCTAATGTAGTTCCATCTGAATTTTTTATTTAACACTAAATCATGGAGACCCTGATTATGATTTTCTACCCAAATTTCAAACACGTTTCGCTCTTCAATCGTTACTTTCTTAAACAGAAATTAAACTTGTTGGCATTCCAAATCCACTTCATTAGGTAGCTACATCAATTCAAACTTAAGTTTACTATGAAAGACGAACTTTCTGGGTTTTTACTCTGATGTACATTGTTGTTATAATACTATTTTGATGAATGTACGGGAGTATATTTCAAAAAGAGCTTTTCTACTCTTCCTATAGTGTTTGGCGTCCGAGTATCAAAGCTTAATCAAGTTATATGAAAGTGCAGACTAGGGGACAGTTTCAACAATCTGAGTTAATATACCGTTAAATTAACCAAACGGTAACGGGAAACCGGCGATTGAGAGCGGCTTATCTTTATCTTATCTTATCCTATTATCTTTATCCACGTAAATTCAGACGTCAAAGTAATCACTGGGGCCGGTTATGGTTTGGTTAAGTTAACGACGAATCATTTCATTTTGAACGCTGTTAAGGACAAAACATCTTCGAACTATGAACTCAGAACTACGAGTATAAACTTTTAACTTTGAACAAAAACGGCTAAATAGACTTCAAACAAAAAACTATCCTAGCCATAAAGTAAGAAATTTGAACGAAAAACTACTGAAGCGACTTCAGATTATCTTTGACGAAAAATCTTTGAACAGTATGTGCATGTAGGCACATTATCACAAATAGATACTTTTTATTATTATGGTTTTTGAAATTATAATTCTTCTTCGTAATCAGAGTTTCGAGTGTTCTCAGTCTCCGATGTAAGCCAGGCCAAAATCATGTCATAGAACGCTTCAAATACCAGTAACGTACTCTCTTAACTTTGCTACATCCTGGATCTTCTTCTGGTTTATAGATACTTGGGACCACTTTCACCGATCTGAGCTAATGTCCCGTAAAATTAACCAAACGGTAACGGGAGACTGGCGGTTAAGAGCGGCGTTAAGGAATTGTCTTTCACCACTTAAATTCAGACGTCAAAGTAATCACCCCTGGGGCCGGTTATGGTTTGGTTAAGTTAACGACGAAACATTTCATTTTGTCCATCAATCATGAGAAATGTGTCCATTTCGGATAGAAAAGTGGCTCCCCAGAGCTTAGTTGATCAAACCTAATCAACTTCAACATCGGTTTCTTATCGAATTCTTATCGCGATTAGGAGTTGATTCTTTCTGAGTTAAACACTGAAATTTAAAAGAATTACATAATTATTTTTAGTATTCCATTAAATGAGACAGAATAATAACCAAAAGGTACCTACGCATTAAAATCTTTTTCAATTTGGAACCTGTGACAGAGTTCCCGTCAGAATCCCAGAGAAAGCGCTGCCGTCGCTCCGTTGTTTCCCAACGGGCGTCGCACGCCTGTTCTCGTGTTCTTGAAAGGCTGCGTTTGGCGTTGGATGGGTGATCCAAGAACTGGAAAACCAATCTACTCCGAACATAGCACATTAATGCTATTAGTAGGAGTGGGTATCTCTCTGACGGGATACTGTCATCCACCTCTACCTCTTTGTCGAGGATTAAGGACCCCATTGCACCTCTGGGGGGCTACCTAAATCCTTGTTATGGTAGCAGAGCGTGGTTAGGATTATGGGCGGCTAACGCCTAGTAATCCAATCCACTATTTGTGGGGCGTTAATGTTTCAGAAGAAACATGGCCCGGGTTTTCCAGAAGGAATTCCCATTATCACCCTTTGGTATATAAATAATTTCATTGGTCTTTGACTTATAATTTTTCATTTATTCCCCTCTTATATTTTCAATTTTCATACCTATGGTATTCCTGGCCTTTGACATTTTTATTATTCTTTATACACGGGCATTGTTCCCAATTATTAATACAAGGGCATTGTTCCCAATTTCCAGGGTTTAGTTCCCAATTTAAGTCCCCGACTTGGGCACATTAATTTATATCTCTTTTATTTTCCTAAAGGTATAAGTCTCCATAGATGAGCCACCGTTTATTCCCGATTGTTCCAATCTTTGACTGGGGGTTGATTACCTAATGAATACTTCTTATGAAGATTCATTGACAATCCATCCTGTTTTAATTTCTCTTTTCTCGTCCTCAATCGTCAATGCAGCTATTTATTAATGAGCATCAGTTCTCAGCCAGTAAACTATTCCACCTGGTTTACATACTTGCTCTTCAATCAAGTATGTCTTTAAGGGGGGGAGTGTGACAGAGTTCCAGTCAGAATCCCAGAGAAAGCGCTGCCGTCGCTCCGCTGTTTCCCAACGGGCGTCGCACGCCTGTTCTCGTGTTCTTGAAAGGCTGCGTTTGGCGTTGGATGGGTGATCCAAGAACTGGAAAACCAATCTACTCCGAACATAGCACATTAATGCTATTAGTAGGAGTGGGTATCTCTCTGACGGGATACTGTCATCCTCCTCTACCTCTTTGTCGAGGATTTAGGACCCCATTGCACCTCTGGGGGGCTACCTAAATCCTTGATAAGTGAAATGCAACTGAAATATCTTTCCACTCTTTTGGTGGCATGAAAAGTAGATCTTCCGGTATTGGAGGGTATCATAACTACATTCAAGAAATTCATATGTAGGAGGATAACTAGCTGATGGAAGGGTTGTGACAGAAAACCATGGAAATCTCATCAGATAAGAAGTAAATGTATACAGATCTCTACTTCTCAATAGGAAACCTATAAATAGGGTTATGGTACCTACCAAGGTATTAAGTTACTAAACTATGCTGGATGAGTCAAAGCACTTTGGCAACATCGGTTTTCATCTAGCTCTTGAGAAAAATTCTTTTCCTTATCACTCGGTGTCACTTGAATAACATTCAAAATGAGGAAACAAAACAAGTTGCAGAGCCACCCATAATAGCTTAGTTATCTCTGATTTCTTGTCTACTTTTTCAACTAACGTACTGCTGGCGTTTCATACTTGTTTGATATTAATGCGAAACGATGAGTATGGGAAATTCGAAATGTTGCGTGTTATTGAAAACAATCCCATCACCTACAAACTTGTCAATAGGGGAGGAGGTTATGTGAGTGAAAATTATTTTTCTCTAGTGGCTTATAGCCGTTCTTGAAACATATTTAACTTGAATAAATATTTAAAATCATTAAATGTTACTATATTTTTGGTTGGTAATTAAAATGTGGAAATTGATGGCTACATACACTGAAAACTAATGATAATCATCCGTTAACCTGTTAATTTCTCGAGGGTCGGGTAATTGTTAATCAGCTTTGGTAGATCGTTAAGTTTTGACGGACGAGTTAACCAAAGACGGATGTTGGTGAAAGGAAAATCGCTCTAACGTCTGATTAAGCTAAAAAATAATGCCGCTTTAACGCTAATTCTTGATTAACTCAAACGGTGAAATTGGTATAAAAAGTACTTATTTAAAGAAATGTATAAAGTACAAAACTTGCGTTAAAATTAAAAGGAGCCGGAGTATAAAATGTACCGAACCGAAGAATGCTAGGAAGACCTTCTACGGGGTACTTGAAACGAATAAATTCTACATTATGTCAAACGGGATCCAATTCAAATTACACTAGCAATGACTACAACAACCGTGCAATCTGCTGAAGCAACAATTTCAAAGTGAACTCACTCAATACTCCATTAATAGTATTTTGCGCCAAGTCGATCCCCTTGTCTGAAACTTCACCAAAGCCATCCCATGAATTGATGACCACGTTAGCTACTTTGTCAGAGGAGTCGGACACAAGGTCAGCCACACCTTTGACGTAATTTTTGCTAACTGACGACATCTCGTCCACAATATTGGTGGCTGCAGAAACTCCAGACTGCAGCTTGGATTCCGCCTTAGAGAGCCAATTGCCGATGGTCCCTCCTTCAGCTGAGTTACCAGCAGCAGCGATCAACAAACAGCAGAGTATAAACATGTCGACACCCTTTGTTCCCCGTTTCTCCAAATGACAGTAGCCCTGGTGAGAGCGAAAATTTATACGAGCGGTTGCAGATTCTTCGAGTCGCAACTGTGTAAACATACAAATACATTGGGGTCCACCTTGATCCCAATGATTACAGACTTGTGACAACATAAGACAATGCCAAAAATCAATTTGCATCAACTTGAGCGCTACTGCGTTCATTTCATTCCGAGAATCTGCAATTCACTTGAATTACAATTCACTATATTTCTAACGTCATCCACCATTACAGTAATTGATACCTACGCAATTCTGATGGAAATTGGCACTACCAACGTTTCGTACCTACCAGATTTCGTAAACTTTGGTCCAGTAGTTTCACAAAAAACCTTCCAGAGCGGTGGGCGTACGGATTTTTTTGAAATCTACGTATCTTGAACCAACAAATTTCAAAAATAATAATCCAAAAGCTAAGCAATATCGTCTACACAGGGTGAGAGAGAAATATCGACGAGTTTGTTTATTAAGATGCACAAAAATATGGGCTGTAGAAATAGGTTCCGTCACGGCGGGCCACACCCGGCCCGCGAGCAGATTTTGACTGGCCCTCGGAAAAATTACAAACTGAAAAAAGATTTTTTTTATTTGAAAATATATTTTCCTTAAATCATTTTTACTGGTAACTACGAGTACAGAAATGGTCTCTATTTTTATCCCTTCCGTTCTCGATAAGTGTTAAGTTATCTGTAAACCAGCAGCGATCAGCCATTCAGCGATGGTCAGTGTTTTGCACGGACTGTACTGTGGTGGTGTAAGGGCAGAAAGCTGTACCTAAGGCAGGACTAAAAATAACTCATCATGTTATATTTAAAATGTATGGGTATTTGGAATAATCATTGAAATTTTTAATGAAAGTAGACCTAAGTAAAAGTCAATAATAATTGTCTAATTGTATTACTAAGGTCTGGTACATTTTGTTCACAACATTATTTTTAACTATCTTAAAGAACATGATTTGAGTTATCCAACAACAACGATATATAAGGGAATATAGCTACTTAAAAAACTAAGCCCAGGATATATCAATAACCACCACTGAGCACTCTTAATTAAAACAAAACTTCGTGCATGTAGGGGGGGGGGGGGGGCTCGGGAAATATTAGTAAATTATTGGCCCGCCTTGTCTCAAATATTTTATAGTGTGGCCCTTCAGTAAAAAATGTTGGCGACCCCCATAACTTATAGTAAATTTAAATTTGTTGATGAAAATCAACCCATACATTAGTATGGGTTGATTTTCACCAACAAATTTAAATTTACTATAAGTAGAAGTTTTAGGTAGTGTTATAATATTATGGCAAAAAATAATCATTTCGAGGCTAGGTATATAGTTTCCGGGTCATTGCGATTGGAGTCATCCCCAACAATTTTCATCTGGATCCAGCTGACGTGTTGAATCTTTGATTTACTTTTCCATGGGCATAGGTAGAGCAGCACTGTCCTCCAGCCCTCATTTTTTCTTCTACTGAAGTTTGACTCCCTGTGTGCCGCCCAGTAATTCGTATTTGGCGGTAGTTAAGTCTCTCTTTTAAAGGGCGGAAACGGCAGGCTGGAAACCTGTGATTAAGATTATCATGTTGATGTTTTCAGAGGCGACCCTACAGTGGAGTAAATGCCCCACATTCCTGGTAAAAACCTCAAAAATTGAAGATCACCGAAAACAGTAAATAAACCCCTTATATAACACCTGAATAAACCTTATATCATGCAACGGGCTGCTGCAAGTCGAGGAAACGAACGCTCAAAATTGACTGTATAGGGAAATGTTGGAAACTCAAAATTTGACTTCATAGTCTTGTTAGGCCTAGTATGGAGGTAAACATATCAAAAGCCCCCAATGCTAGCCCCTGTGTTTGGGGAGGGGAGGAGGGTTTAAAGGTCCCATTTTTTGAGTTTTCGCTTATATATCAACAAAACTATGTGCCCTAGCGGCATGACCACTCTATACAAAATTAAAGCTGATAAAATTTGCTACAAGGTGCACTAGTCAACTTTGTCGAGTGAGATATCAGTTCCAAAACCCACTATGTACAACCGTTCAATTGGATTTTGTGAAAAAGTTTAGGTCAGGATTTTCGAAATGTATCCTAAATAAAAAGTAATTTTATAAAGATAATTTTAAAAAAATTGTCTAAAAACTCCATTCTGAAATATCATGACAGTTTTTCACGAATATCTCAAAATTGGGTAGTAAAGACATGGAGGCTTTTGGAGCTGGTAGACTCATTTGTCCCTCTGTCACGACCGCTCAGTTCTTTCAGTTTCGTTGTTTCATTTAATGATGCCATGAGTGTTTTAAAGTAACATTGAGTGATAGAGTGTTTTGTGAATGATAAGGAGGTGAGTGAATCGAATGCTGATGTTTCAGAAGTGAATTTTAATGGGATAATTTCTCTTTCCAAAGCAAGCAATGAGGGGGTTGACGGCAAATCCAACGAACTAGCCAATTTGACTCCACTTCTTGTTCACACTTTATACACTCAAATCATAGGAGGACTTACACGATTGAGGCTTTGAAGAAACAAGAGGCATCAACGTCAGTCTCAAACACCGGTCTGCAGTAGGTACTATTCAACTTGCCTGACGGTAAACCATGATACTATCTTGATTTATATCACTGCTTAATATTCTAAAACTTAAGAGCTGCATAGTTGTTTCGCAGTTCTTTACTCTCAAGTAGGTAGGTATGTATAAAAACCCAACCCTGAAACTGGAATTCGTTATTGCTTCCAAGTCTACCTAAAGGTAGCGGAAGAAGCATTGTTTTCACTTTCAGGAAAAATTTATTTAGGTCTCCAAAATCAAAATTTCCACTCGCATTTTACGTTTTAGACCATTCTGAACAACTCTGGTTCCGTGTCTGTCTGTCTGTTCGTGTGTGTCTATGTGTGTGTGTCTGTCGTGTGTCCGTTAATCCTTGTAACTAGCTTATTTTCCACAGTTTTCATCCGATCTGGATGCAATTTTTAGGGAATGTGCGGGCTAGGCTGTAGACGGTCCTCTATCAGTTTCATTTTTGCGAAATCAATACTCAAATCTGCGCATGCGCAAACGTAAGTTCCATTATGCTCAATTTTTTCACGCCCTAGTCGTCTGATCTCGCTCAAATTCGGATGATAGTTGGGGGATGACGATTTGATCATCCCATACCGATTTCAACATGATTGTATCATTAATAGCTACTGCGCATGCGCCTATGTAAAATTCTTGTAACGACGTTAATTCCCACTGTTTTTTATCCTATTTCGATGAAATTGTCAGAGAATGCGGTGGTTACATTGTAGGTGGTCCTCTATCAGTTTCATTGTTGCCAAATCAATACTTCATTCTGTGCATGCGCAAAAGTAAATTCCATCATGTTCCATCTTTTCACACTCTAGTCGTTCGAGTTCGCTTAAATTTGGATGATAGTTTGAAGAAGATGATAGGTAAACGAGGAGGCTATGTGCCACACCCAACATGGCAGACGTTTTTTTCTATGTCGTGCCCTGAAGCGCCCGACCATGTATCTTATTTAGTTTCTCTAATAAAAAAAAACAAGGTTTAGAGCCTGGCCGACGAGCAGAACGTAGGGGTGGGAGGAAGAGAGAAATTTGCATGGAATGGGAGAAACCACATAAATACAACTGCTCACCAGTCTGATACTCATATACCCATTCTGGTCGTTCTATAAACTATCAAATCAACTGCCTTCTCAATACACCTTTCTCAAAAAACAAGTTTTCATTCAAATGAAATCTCATCCAGAAGTTTGCTCTCCGGACATCTACGTTACAGTATCTGTTTGTGATTGAGTATTCTTTCATCCAAGCCACATTAGTATTAGGATTGCATTTTAGTTGCTTAGTGGTAGTAGGGGCTTAGTGGCCTGCAATTACTGCTACGGGCAGAATGTCCGGTGAATAATAGGTCGTTACGCTATTAGGTAGAAGGTTACAGTTTAGTGCACGTAGGATTCTTGTCCATTTTAGAGGCTTAGTTATTTCAAATGATAAATCCACTACTCAACTTCTTTTGAAGTCATAATTAATTGACATACGCAACCACAACATTCTACAATACATAGAAAGAGTGACAAGCTAACAGGTACGTAAAAGATAAGCTTCTTTAGTCTAGGCATACTTACCTTCCCCTATATATACATAAAAGAGTGCCTTAAGTATGCTCATATCAATTAGAAAGACTGGATAAAGTTTAGTGACACCCACGACCATTTTACAAGGGGTGGTGAAAATTATATTGCAGGTTTTAACAAGTTAAAAAGGTCTGAGCACTCATAGTCATTGGGCAATTGCCTTTTTGAAAAAATTACCACCAGCTCTTCGAAAACTGCCATTCAGACGTTACATTAGCAGTATTGATAAATTTTTGAAGAAAAGTGCAATTTACACCTATGAAGAATTTATGAGATATGTGAATTACTGGCCAAAGAACTTAGGTGATATAATATAGGCGCGGGTGGATTCATACATATGATTGTTTTGCTCTAAAGTTATGACTCAAGCGGAGGAAATTATTTATAAGTACTCTCGCTTGATATGTAGTACTTAGTAGTCGTTTGTCTGTGATATTTTAGATGGTTTAGAAATTATCTTGTTGCCGACCTATCAAAATTTTTATTTTTCTTCGTTGTTTGTTGTCAATTTTTATGTCATATTGTATTTTAGCATGGAACATGCTTTAGCCTTGGACTAACTACCGAAAAACGTGATGATTTTCACGTCGTCCCCACGCTGTTGCTGGGGAAATGAAACTTAGAGTTTAATGATAGAGTGTACAGGGCTCCGTCCTGCTGGAAGGACGTTCTGGAAGGACTTTTTGTACATCCGCCTGCGTCCTGCTGTTAGACATTTTCGTGACAAGTTCGCGTCCTTCCGGCAGTACATGGAGGACCGCGGATCCTCACTATATTTTCAAGTAACACCTATACCAGTACATTTTGACGAAATACTGATGAAGCTAAGCACATCTGCTAATTATTTCTTATATGTAGTAAGCCTTTTTTGAGTGTTCAGGGTAGAGTAAAGAATTAGTTAAAATAACTATGACGTTGTCTACCGATTCAAAATGTTCTGTTACTTATGTACGTCACTCGACAATTTTTTATCGATTTAGAATGGATGACTTAGGAAAAATGTCTGTCAAGTAGGATGGACGTAGAAAAAAACTGAAGAACCATCTACGACCGAATCAACGTTATTAGTGTAATGTATGGATTCACATGCCCTCGCGCTACTATCGATCCGACGGGCTCAAAATTCATGCGAGACCATCCCGGAGCAAACCTACACGATTTCTGAAAATTAATTTAAAATCGGAGTGACAGGTGAGTCTACCAAATGTGCGAATTTCCAATAACTATTTACTCAATTCATATGGCGTCTTCCAGAAACCAATACACAACTGTCCTCCAAGTTTGAAATCAGACCTATAGATCGTAAGGAATTGACATTACAGGAAAATCACGATGGCGCATGCGCACAAGAAATGTCATGGCAATGAAGTTCGTAGAGAACCTTATAAGAGTTAACCCACATGGTGCATACAAATTTCATTAAAACCGGCCCAATAGTCCACCGATCGCGATAAAATTGATAGAGCACTTATCTGAAACCTATACCCAACCACCTTCCAAGTTTATTTAAATTATATCGATAGATCCTAAGGAACCGACGTTATAAGAAATGCACGTTCGCGCATGATCACACGCCATTATTGATCCGAAATATAGAAATTAATACGGGATTATCTAAACGCTAACTAGCACAACCCCTGCAAAGTTCACCAAAATCGGACCAAAACTTGATATAGCTCTGCGGGTAACAAGGAATGGCTACTGACAGACACGGAATCGATCAGAAAGCTCTGGAAACTGTCACGCCAAAAATAAAACGAAATTTTGATTGTCGAGGACACCATTTTTTTCGACTTCTTGCAGGAACAAAACCACTCCCTTCGACAGTGAGTAAGCAAAATTAAATGAGCCATTCCAGCCAATAGAACTAGAATTTCTAAGCAATATATGTATACCCTGTGTTAGGTGCCTCGGTATCATATCACTGGACAAGGAACATTTGAAGCAGAAAATAATAAACATTACAATTATTGAACACTGGTAAATTTCATTAGTGAAATCTTCCTAAAATGTATTGCTGAAACAGAATAACATCATCACAGGTATGAGTTTGCATAGGAAATGGCTTCCTTTGCTCAGTCAACATTGCATCTGTCAACATAATGGTTACAACTGGGCCGGAAAGCGGTTTTTTTTTCCTCCCGTCCAAAATTTCACGCAGAATCCGAATAAAACTGTTGGGAATACGATTTTTAGTGCGAAATGGTACTGCGCGGTCAATTTTCATTGCGGGCCTTCCTTACAGGCGATTTAAATTCACGTAACTGAAGTCGAAACGGGTGGAATTCCAGGATATTTCAAAATTGAATAACTTTTCTAAAAATTGGAATTTTTCAATTTTTCTTCTTTTGCTTTATGGGACAAAAACCGTTGTCCGTTGGAAAGTTCTCAAATAATCACGCATTTCTTTTGTACTTGTTCTTCTTTTTATGTCGTAGTTTTATATTTATTTATGTTATAAATTGATATAGTTAACAATGCCGCTTCTTTTGTTGTCACTTGGTTCAGAAGTTAATCTTGGTTATAGTAATTGTACACGCGCACCATAGCAGAAAATTACCAACCCTACCCCCCCCCCCCTCCCCTACCCTTAGAAGGATACTCCCTTCTAATTTCGATTCTATTTGTATTATGAAGCTCCTGAAAAATTTGGTTTTTGTTACTCGGTCACTTCTGCCAGGCATGTTCCATGTTTCTTGACTTTAAGCCACGGAGTTCAAGTTATAACATCCGGGGGGTCTGGGGGGGTCTTCCCCTGCGGGGTCAAGGGGCAGAGTTTTATTATAGGTACGTATCTAGAGCGTGAATGTAAATTATTAGTGTGTGACTGTCGTGTGTGCGTAAGGGGATCCTCTCCTCTTGTCGGCCGGGTTGCTTGGTTGGTCCTGGGCGGCGGCCCCCATTGGCGCTGACTTGTTTTGATAAATCCGCTGCATTGTGTGGCACAATGAGCATGTGCGCCAAGTTACGTTTGGTGGAGAGAGCTGCTACCGCTGGCGGTTTCCATCGTCAGTTTCCTGGTCCGGGAAGCCGCCATGGTGGGTGGGGCCTGGAGCCGGTCGGGATGCGCCCGGCCGGCGTGGAGGCTACCGCATGCCTCCACAACTTTTTGATTATAATATTGAAGAGTTCGAACTCTATATTATTAAATTCCATAATATTATGTAATAACGATTGTTATGTACAAATTGTATGCAAAGCATGAAATAAAGACTGAACTGAACTAAGCTGAAAACGTATAATTCCCTGATTCCGAAATATCTGTTTTTAGTTGAAGTCTTGACTCATATTTTGGATTAGTATCGAAGAAATCGTTTTAGGCAGGTTACATAACTTCCCACTGGCCTGGAAAAGTAAATAAATAGGTTCAAGTCAAAAGGCACGAATTTTCTGATCAAGCCTAATAAGTATCCTGTCACTAACGACTACAACCTTTATTTTACAAGAATAATCCTCAACACTGCCAGGGGCCTTAAAACAAAAATACCCAGGGTCACATTAGACAACTAACTATACCCTAACGCTTTAATTTCTTGAATTAACTTTTGAAGAAGCCCAAGTCGAGTTCAGTACAGGAAGAAGATTCGTAAGCGCCAGCTTGGAGTTTTCGTTGATGATCCATTTGGATCCAACGGTCAAGTTATTGGTTAAAGCCGACACATTTAAATGGCCTGATGCTACTTGTTTGGCGACGTTTTGGCCAAGCGTGAAGGCGTTGTCCACTCCAGTTTGGATGACTGATGTACCCAGAGCTACAGTTGCTTGGCCCACAGCTGCTCCCAATTTGGCCGATTTGGACACGACTCCAGTTCCTATTTCAGTGGCTTTGTGCAGGAGGGCGATGGAAGCGTCCGTCATATTGTCCATCCCGTTCAGGATAGTTTGCCCCACTTTGTTGACCGAGCTGACGGTTTGCCTCATCTTGTCGTTTCCGATTTTCACTACGGATCCGAGAACAGGAATATTTTGGATAGCTGAATCCACTTTCCCTGTAACATCATCAACAGTGTAATGAATGAATTAATGAAATATTTATTCCAGCGTAGGACAAAATAAACAAGCATGAACATTGTGGCGTGTACAAAATAAATGCCTTCAATATAATCTAAGTGGAGGTTGTGCGGAATTACCCCAGCACCAAGAGACAGGCTCTGTGCGGTGTGGGGGAGTAGACAATTTAACTATTAAATACAAAATCCAACTCCAACACACAAATAAATAACTTCACCACTTCAATAAATTCAATAACAATACATACAAATACAGATCGTAAAACCTACAAAACCTAAATTAGTCGTCTATGTATACATACTGCACATAATGTTTTTGCAAGTGTCTGGCCCCAATGAAATGAGCCAAGAGAAAATTTGTTTCTTGTAGTTTAAGCGAGAGTGCTCTCCCGGTGTCTGCAGGTAATTGTGTAAAACTCTAAGAATGAAGGGGAAACCATAGTAAACATGACGGGATGTGGACCATGAGCGGGTGGGATGGACCGGTATAGTGGCTTGAGTAGTTCGGCGAGTGGTATATGCCGATGTACGAGGGTAGTTGATAAAATCACTGCATAAGAGTGCAGCTTTTAGGATATAATTGGTTAATGGTGAAAACCGGGAGCAATTTGAAGAGTTCTTGGGAAGCGAAACGACGAGGCTTTCGGGCTATCGTTTTCAGAATAGATTTCTGTGCAACAGTAATGGGGTGGACCAGGGTGGGACGGGCAGAGCCCCAGACCAGAATTCCAAAGCTTAATACACTCTGAACTATGGCCTTGTAAATCCGGATCAGATTATATTGTGACAGGCAATTCCGCATGCGATAAAAGATGTGGATAAATTTACGAGTTCACGAACTAAATGCTGCAATATGGGCTTTCCATGATAGATCCTCGTCAATCACAACCCCGAGGTATCTCGTGGATTGAACGCGTTCAAGTGACGGGCATAAGCATGAAGACATACGGTTCGGGCTGCACATATGTATCTCTAGCTTGTAGTTCTCAAGACTGATTCTGGAGGGTGATTCGGAGAACACCAGGATTTGGTATTTTTAATATTCAAACTCAATGAGTCTGAGGCACACAGAGCCATCGAAAGACGTTATTGGCGTCGATGTTGGCGTTCTCAAAGACCTCGTCCCACGAATCGCCTTCGCTCAGGATGGCTGTATCGTCAGCAAAGAGATATAGACGTCCCTTTAGATTTAAATCGTTGATTTGATTTATAAATATCAAGAAAAAAACAGCAGCAAGGGTCTCACCCTGAATTACACCAAATTCTAAGTCGGTAACATCACTATCCCGACCGTCGATTGTCACTAATTGTACAGTGAATTGTAAAACACACGGGTTTTCTTGTTCACGCAATATCTGTGGAAATATAGGCAGATATAGACAAATTTCCTAGTCAAATGAAACAATTTCCAAACCAAATGAAACCTTTTCCAAACAAAATGAAACCTTTTCAAAACCTAATGAAACCATTTGCGAAAAAAGTAGTATTTAGCATGAATTAAAAACGTCTGCCAAGTTGGGTGTGGCACATAGCTTCCTCGTTTACCTATCATGAATTTATAGATCATTGAATAGTTTTGAATGATCTTGAAAAATTCCAAAGCGGAAAAATATTAAATCAAGTAGTAGCGAGAACTGTGATAATTCAATTAAGAAACTAAAACATGATACTCAATGTAATTTACGTTTGTGCAAGCGCAGAATGAACTGATGAGTTGAAAACAATGAAATAGGTACGGGACCATCTGCAACCTAAAACCGCGCATTCGCTGATAATTTCATCAAAATCGGATGAAAACTGTGGAAAATAAGCTAGTTACAAGAATTTGTGGACACACGACAGACACACTCACACGGGACCAAAGTTGTTCAGAATGGTCTAAAACAGCGGTTCCCAACCTGTGGGCCGCGGGCAGGTTGGTACTGGGCCGTGGATGCTGGTCAAAAATATAAAAATATATTTAAAAAATCATCTGAGTTTCAACAATTAATATCGGAATAGAGATGGAAACAATTAAATTTAAACCATGCTCACTTGAGTGTTAGCAATAGTCAAATTATTCAATTGCATTTTTATAACAAGTGAGTTTACTCTTTGCGCGTGTAAGATAGCCAGCGAATTGTCATTCACCATTTGAAGGAGATAACTTGAAAAAAATGAAAATGTCTTCGAGTGAAGAAGACTCGGTAATTGAACTGTCATGTGACCAGACTCTAACATCGTTTTTTAAAACAACTCCATTAGTTCCGTTCTGGATTAAAGTTCGCGAAGAATATCCGGCAATCGCCAAAATTGCATTGAAGCACTTGATGGGGTTTTCCACAACATATTTATGTGAACAAGCCTTTTCAACATTGGTTTTTTTGAAAAATAAGTACAGGAACAAACTGAATGTTGAAACCGACTTAAGACTAGGAACTTAGGAACGGTCCAGTTTCAATCCTGACATTGATTCACTCGTGGAAAAAAAAAAACAATGTCAAAAATCCGATTGAGTTTTTTCTTTTTACTTTGACCACTTGTATAAATTGTTTTTCATCATGTAACAACTAAAAGTGAATAAAGTACAGGTGTTTTCTTTGCAAATACTTGAGATATTTTTTCCCCTTGTACATATCTTTTACCAATTACTAACATGTTATATATATGTATATATATATATATATATATATATATATATATATATATATATATATATATATATATATATATATTTATATGGGCCTCAAAGCTTTATTTTATTATTTTAAAAATAGTTGGGCCTCACAATTAAAAAGGTTGGGAACCGCTGGTCTAAAACGTACAATGCGAGAGGAAATTTTGATTTTGGAGACCAAAAAATGTTTATTCCCGTAATTGATAAGAATGCTTCCGCCAGTGTTGAGCATAATCTTATCGTCGAATACGAATACGACTGTAATCGCAATAATTGTTCGTTGATTCTGAGTAAACTGCGATTATATCCGTATTCGTCTGTCGGCGATTACACGAATACAACCCATAAAAATGCGTCACGGTGATCAATTTCAATAGGGCGTCCCTACTGTAATATGCTAAGCCTTGCTAATATTACCTAGCTTCAGAGGGACGTCCTATTGAAATTGATTTGAGGCTGGGCTCCGATCGTTGAATTCGCTTTAAGGACGTCCCTCTGAAGCTAGGTAATATTAGCAAGGCTTCGCATATTATAGGAGGGACGCCCTATTGAAATTGATGACCGTGACGCATTTTTACGGGTTGTATTCGTGAAATCGCCGACAGACGAATTCGATTACACGAATACGAATATAATCGCAGTTGACTCAAAATAAACGAATAATTATCGCGATTACAATCGTACTTGACGATAAGATTATGCCCAACACTGCACGACAGACACACACATACACACAGACAGACACGGAACCAAAGTTGTTCAGAATGGTCTAAAAAGTTAAATGCGAGTGGAAATTTTGATTTTGGAGCCCAAAATTGTTTTTCTCCCGAAAATGAAAACATTGCTTCCGCTTAAAAAATCCGTTCTTTCGCACATAGACTCCACTTGGGGTCTAGTTGGTCCTAACTTCTCGCCAGCTCGATCGCTCCACATCCATGGGTGCTATGAGCCAAAAATAGGTGAAAAAGTGTCTTTTTCGAGGCTTTGAGTGTTAGACTGACGTACGCGCGCACGCCTGGCACGCTTAGTGGAATGATGAAAACATTGACAGAGGGTCATGAGGGTGGAAGGGGAGGAGGCACGGCCTCTTGTAGGGACATAGCGGTAAGTCACCAGGGGCGTAGCAGAACGGCGCCAGGGGCGTAGGATAACGGATATTTATTACTTTTACAAGTAACACCCATATAATACACCGCGACACCAGAGGTGGGTACGGCGTTATGGGCAAAGCGGAACGGCGCCAGGGGCGTAGGAGAACGGATATTTATTACTTATACTTGTAATAAACATATTACCATAAACATATTATACCTTAAACAAGCCATAGCATAGATAATAGTATAGTAATGATATTATTGCCATAGTATATAGATATAGTATAGTAATGATATTATTGTCATACTATAGATATAGTACAGATAATTATATTATTAAGGCAATAATTATTATTATATAGATAGGAGCTCAAATCGAGAAATATTAACATGCGTATATAATTATAGAAGTATAGGTTGTGGCAACTCGAAATAGGACACGCCGAGGAGTCTGGACGGGCCTTATGACTTACGCAAGCCAACTAAAACTACGATCATACTCAATTGAAAAATAATAAACCTTTGTGAAATAATTTGCAGCGTTTTTCTTTGTGTTTTAGTAATCATTTCTTTTCGTTCAATGTAGGTACTCGTAATTGGGCGCTGGCCTTATTATACAAAACAATTATGTTGAAAAGGTTAAAATAAACAGAGAAGCAAAGCCGACCTACCTGTGGTGTTGACGACGATGTCAGACCCGACTGCGAGGACGTGACCCGCGACGGCGACGCCCGCACCCATAGCGATCTTCCCGACGGCCGTCCCTTTTTCTATGCCGCTATTGACGAGCTCCGTGCCGAGCTGCAGCGCCGAGTTGCCGAGGGAGATCCCCTTAGAGACCGCCGACGCCCCCACTTTGAAGCTCTCCTTCATGGCGTCCTTCCCGGCTTTGAAGATCGCTTTGAAGGCGAAGCCCTCCGCCAAGACCATCAACAAAATGCAAAACACCACTTTTGAACGGAGCATATTCGGTTGTTGTTGTTGCCCCGGCCGAAGGAAAGAACTGGCGTTATATAGACAAGGTTGCCAGATCAAACACTGAGCCCCAGTTGAGCAAACAATTCAAAATTTACACAATGAGCTTCATCTCCGTGGTATGAGCATTCAATGTCATGGAATAAACTGCCGAGAACATAGTACAGAGTTCTAAGGTAATGATTACTTTGAGTAATGATTACTTTTTCAATTACTTCCCTTAAATGCAATAAAATGAGTTCAGTGAGTGTGATTAGGTATGCTTACAAGAAAAAACTGGGGTTTTGAGCTGGCAATTACCTCCAAAGTAATTGCAATTACCATTACCATTCCTGTAATGGGAATGGTTTGAAGCAATTGCCTACATATTCCAATTACATGTAACGGTTATGGTTTTTCAATTACCATTACTTGTTATTGGGAAAGTAATGGGTCTTTCCAATTACCCACTACAGAAAAGGTAATGGGTAATGGGGATGGAATTACCCCATTCCCATTGCAGGAACGTTTGCCCTCATGCACCGCGTGAGGGTATGTGTGTGAGCGCGTTTTCTAATAAATTATATATATATATATATTTATTTATTTATTTATTCATTTATTTATTAGATTTAGAGGAACGGATAGATAGATAGATAGATAGATAGATATAAGGTTTATTGACAAAATGGCAAAAGAAAAACAAATGTACATCCCAATGAAAATGTCAACCTACTGTCAGCAGTGGGCAAGCCCGTGGTGCTGACAGGTGTCGTGACTCGACAACATGACAGTAGTTCGCGAACCAAATTTACCTTAAATTAATTAGATCTTAATTTATAATCTTATATAATACTACTAAAATCTCTAAAATCTTAAATAATACTACTAGCGTAAATACACAAAGTTATATAAAATGTATTCTTATATATTACATAAATATTCATTTTATTGTATTTTATTATATTCATTTTATTCATCTTTCTATATTATACATAAATGCTGACCAAAATCCTATCCAGACCGGCATACCCTACTGAAATTAGCCAGGTGTAAATGAGCCTTTTGTATGCGTCTCTACTAAAAAGGGATGGCGACTTCATATCCGCTGGCAAAGACTTATGTAATACGGATAAAATATATAGAGGACTATTAGTAAAAAGAGTTGAGTTGGGACGCAAATTAACAACATTGCCTTCCAGACGAAATCTACTCGGATATGAATGGGCAGCATCAGAAGGAGCAATTATTCCCGGATGCTTGTAATAGTACGACAGCAAATTCTTAACGTACAGCTGTCTGATGGAAAAGTTTTTGCTAAGATTAAAAATTTCTTCTGAACTGAAAGATTTCGGCTTGTTTAGGCATATTTTAAGGATACATTTTTGTAAAGTGGCAAGTTGCCTCAAAGTTCACACATAAGTACCAGCCCATGACACTATGCCATGCTGCATAACAGATTGCACCAAACTTTCATAGACAGTCTTTAGGTGTTTATGGGATAATACAGACCGCAGATTATAAAAAATATGGATGAATTTTTTCAATTTCTCGACTAAATATGAGAGGTGCTCCTTCCACGACAGTTGATCATCTAATATGATTCCTAAATATTTCTGTTCACGGACTCTCTCAATAGAATCACATGAGCAACTCCCAATGCAATTATGTATACGAAAATTGTGTTCCACCTGCAGCATCGACATATCGGCTGTGTTACCTATTAACAAGTATTTAGTTTTTTTTTTTTTTTTTTACATTCAGAGTTAGCAAATTATTCACCATCCAATCCGACAAAATTGACAAGCAGACATCCGACTTGGAAAGTACCTCATCCCAATCTTTCCCGGACACCAAAAGAGCGGTAATTCCTGGTATTCCGTTTTCACGTGGTCCTCTTCTAAAACTAATGCAACATTCCTGGATGTGGATATCAAACTTAACGAAGAAGGAGAAATTACAACAACTGTCCACACAAAACCAAAGAACAAACAGCTATATTTACATCGTGACAGCTGTCGTCCCCCACACATCAAACGGTCAATTCCCCAGTCATTGTCTATTAGAGGGCACAAGATTTGCAGTGATAAAGAGGACTTGGAAGTATACTTCTCTGGGATCCACAACAAGCTGATGGACAGAAGATACCCAGCAAACTTTGTTAAAGATAGGATGGTTCCTGCACGATTTCCCTACCGTCAAACCCCAAGAACATCAAGTGATCGAGTTTCACTTGTCACCACATTCTTTTTTGGCGCACAAAAACTCAATGGCATTCTCCGGGACCTTCAAACCATCTTAACATTGAGCCCTCAGACACGTGTTTCAATGAAACATCCTCGATTGGCCTACCGACAAGGAAAGAATCTCGGTGACATACTATCCCACTGACATCCTCGATCACATCCCCCACAGACTCAGCAAGCCGGTTTACACCCAAGTGGACGTGCAAGGTGTAAGTTGTTCAATTTGGTGATAGAGGACTTTACCTCTGCAAACACCAACCACACATACAGATGTCGGGGTACAGCCTGATTGGCGCAAAATTTCCTATTAGAATCGCTTGTAACATTACCATGTCCAGAATAAACGCATTTCGCCCCACTGCTTTTTTTTTACAATCCGGGTAGACGGATTTCATCACAAGTGCGACCCGTAGGCCCGTAGAGAGGGTGTGTACATGTGTGAAAGCGAGAGAGAATTTGAAAGAGAAGACATGTCAAAGGGGACTGTTATCTATAACTGTAAAAACAAAACTTCTGCTAATATAAGTTGAGAGTGGCACATACCTTCCTCGTTTGCCAATCATCTTCTTCCAACTATCATCCAAATTTAAGAGAACTCAAACGACTAGATTGTGAAAAGATGGAACATGATAAAATTTACTTTTGCGCATGCGCAGAATGAAGTATTGATTTGGCAACAATGGAACTGACAGGGGGACCATTATATCCCACGCATTCTCTGACAGTTCCATCGAAATTGGATGAAAACAGTGGAAATTAACGTTGTTACAAGGATTTCACATAGGCGTATGCGCAGTAGTTATTAATGATACAATCATGTTGAAACTGATATAAGATGATCAAATTGTCATCCCCCAACTATCATTCAAATTTGAGCGAGATCGAACGACTAGGGAGTGAGACAATTATGCTTGGTAGAATTTACGTGTGCGCTTGCGCGGAATGAGGTATAGAGTCAAGAATGATGAAACTGATAGGGGTTCGTCTACCCCCTAGCCCGCACATTCCCTGCAGTAAGTTGGTTCTTGTTTATTTAGAGTAAGGATTTACATTTTTAAGATTTTTCCCAACCCGTGAAAAACTAGTTTTTCAGTCAGCCCCCCTTTCTCTTCTTAATGGGACCTCAGGAGTGTAATCATTTTGGCGATCAAGAAAGCCAATGGAAAATGGCGGGAAACAGTCAGATGTGAAGGATATATTGTCCAGTTGAAGATATGAAATTGTAGTGAAGTGCTTGGAGTTGCAGCAGTTCTTACAGCGAAAGAAGCCTAAAAACATGTTGAGTATTTTTATTTTCAATCATGAGTGTTACACTAATTACGAGTGTTGTTAGTGCTTAAACAAAATAATCCGATATCAACAACCATACTGCTTGGTGACAGGTTTCAAACAGTAATCCCCGAGTTTTGTCACTTCATCATTCTGTGTGACACCATTTCTACTGGAAATTCTCATGAGTGTTACCTCTCAGGAGTGTGACCAAAGATGGGTAACACTCCTGATAATACTGTAACACTAATAGGGTAACACTCCTGAGATTTAAGCTCAATTACACTGCCTTCAACATGAATTCCGTAAAATCTAAATATTACGTTTGAACGTGATTCTGTTGTACTTACTTGAACCCCGACAACAATTTTGCCAAAGTCATCCATTCTACAGAAATCAATTTTTGAAATCTGGTAACACTCATGAGTTGGATATCATATTTTTTATTACAAAAATATATATAAAATACATCAATGAAAAACTCTCTGTTCATCTATGGAACACAAATCTGCAATGTACATACAATGAGTAGTATTTGCCGATCTAACCTCATTTTCGAACACTTTAATATTTCACGTCACTGAGGTTCTCAAACGACCCAAAGCGGCAAATGAAATGAGAATGACCCTTGGGGCACAAACCCAAATGATGTCTATTCGAAGCAAACAATTAATCAAAAGACTAACATCCCTCACTAGAGGGCTGAATCTCTTTGATTAAACGCAAAACTCTCAGAAAAGTACAATAAGCCGCCAGGCTTCCGTGCTTGGGGCCCAAAATAACCCCACCCTGAGAGTTTTCCTATACATCTACATCTTGCTAATTAGGGGAGAAAATGATGTTGTAAACATAAAAAACGTAGCTTTCTTCAAATCAATCCTGAGTTTGAAGGATTTCGGTGGAATCGAATGGTAACACAAACTGATCTCTCAACTTCTGTTATAAGTGAGTTTGCTCTTTACTTGGCGTATTTCCATCATTCCATTCCAGGATTCGAGAAAAGCAAAAACTAGCCGACGAGAAACTCATCAAACTCTGAAACTAATTCCTTTCTGTAATATTCTGCAATTTGTAGTGGAACCTCTTTGGGACTGCTGGGTTACAATGAAAAGATACATAGCCACCTGATCAGCTGATCGGGCTCTGAACCTAATTTCTTCCTTATTCTACCTACGATTATGAAAATTTAAACGTATTAGGTTGTTCTCACTCTAGAGCAGTGTTGGGCATAATCTTATCGTCGAATACGAATACTATTGTAATCGTGATAATTATTCGTTGATTCTGAGTCAACTGCAATTATATTCTTATTCGTGATTGATTGATTCATGATCCATCCGTCAGGCTTTTATGGCCAATGGGGGAGTTGCACCCCATTCTTATTCGTGTAATCGTATTCGTCTGTCGGCGATTACACGAATAAAACTCATAAAAATGCGTGACGATCATCAATTTTAATAGGGCATAATAAGCGAAGCCTTGCTAATATTATCTAGCTTCAGAGGTACGTCCTTGAAGCGAATTCAACGATTGGAGCCCAGCCTATTTGTCTCAAATCTATTTCAATAGGACGCCCCTCTGATGCTAGGTAATATTAGCAAGGCTTTGCTTATTATAGGAGGCCCTATTGAAATTTATGACCGTGACGCATTTTTATGGGTTGTATTCGTGTAATCCATCCATCCTTCCTCCATCCAGCTTCCAGAAAGCAATAAATAACATTAAAAGATGTTATAAAAAAATGTCATATAAGTATAATATAAATCATTAAAATATACACACGAGTATTTGTTGAAGAATATGAATTTTTCAGGTCCAAACCGTGTTGTTCAGTCTGTGATACAGCCTAAGATCCAGCCGTGCGGGAGTTGGATGTATTAAAACCCGCAATACTTACAGGTCTTGATGTTGGGGTTGATCCTCATTATAACGCCGTACCAAAATTTTAACACAACGTACTGTAGTTTAGTACGGTTTAGTCTGGGACTAGGAATTTATCATAGGCAGATAGACCGGCAGACTAGAAAACTGCTTGGATGCTGTAGAACGCAAAAATCGAGAGGATATTTTTATTGTCGGATAACTACTGATTGATATTTGTCGGAGGACAAACAACCAATAACTTGGGTTTTGGCATACACATAACACATAAGTAACCAAATAAAATTTACATGTTGTTACCACTTTTGATTGAGGACCTTCTATAAAGATCGGTTCTACAACTAATTCCCAACTTTTTTTTTACGCATCCTCGAGTTTTTTAAACACTCTGTTTTCCAGTACTTTCAATTTTGAGGTTTTCGTTTCGTATTTCCCTACTTTGTGAATTTAAAACAACTACAACTTCCCTTAGATTCACTTAAAACCAAACATGAGTTCACCGTTGGAAAGAGCGTTAAATTTTCTATCAGAATATGACCGTAGCATACATTTAAAAGTAAATTCATTAAAGGGAAAATTGGAGGAAAGCGAAACTTGATACCTAACAAATACAGAATTTTATGAGTTAACATTTAAAAAAATTCATTATTATTTATACTCAATTTTGTGCATTTTCGAGTGTCTGAGTCGAAATTTTTAGGGTCGGAAAGATCTTCGAGTGGTCTCATCGATTCAGCGTAAAAAATTACGAAGAAATGAACCCTTCTTGTAGCGAATTTTCGTAGAAAATTAAGCTAGTGCAATTTGCAATGTCTCCAAAAATTTTAAAATCAAAATTTTCGAAAATGTTCATCATTGAAATCTGTTTTAAGACATTTATATACATGTAAAAAAGCGTTAAACTTTAGGGTTCGTTTCAGAATGTCTTGATTTTAAAAAGCCATTTTCTTCTTAAATTCGCTAATTAAGATTGAGTCGACAGGGTTAGGTCGGGAGGAGGCCAATGTTGGGCCGAAGTTCTACTTTGTTACTTATCTCGGCGCGCCTCGTCATTGCAGTGGCGGTTAGCCGATTTTTTGATGGTTTGGCAATGCTAGAGGCTTAGCAATCTAGACAATACGTCTCGCTGGATTATTAAGGTCCAGCATAAGTTTCTTGGCCAATTTATCACGATGGTTTTACAATATCAGCGGTGATCGATGACTAGTTTCCTCTGATGATCATGACATGATGAACCTATTGAAAATAAACTCTGGTAACCTATCAAAAATAATAAACCAAAAAAAGAGTTTGGATCCTACCGGCGTACATCAATAACGCTTGGCCATCCCAACTGATAGTTGCGCAGCTAGGTATCGGGAGTATTCTGGTAGTCTGAAATTTCAGTTTTGACCTCAAATTCAAACTGGGTGCTCTTAAAAATCCCAATTTAACTCTATTCCATTCAATCCCCATTTTCAGCTCAAAATTGGGGCAGGTTTCATAATAAAATTTGAGTAAATTATTGTACAGATCACCCCAGGTGAGTTGGGGCTAATGATGTTTACAAGACTGTTTCTATGAGTTTACAAGACCCGTTTTAGCAAATTTTCGTAAAAAAACAAAGCTATTACAATTGGTCGGGAAATTTTAAAAAATACAAATTTTTGAAAAATTTCTTCATCTAAATCCGTTTTGAGGCATTCTGAAACGAATCCTAGAGTTTGACACTTTTTCATCTGTATGTATCTGTGGATTCATATATTTATATGTATGTGTCATTCCAGACGATAACTCTCCTTAGGATTGAGATAAAAATTCCGTTCTTGCGCCAAAAAATCAAGCTTTCCAAACGAAAGGATGAGTTTGTTGGCCAGCACTTTTTGAGCACATTAAATTGGTCAAATTTCAAAAAATGTGCTTAAAAAAAATCACTAAAAATGGCTAAAAACAGCTAAAAATCGATAAATTTACATATTTTTGTAGAATATTGTTCAAATAAAGTTTATTAACTATAAAATAGAACATTCAAAACTTTATGTACAAAATTATACTCAAAAATTTACTTCAATTTCATTAAAGTTCGCTAAAAAAAACGGCAAAAACTGCAAATAAGCTAAAAATCCAAAACCTCTTTTTTGAATACTTAGCAGGTTATTATTTTTAAAAAGTTTTTGCCATACAATTAATAGTTAACATTTTCATTGCACTCAAAAAGCTCTAATTTGAAATCAATTTAACATTATACAATACGGTAATTTACGAAAATTAGCTCATACGATCATGCTGCATGACTGGAACTTTTCAGATATAGTTTAGATATATTGACCCTTTTTAGAAAGCTTTCAACATTTTTCCTCCATAAAAAAAATGATAACAATAATTCGGTAGCATACCTACCCAAAATCTATCAAAGCAGCTGAATTGAGATTTTAAAAGCAAGGAAAGTAGTGCTAAATCTTTCATCCCATCAAAGGACATATAGGTGCAAGTTAATGGGAATTGATATCCCGCTCAATCGGAGTTCTCTACCAAACTCTCAATAACTTTGTTGACTAGACAGTAGAGCCTAGTCTTCAATAGATTCCCATTGTTCCCAGTGAGTTGAATCGTGATTGGGTAACTATTAGTTTTAGACTGATTCAGGCGCACACTTGTGACAACACTCTTCTGTTTAGTCTCTTCCAGAAGCTTTGACAATTTTAGAGAACTCAGATGTAGTTACTAGCAACAGTCCGATTATTTTTACAATGTACGGTTTGGTGTCGGTAGCGTTGATTTATGCGGTCGTTTTCTTACCTACAACTACGCATCACTTCACGATCGCAGCACACGTGACGGCAAGTACAACACGAACTTCATCCCCAACAAACGAACCAGAGTTGCTGGAACCTGAAAAACTAAGTATAAACACTGAGAAATCGGTAGTTTCTGGAAAATCGATCCATCCACCAGCTCATCCTCCCCATCGCTGCTGTCATAACAAAACCACCCAACCAAATCAGGCGACTACACCAACTCATAGCGAAAATCCAACGCGTAAAAAATATAAACAACTTCAACTCCCACATGAACCAGAAAATAAATCCAAAGTCCAACTTGAAACGACTGCATTCATAAATGCTGAAAAAGCAGTACCTCAAGATGAAGTTTTAAAAACAAGCAATGTACAAGCTGAAGGCAGCACTTTGATAGTTCCTTCGAACGAAAACAATGCAATTACAGAAGGAGCTCCGGCAAACAGTGACGTAGTGAGCTCTTCATTGCAACCATTCAAGATTGTATCGAACCTTACGGAATCAGTGAAAACAATTAATCCAGATGTTGGTGGTGAAGAAGAATCTTCGTGGACCAAATCACCTTTTTTACGAAGTGCTGTCAAGTATCTGATAACGGAATTCTATCCAGAAAAATTATTGAATTCGCTGTCGAACCGTCTCACTGTTTCGAATAGAAGCAACGTGGAAGTTTCGGTCAATCCTTCGATCGTGTACCCACTCGTTATGGAGGGTGTCTCACTTCTTTTGAACCAGTTCGCAGAAAATGCCAGCAACGAGAACACGATTGAGGACGAACAGGGAGTAGTCAAAGGTAGAATTGCAAATATTATGCTTGATTCAATTGATAAGTTACTTCGAAATAAATTTTCGAGTAACGATAGTGGACGACCTGTTGAAGGTGTGGAGCTCAATGCAAGTGAAAAAGCTAATATTATTCCAGGGTTGATGAATTTGGACGCAATGAAGAGTTTTATGCCGTTGATTCAAACAGTTCAAAACAATGATGAGCTTTCAAATATAGTGGAAAAGTTTTTAGCCAAGCCACCTAATGAACTCGGTGACTTGGACCTGAACAGCATTTTAAAGAATTATGGACCGCAATTTAGCGGAATTTTGAGTAATGCAAGGGTCTTGAACGCAATCTCGCAGAGTTCAAATCAGACAGATGCGCTGAATTTTACAAGCATTATGGAACAATTTCTACCGAAAGATGATGGAGCGATAGGGAGCGGTATTTCACCGAAAAATCCGCTTTTGCGGTCTGAATTTGTGACCAAAGTTTTGTCTAAATCCCCGGTGGCCCATTTAGGTGCGCTGGATGACAGCATAAAGAAACTCGTGACGTCATCGCTCGAAAAAGCAGTGTCCAGGGTCAAAATCGATCAAAACGGTCAGATTCAGATGAGCGACGGCATGAAAAGAATGGTCAGCAAAATGCTGCAGAGCAGCGATCCCAACATGCTAAGTTCTTCTGCAATGGACTCCATCAATGGGGTTCTCAAATCCATCGTCCACATGTCATCAAGTTCTGTTAACGTCACTGAAGATGCGCCAATGACTCGTCGAAACGTTACCAAACACTCACATTTGCATCGCAGATTCCAGGAGAAATACGGCAAAGATCCCAGAGTACCCAGAAGCAAGAATGGTTCCTCACCCTCCTCCCAAGCGTCGCTGTATTTTGCTGTTCTTATGATTCCCTTAGCCCTATATTCTAGACCGGTCCAATAAATTGAATTGTGGATGAGTTTTCAGCACTTATTGGTTAGAATTAAAAAGAATATAAACATTTTGTATGCTTGGGCCCAACAACTGAAGAATTATTCCAACTATAATCCTACAAGTGGGAGGAGCTGTCAAGAAACTATCTACTATTCTACTCTAATTCTACTACTATTTTATTCATGGGAATTAATAAAATTAAATTCTTATACATTTTTGTCAGATCTGCCTTTTTACCATACTTTTTGTTCTGGATTCTAGTATTGTACTATTATTCTTGATACACATTTGCAGAATCTTTCTTTTTAAATGAGCCCATCTTATGACCAGCATGTTTTGCACTTGGTATCAGCAGAGACGACTATAGTTTATGAGATATATATTCCTTTTTTGAAGCAGCATAATGGGTCAGAAAATGGACCTAAAAAGAACCATTACTCAAATTTGCGGAATTGCTTGTTTTTCGGTAGACATCAGGTTCACAATATCATAAATAAATAAACGCAATCTTGACCGGAAATTGTTCGCCAGAATGTCAGCTATCCAAAGATGTGACGTTTTTTTAATATTATTTTAGGGAGAAAATTGATCTGTCTGTTTTCTGGTGGAAATCATATGTTCTAGGGTGTCAATGTCAATGCAACTTGACTTCGAAGTTAGAATCATTTCCCACGTAATTTTTCCCTTAGAATGGATGGATGATTTTTATTGTTTTTTTTTTTCTCCCAGTTGTGCATTTTTGGGGTATATGCGGACCTTCGACCCACGTTATGCTAGGAAGAAACTCCCTAATTTCAAAAGTAGGTAACTACCCCTGTTACCCGTCAAACTGCTGTTGAGTTTCTCTAGTCACCATTGAAAAATTTAAATACTGTGGGGTGCAAATATATGGGAAGTGTGTGTTCTCCCACAACATTATTACGTTCTTTGCAGTCAAATTTGCACTTTTAATAATATTTTTATTTATTTGGGTGTTTGTATTTAGATAATAGATTTTCGTTTAAGTAGAAAATATACGCAAAACGTTACTTACGGAAGAAAATTAATTTTTTCTGATGCCTTGATGACATTAACCGTTTTGGTTTATTATTTTCAAGAATGAAACCTTTGTATAAGACCAAGAAAAAAAAATATATACATAACCTATTGGAATTGGTACTTCAACTTCATTGTCAAGTCCAAACTTAATACTTTATTGTCCTCCCAAGCACATGTTGTTATATACGTGTTTACATGTTGTTAATAAAATCAGTCTGTGATTACAATTCAAACTTTACATTTCACTCGTATTTATATTAGGTTATTAAGCCCAGAAAAAGCTGAAAGTTGAGAGTGAACTTGAATAAAAGTACATTCCTTGAACAATGTGTGCGAATGTGAGAGGTATTGAACCGTTAGGTAAAAATAATTTCGATACCTGGGTCATGCACATGGAGGCACTACTAACCAAGTCAGGAGGATGGAACTACACTAATGGAAGGATACCAAGACCGACGGACGATGCTGGCACAACTGCATGGGATACTAAGGATGCAGAGGCGAAGTCTGATTTGATACTTTGCATTAGTTCATCGGAACTGAAAATAGTAAAAGGCCTTAGAACTTCAAACGAAGTGTGGACGAAACTTCACGAGGTATACGCATCAAAAGGACCGGCACGTAAGGCAACCTTACTTAAGAGACTAGTACTGCATAGGATGAAAATTGGAGATGATGTACGAGAACATGTAATGAATTTTTTCGACACAATAGATAAATTATCAGATATGGGTATTAAAGTTAATGATGATCTACTTTCGATTATGTTACTGTACAGTCTACCAGATGAGTATGAGAATTTCAGATGTGCAATAGAGTCTCGAGATACGCTGCCATCACCCGATATGCTTAGGACGAAAATTGTTGAAGAGTCTGACGCTAGGGGGAAGAGGTGTGAAAAGGTCGAAGAATCAGATGCTTTATTTGCTAGAAAAAATAAATTTCAAAAATCTAAAAGACCTGAATATAAAAGGAATGTAGGAGAAAATGAATTTAAATTTAAGTGTTTTAAATGTCATAAATTTGGTCATAAAGCTTCCAAATGTCTACCTAGAGGTCAAACTCATATAATCGAAGATGATCAGCCCGAGAATATGAATGCAACGATGATGTGCCAAACGACGACAAGTTCGAAAAACCTGGGATTCTGCCTAGACAGTGGATGCAGCAGCCATATGTGCAGTGATGAGGAAAAGTTTGTTGAAATTCAACCAGTAAGTAACATGAAACTTAAACTTGCTAACTCGTCTACTACGGATATTTTAGGGAAAGGAATCGTTAAATTCAGGGTTCAGAATGAGAACAAAACAGGGTCGATAGAACTGAGAGACACACTGTATGTACCGGATTTGAGGACTGGATTATTGAGTGTTTCCAAAATGACTGATTATGGTTTCAAAGTAGTATTTACTCGAGATAAGGCGGTCGTATATAATCGGAAAAACGAGAAGACACTGATTGCGAAGAGAGAAAATAACTTGTACTACGTGAGAGAAACTGAAGAAACGGCAAAGAAGATAGACGAGAACAGACAAAATGGTAGAAAACTTAGTAAATTAGAGGTATGGCATAATAGATTCGGTCACCTAAACGAAATTGACTTGAAAAAGATGCTCAGAAATAAAAGAGTTAGAGGAGTTCAAATAAATACTAACGAGAAGCTACCAACGTGCGAGACATGTATTCTAGGCAAAATGTCACAGACACCATTTCCGAAAAAGTCCGAGAAAAGTGTGAAACCCCTTGAGATTATACATTCTGATGTATGGGGACCGGCGAGGACGAGCTCGATTGGAGGTTCGCGATTCTATGTGTCATTTATAGATGAGGCAACCAGATGGTGTGTGATTGTGTTGATGGAAGCGAAGAGCGATGTACTGCAAGCGTTCAAGATTTATAAACAATTCGCAGAGAACCAAAAAGGTGTGAAAATTAAGTTTTTGCAATCGGACAACGGAGGAGAATACAATTCTAAAGAATTCAGAGAGTAGGTACCTGGAAAGTTCTGGAATAGGAAGAAGGTTAAGTGTACCTGGAACGCCTCAACAGAATGGTCTAGCGGAGCGGATGAACCGAACACTCTTGGATATGGTTCGATGTATGTTGGTCGAATCAAAACTTCCTCATAAATTTTGGGCAGAAGCAGTTATGACTGCTGTTCATATAAGGAATCGCTGTCCATGTAGTGGTATTGATGGTCAAATTCCGTTTAAACTTTGGTATGGGAGAACTCCAAATGTTTCATATTTTAGAACTTTTGGGACCAAAGCATTCATGTTGGACAAGTCAAAAACCAAAAGCAAATTGAAACCTCGTTCGAGAGAGTGTATTTTTGTAGGATATTCTGATAAATCCAAAGCATTCAGAGTTTATGATGTAGAGAATAACAAGATAAGTGTAACCAGAGACTTGAAATTTGTTGATGAATTAAATCAGAAAACAGTAAATTTTGAGGAATTCGAAGGGCTGCGAGAGCTGGAAATCGAATTAGGAGCAACAAATAAGTTAGCTGGAATAAATGAAATAAATAGACAAGATAAAGCAAGCGTTGAAATAGTTAGTAAACATAACAATGAAAGAAGAGTTGAAATTGAAAATGTTGTACATCAAGAAAATGTTGATTCAAATATTGATAATCCTGTGGTGGGAGAGAGTACAAATGTAGAAATGGTCCGAGGAAGAGGTAGACCAAAACTCATAAAAATTACAGAAGGACCGGGAAGAAGGAAGAAAGTGTATAATATGATACCGAAAGTGAATAATGAGACTGAAAGTACTAATCCTGATAACAACGGACAGGAACTAACGGACGAACAAACTGATACAAACTGATGGAGATGTAAATATAATTGCAGATACTAGGATGTGCGAGAGCGCATGTGCCGTCGAAGTAAATCCAGCGGAGGCATTTGCGGGACCTGACTCACACGAATGGTATGCTGCAGTTCAATCAATTATCAATCTGAATTATCTGGACACGAACAACATGGTTGCAGATTTTCTGACAAAACCTCTACCTAAAAGCAAATTAGAATTTTGTTCAAGGAAAGCGGGAGTCATTTCAGAAGGAGTTTGAACTTGAGGGGGCGTATTGGAATTGGTACTTCAACTTCATTGTCAAGTCCAAACTTAATACTTTATTGTCCTCCCAAGCACATGTTGTTATATACGTGTTTACATGTAGTTAATAAAATCAGTCTGTGATTACAATTCAAACTTTACATTTCACTCGTATTTATATTATAACCCGCGCTTTAAAGATGCGTAGAATCCAAAACTCGAATTTAAAAAGAACAGTCCTTCAGCCCGACGTCCGAAGATTTTCTTTGAAACTACTGAAATTTGGCTCAAAATTCATAGATCAGCCGGGTCGGTGCCAGTAACATCGGCAACAATTTTTATCAACCTTAAAGGGTTGGAATTAAGAGGAGAAATATTGAAAAATCGAGATCTTGACAACATTCAAGGGATGTAATGTTTTTTTGGTTCTCATTTATAGATGCCATCCCAAAGAATCGGATGAAACCATCCGGGTCGCTGTATGTTCATCCGTTTGTTTCCCTAACTTTGGCAGGAACAAAAAAATCAACAACATGGGAGAAAATCATAACGGATGGAACATAGCAAAAATCACCATGTAATAGGATTTTCGTATCTGCTAATATGATTGAAAAATGAATTCACACTTCTCGAAACCAGGTTTATTATAACTTTTGTCACCTGCGGATGGGCTTCTGAAGCGTAGGTAAGCGATTTATTTTATATAATTAATTTGCAATTGGTGGGACGGGACAGCCCGTGCTAAATGGAAAGTGTACGTTTATTATCCTACATATGAAAAAAATTTACAAAATCTAATGGCAGTTAGTATGGCCGTTGTATCCGGCCGATTTCCAACATTTTTTATGCACAGATTTGTATTTATGCATAGATTTGTCAACAAGCATTGAAAATCAGCTTTGTCCATCTTTCATTGCTTTATCGTTTGATATCTCAGGTTCTAATTTAGATACATTGTTCGTCTTGGTCTAAGAACACTCAGTGAATCATGCCCTTTCATTTGAGATATATGATATTTAATATCTATGAAATGAATAATATGATATTCAACGACGGACCACCAGGGAGAAGACTTTTGTACCTACCTTCGTCGGAGGCCAACCCTTTCTCTTATCCTTCTCCCTTCTATACAGCATAGGATCATATGATCCCATTGGGCTGCCAGGAAATCCAACACGGGATCATATGATCCCATCGGTGCGGAATGGGCTAGTTGGTTGAGTTTGAGAGGATTTATGAGCGGAAAACCGGTTTGTTTGGCTCGCGAAATGGTTGGAAATTATGGTTGCCAACACGCCGTTCGAGGCCTTTCTTAGCGCGTTTTTTGTTTTGACGATTTCGATCACCTGAGTGAGCTAAATTCTCTCCTGTGCACCCTAGGAAGCTGAAATTCGGTAGGGAGACTCTCTGGGTCAGTGCCGTCCTTAGGGTGGAGCGAGTGGAGCGGCCGCTCCAGGCCTCGCGCTGAGGAAGGCCTCGCGCTGTGAGGCTTTACTCTCGCTAAAACGCAATAAGTAAAAGTTTTGGTTTGAATTGAAATAGTGTGCAGAGTGAAGATATACGGCTAGATATAAGGCTATCATCCTTGGCAATGCTATCAATTGAATCTGACACGACAGCCAAAATTAATTTTGATGAGATTATTGACGACTTTGCTGGAATGAAAGCGAGAAAAGTACAGTTCATATAAGGTGAGTCAAAGTCGATAATAACACAATTTTAAATATAGTTTATCTAACAATGAACGATTGCATTTACAGTATTATTTTATATCGGTTTAGCTGGAACTATCTGTTTTATTAAGTTATTTTATCTTATAGCTCAAATTTTAACAGGCCTCTATTGTAGGCTATAATGTTTTTTATTATTTTACAGATGTGATGTGAAAATTATAAACCTTCATTAACAATGGAACAATGGAAGAATTTAATAAACAAGATATGAACATCTAAAAAGATATGGAACGTCAATATTAAATAAGTACCTATTTACAATAATGTATATGTTTATTATAATTTACTATTTGATTTAATAAAAAGCAAGAAAGAAGACATTTCGTTTTTTCTAATGAATTTATTGTTTGTTAGACAAAAATTACTATGTTTAACATTAACAAGCACTGTTTGAGCATTACTTAAAGAATAAACTTTGTTTTGATTTTTCTAGCTTATTTTACTGATATGACTAAAAGTGGCGAAATCTGCGGATGTGTCCCTGCAGGGAGGTGGGATGAGGAGATTAAACACTTCAATCCTTCCTTCCCCTGTAAGGGAGCGTCTTTATTAAGTGAACCGGTTTCGGCCCGTTAGCACGGACCCTCTTCAGCACAAAACAACAACCCCACTCAGAAAGCTCCGAGCACCCTAGGATAAGTAAAAAAAAACAGGCATAAACGTCAACTGGTAGGAACTAAACTATACATTAACAGAAAATAATTAAACGAGGTCTTCTAAAACAACATACCTTCAGGATCATCTATCAATAAAAAGAGGAACAACAAAAACAAACGTCCTCCAACAACTCTCTAGTGAGGAAAGTGGCAAAACTTATGCAGCAACCTCACAGCGTCTAAGAACAAAGAAGAAAAAAAAAAAAACAACAGGGTAGTACCATTGCAGATATGTTGAATAACAATGGAAACTGGGGGAATGGGAGAGGGATCATATACCTATATTGAAATTAACAATAACAAAACAAACAACGACTAATTTAAGGAGAAATAAATAGAGATAAAACATCACTTTCCTTACCCAAATATCAGTATCCAACTGTTCAACAGTGTCAACTTAGTTATTGATAATAACAAGGGGCTCCAATATTCAGATAAAAACAATAAAAGCAACAAAACTTATAACAATATTCCCAGAAGGAAATGGTCAAAAATAATAAAATAAATATATTTAAAATATGAAAATGTATAAGAGATCACAGGAGCTTTCACACTTTGGGAATATGGTATACAGCAACAAACAAAAAATTATTAGGTAGAACTATCAGATGAGACAATAAATGAGAGCTCATATATAGTCTATAGGTTGAGAGCTCCATATAGGTTGTCTATGAGCTCTCATTTATTGTCTCATCTGATAGTTCTACCTAATAATTTTTTGTTTGTTGCTGTATACCATATTCCCAAAGTGTGAAAGCTCCTGTGATCTCTTATACATTTTCATATTTTTAATATATTTATTTTATTATTTTTGACCATTTCCTTCTGGGAATATTGTTATAAGTTTTGTTGCTTTTATTGTTTTTATCTGAATATTGGAGCCCCTTGTTATTATCAATAACTAAGTTGACACTGTTGAACAGTTGGATACTGATATTTGGGTAAGGAAAGTGATGTTTTATCTCTATTTATTTCTCCTTAAATTAGTCGTTGTTTGTTTTGTTATTGTTAATTTCAATATAGGTATATGATCCCTCTCCCATTCCCCCAGTTTCCATTGTTATTCAACATATCTGCAATGGTACTACCCAGTTGTTTTTTTTTTTTTTTTTTCTTCTTTGTTCTTAGACGCTGTGAGGTTGCTGCATAAGTTTTGCCACTTTCCTCACTAGAGAGTTGTTGGAGGACGTTTGTTTTTGTTGTTCCTCCCTTTTTATTGATAGATGATCCTGAAGGTATGTTGTTTTAGAAGACCTCGTTTAATTATTTTCTGTTAATGTATAGTTTAGTTCCTACCAGTTGACGTTTATGCCTGTTTTTTTTTACTTATCCTAGGGTGCTCGGAGCTTTCTGAGTGGGGTTGTTGTTTTGTGCTGAAGAGGGTCCGTGCTAACGGGCCGAAACCGGTTCACTTAATAAAGACGCTCCCTTACAGGGGAAGGAAGGATTGAAGTGTTTAATCTCCTCATCCCACCTCCCTGCAGGGACACATCCGCAGATTTCGCCACTTTTAGTCATATCATTTTTGTATTCTGCGTAAATTAGGTATATAGTAATTATTTTACTGAGATTCCTATTGTTTTTTTTTTTTTTTTGTTTTTTTTACCTGAAACGAAATTACTCGAAACATACCAACCTGAAATGGGTGTTTTGCACCACCCCTCCCCCTTTTAGAGTGTAAGAGATAAACGTTTTGTTTATCAAAAAGCTTACAATTACGACTTTGCAAGTATAGCTTGACAAATATTTTCCCATAGTTAAAAAAGGCCTCGCAAAAATGTTTTGCTCCAGGCCTCGCATTTTCTAAGGACGGCACTGGACTGGAGAATGATAAACGTTCATCACAAAAAACTCCAAGGTCAACCAACCCATCAGACCTCCGGAGGGGTGCGCCACAGAGGGTGTAGTTGTACACGATTGGCTTGGATAGGCGGTGGAATGTCACGACAGAACACTTTGATGCATTAAAAAAAAGGTGGTTTAAAGCAGGTGCACTTTCAGCTGTGATAGTCTAATTTATCATACATATAACGTGGATAGAAACCAATATTTTACACCAAATAGCGCTTCAAGATCGAAACATCTGACAGTAGGCTCACAATAAATTAAATGAAATATATAAACTATGCAAAGATACTGTTGTTCATCTCCAATGAAAATTTAATGAAACTACTGCAGTTCCTAAATTGAATATTTACCATTGTTTAATGGAGGAGCTCTACTCCATTCATCTACTCCATCCAATTCACACAGGACGGGCGTGTGGCGAAGACGTGGCACTGACCAGGCACGGACGTGGCGGTGACGTGACCCACGCTATGCACACAGAAGGGGCGGGACAGTGGCGAGAAAGGACGTGAAGTAATCAAAAGGTTTCGTGAAGTACAACGTGGATTTTTCATCAAGCAGATGATCGAGATGTGCTGAATTTGGTGTACTTGGCTGATCTGAACCAAAAAAGAGGAGATATTGGGTTCATCCATTGTGGCTGAAGAAGGGGAAAAGCGGTGGAACATTTGATGTTATGCGTGACGGTTATTCAGGCGCAATTTTCTGCCAGGTCTGGTCTTGGGCGTTCCTTTTGCAATAATCCGCACGGTTGTAATCAAATAAACACGAATTCTTCCCAACTTCTTCGCAAAATTCAATGTTGAATTCACCATCATCCCGCATTTTTATTGAAGTGACGAGTGACACGGAAGTGGCGCGACCCTTCTCGAACGACACGAGAGACGGCGAACGGACGTGGCAGGGGCGAAAGGGCGGATGCCTGCGCCACGTCCCTTCTGTTAACATTGAGCCATTTGTTTACATTGAAAGACGCGGAAGTGACAAATGTCGGCGCCACGTCTTCGCCACGCGCCCGTTCTGTGTGAATTGGGCCTTAGAGCATTCGGAAAGGTGGTCAAAATTCTTGAGGTGTCATCGATCAAAATTTCTTCAATAATTTAAAATTATATTTAGGTATAATAGTCCTATCGATTTGGTCGGCAGCGATGTGTGGAATGATTAAGAATGTCGAATTTCGATAATATTGCAAATGATAATCCAACAACAAAATTCATGTTTCCGTGAATGGGAGCAAAATATTACTTCAACTATATCTTTAAAAAAACTCAATATGTTTGATTTCTATGGAAGGAACGGTAAGTAATGAAATGTTAGGTATGTTGGGCTTGGAATTTTTATACTTTTTAATATTCTTAACAGAAAGTAGGTTGCATTTATCCGAAAGATATAAACAGCACTCTGTTAAGTTGAGTAGTTCATTTTTCTCTAATTGTTCAAATTTAAATTTATGTACTCGTACAACGTCAGGGGGGACCCGCCAAGGAAGAGAAGTGCTGTGACCTAGTAATTATTGGAATCTGAAAAATCTTGGAAAAATAACTACACGTCGATGGTGTTAAAATTCTCAGGATCTGGCTTTACTTAAAAATAATAATAAATAACTTTTCGACCCATGCCCTATTGCTCCAGCCCCTGTTAACAATTAATTTCAGTAAAACATTATTCGAACTAGCCTGGACCGAACGGAAAGATGTGCTTAGTTCTACCGGTTTCAAAAATAGTTTCTTCTAGGTCTCAGCTGAATATTGAATGCATAAAGTTAGAGATGGGAAAATAAGGTTGAAATGTTTGATGCAACATAGGTATTTATTAAAACCTGTGATATTGTCAAAAAAAAATTGGAAAAGAGGCAAAAATGTATGATTGAATTTTTAAAAAAAGTAAAATTTTGAGTAGCGGACTATATGGGTTTCAAGCTGGAAAAAGTACACAGGACGCTATGTTGGAAGTTGTTGAGGAGATCACATGCACGCTTGATGGTGGGAGGAAATGCATGGCTGTGTTTTTATAGATCTTCATAGAGTCTCCGACATTTAAACTTGGGCCCACTTTCACCAAAAACTGAAACAAGTTTAATTTAAAAAAAAAAAAAAAAAAGCCACAGTTCCTTTGAGCCTGACGGCTAAAATTAAAAAACATGAATATGCTTTAGCCGTACACGACTCTCTCCTCGTCGATTCTCTGAACCCGACCCCCCATCGGCCTTTGAACTCTGTTTATCATTCTGCCATCAATCCTAAAACATGGAATCATGTTTTAGCTCCTCGCTCTCACTTTATTATAGAAATGATCACGACCATTGAGCTCTTGTGAGATGATGATCTCCTAATAGAAACTCGCGAGTAAACATTCACTTTATTATAGAAATGATCACGACGATTGAGCTCTTGTGAGATGATGATCTCCTAATAAAGGCAAATTCAGTTTTTTGATTCTATTTCGTTATTCATCAAATCTTCTAGTTCCGTGTTGTTGGCTATTTTTATATGTTTCTCGTTATTATTATTAGAGAGGTTATTCGAGAATTTTTTTGTGCGGCAGGTTGATTCGGGATGCATTCGGCCTGGTTTACCTACCTATTTTCTCGCAATAAGAACACGGCTTACGTTCTATGGATCCAGTTTTATTGAACGATGAGTATTTATTACTGTTGGTTGCAGAGTTGCTATTTGATGTCGGTTGAAAAGATCTATCCAGTTGGTTCAATTTTATCATCAATTCGTTAACAGTTGTTATTTCGTTTCTATTCTCTTGTAATACCAAATTTGGTCTGTACAAATAAAACCTATCTATATATCTATCTATCTATTTCGTTTCTATCCAACCTATTCTGGACATACCAAGGCAGTCCCACCACTATAAAACAGACTCGGGTGTTTTCACTTAATGTAGGATCAATGTCAACGAGTAAACTAAGTTTCCTCAACGCGTATTCTGAGATGGACCCTTTAATGAATTTAAAATTATAAGCGTAACTTACGTTTGACCAGCCTTTGTTGGAGAACTTGTCGAGGAATGATTGTTTCCAGGTCCCCCAGATCGTGGTTCCAAGGAGTACTCTGTTTGCTGTGTACCAGTCGGTAACAGGTCCCTCGATGAACAGCCTGATGACTTCGCAATAACGTCCCTCTGGAATTTCTAGACGGGCACATTCAGTCTCTAGCGTCGCGAGCCAAGTTGAAGCATTGAAGTTTTTCCCATTGAATTTACTCAGAACAATATCATTTGTGACCGATTTCAACGATTTCCATTCATCTGGTTGTTCACTCGATGGTTGTCCGATGTGATGTGGTTGTTTCAAATCAATTTTTGTGGGATCAAGAAGTTCCTCTAAGTACTCACCCTCGAAACAGGGATTTCCTTCTGAGTCTAGATAGATTTCTCGTAGGTCATCTGAAAGCGTTATAGTGATGTTTCGAAACTGGCCCCTCGATTTGATTGACTTTAGTGCATTCTTGATGATTGTATTTTTCGTTAGTTCTTGATGATTCCCAATTGATCGCTTGTCTGGCGAAAATACGTAGATTTCTCTTTCACTGAGGATCTGAAACTGTTTGACGTGATAAACTGAAGTTTTTTTGTCATCACTGGCCGCGGCAATTATCAGGAATTTCGCGCGTACGCCTGTCATGGTTAGAACCGAGTTTTCGATTTGTAAGACTTAGGATTACTATCCACAAACCGAAATAATACAAAAGAAACGATGCTCAAAATTTATTGAGAATCGAAAACTAAGTCGATTCTAACGTACAAACGGATTATAAATGAGCAAAAACGGGAGATGAAAGAAAGTTCTTGGTAACTAAAACAACAACTGTGGGTTTGAAAAACAACATGGAGTGACTAACAAGACTCCAGGTTGTGATTAACAAGGAAATGAGATGCGAGGTCAGGCGAGAATCTTACATATATATGTATGTGTCATTCCAGACGATAACTCTCGATAGAATTGAGATAAAAACTTCGTTCTTTCGCCAAAAAATCAAGCATTTCAAAAGAAAGGACAATTTTTGAGCACATTAAATTGCTCAAATTTCGAAAAATGTACCCAAAAAATCACTAAAAATGGCCAAAAATCGTTAAATTTATATTTTTGTGTAGAATTTTAGTCAAAACTAAATTTTCAACGATTAACCAGGACATTAAAAATTTTTGCTCAAAATTATGATGAAAAACGTACTTAAATGTCATTAAAATTTGCTAAAATATCTATAAAAACTGTAAAAAAAAATTTAAAAATCAAAAATCCCTTTTCAATCAGTGAAATTTTATTTAGAATAAGTTTTTTTTTGCCATAAAATTGGTTTTTAACCATTTCTGTCAACTAAAATTGCTCCAATTTCAATGCAGTTTAACATACTATAGTACGATAGATAGTTTATGAAAATTCGCTCATACGATCATGCTGCATGACTGGAACTTTTTTTTCCTCAACTTTACTATAAAGCATAAAATTATGGGGTATTGCAGTGAACGAGTGAACCAAATATTGGAAGCCCCGAGTTTCGATACCTACTAAATATACTATAAGTGAGGCTAAATAATTACGGTCATTTTTCTACGTCTGTATGATACAGAAATAATAAACCTTTGTGTAATAATTTGCAGCGTTTTTATTGAACATTCGAATTCTACGTGAAATTTCATGAAGAAATTACCCATCACTCGATTTTTTTTAGTGCACTAAAACGGGCATAATTCCGCTCTAAAAGTGGAAAAATTGTGAAATGCTGGGTTTTTGAAGAATTCAATTGCCAAATGTACTTCATTCATGATTTTGGGGAATTTTTTCGTGCTGAACCTCGTAATGAATGTTATTAAACATTCTTGTTTTTTTTTGGACAAGGGAAAATCAATCTGATGAAAACACAATGATAGAGGAGACTACAGTACAGACTAGAAAACAACAACTTGGTGGATCCTGGTGTGAACACGAGTTTTAACCTCGCTGTAGCCAACACCGGATGTTAGTGCTCACTTTTACTCCTTGCGCACATGAAGGTACAATCCTCCTATTAGTAGATTAATTCATGGAAGAACTCACCCTATTCAAAGACTCCTGATGGTGTTGGCCTCGCTCTATGGAACCACAACTTTCAAGTCACCAGATGCTTACCACAGAGCATGCAGAGCTGTGGGCGGTGACACTGGTTGTTGAGCACTGCCAGCTGTTGGGAATTGGGAACTATGTAATCTGCAGTGACTCACAGAGTACCATTGAGGCTTTCAGGGACTCTTATTCCTCTGATACAAAGACTCTGTTTATCACTGCACCAAGCCACAACTCTTGGTACTTCCATCACTTTTATGTGGGTGCCAAGCCATGCTGGTATCCACGGCAATGAGTCTGCTGATGCCCTTGCAAGGAGAGCCATTGGTGATAGCACCATTGAAATTTTGCCTATGCGCATTTAGGATCAAGTATCCTACATTCAATATAAAGCCAATTCCATCTGGCTTGAGCAATGGCAGAGTGAGTTCACTAGTCTGAGTGGTGTCCTTCAGGACCTTTGCTCGGTTGGCCCTTTTGTGACCCAACTTTCAAGGAGGGACCGCATTGTGGTCAATCGGGTTGCTACTGGCCATACACGTCTTACCCATGGACATCTGCTTAGTGCAGGTGCTTGTGATGTTGTGTGTGGAAGATGTGGGGGTGATCTGTCCATCCGCCACTTTTTGGAGGATCGCCCAGCTCTTACGGACCTCAGAGTCCTGCATAGGCCCCCTCAGTGGGTTGATGTCCTATCTGGGCCAGACAAGGTCCACTCCCTGTTAACGTACCTGAGAGCCAAAGAGCTCTACTACAAACTGTGATATTTTTAATCTGTGATATGTTTATTTCCACCAAGTCATAGTTTTCCTCAGTGGGTTGATGTCCTACCTGGGCCAGACAAGGTCCACTCCCTGTTAACGTACCTGAGAGCCAAAGAGCTCTACTACAAACTGTGATATTTTTAATCTGAGATATGTTTATTTCCACCAAGTCATAGTTTTATTTCACTTAATTTAATGTAAGCCTATTTATCTAGTCTTAGTTACAGTTTAGAATCGTGCCAGTTTAAGTGTCTCACTTGACACTTCGTGCAATGCCGCAAATGACCCTTCAGGTTGAGATGCGGCTAAATTCTTAAATAAAAAATAAAAATTGTGCCAGTACTCCTAGGGAAATCTATAGTATAGGAAATACTATCTACAGTATAGGAAACACTATCTACCACACTCAGAGAAGCGTTCGAAAGTTCAGTATTTATAACAAAATTCAGCAAAGTTCAGCTAAATTAGCTACCGCTCGCTGAATAGAGTGTTTTCTCCAGTTGTAGTCATGGTCTACCATACCCACGGAGACCCCGTTCAAAAATTCAATATGAGTAGGTACATCTTAAAAGCGGAATAGGAACAAAATGAGCTAAAGAGCCTACTCAGATGATTAGGGTAATTCATCAAGTTGTAATTATACTCTGCCACACCCATCAAAGAGATCCCGATACAAATTTCAGCATCTCAAGTTGAATAGGAGCTAAATTAGCTTTAGAGTTCACTCTGCTGATTATCATGGATTTAGGTCCCCCCCCCCCCCCCCCCCAGAGGTGCAATGGGGCCCCAAATCCTCGAAAAAGAGGTAGAGGAGGATGACAGTATCCCGTCAGAGAGATACCACTCCTACTAATAGCATTGATGAGCTATGCTCGGAGTAGATTAGATTTCCAGGACCTGGATCACCCATCCAACGCCAAACTCAGCCTCTCAAGAACACGAGAAGTGGCGTGCAACGCCCGTTGTTTTCCAACAGAGCGACGGCAGCACTTTCTCTGGTATTCTGACGGGAACTCTGTCACACTCCCCCACTCAAAGACATACTTGATTGAAGAGCAAGTATGTTAACCAGGTGGAATAGTTTACTGGCTGAGAACTGATGCTCATTAATAAATAGCTGCATTGGCGATTGAGGATGGGAAAAGAGAAATTAAAACAGGACGGATTGTCAATGAATCTTCATAAGAAGTATTCATTAGGTAATTAACCCCCAATCAAAGATTGGAACAATCGGGAAGAAACGGTGGCTCAACTATGGAGACATACCTTTAGTAAAATAAAATAGATATAAATTAATGTGCCCAACGTCGGGGATTTAAATTGGGAACTAAGCCCTGGAAATAATAATTGGGAACAATGCCCATAAATTAATAATTGGGAACAATGCCCTTGAATAATTGGGAACCATGCCCGGGTATAAAGAATAATAATAAAAATGGCAAAGGCCAGGTATACCATAGGTATGAAATTGAAAATATAAAAAGGGGAATAAAAGAGAAATTATAAGTCAAAGACCAATGAAATTATTTATATACCAAAGGGTGATAATGGGAATTCCTTCTGGAACCCCGAGCCATGTTTCTTCTGGAACATTAACGCCCCAAAAATAGTGGATTGGATTACTAGGCATTAGCCGTGCATAATCCTAACCACGCTCTGCTACCATATCATTGATTTAGGTAGCCCCCAGAGGTGCAATGGGGTCCTAAATCCTCGAGAAAGAGGTAGAGGAGGATGACAGTATCCCGTCAGAGAGATACCACTCCTACTAATAGCATTAATAAGCTATGTTCGGAGTAGATTGGATTTCCACGACCTGGATCACCCATCCAACGCCAAACTCAGCCTCTCAAGAACACAAGTGGCGTGCGACGCCCGTTGTTTTCCAACGGAGCGACGGCAGCGCTTTCTCTGGGATTCTGTCGGGAACTCTGTCACATGATTAGAGTGATTCTTCAAGTTCAAATTATAAACTACCGCACCCAGAGCCGGAGGGGGGGAGGGGATTTCATTCGTATGTTGATGTCCCACAGAGGCTCCCGGTCAAATTTCAACATCCTACAGAGAAAAGGGGAGAATTCAGTTCACACAGCTGATCAGGAAAGAGCCCATCATTTCATTCATCTCTTAATGACCTGTAATGATAGATGATTGGATAGACTTATCCAATCTTAAATATATTTATATATATTCATCATATTCTCAAAAATCTGAGAAGGAAAAAAAATTGAAAGATTTTATCAAACACATTTTATATGAGAATTCTAGCAAAAAAATGACCAACAACTGGGCTCGATATCCTAGTCGGTCATCACACAAACAATGGCAATTTAAACACGAAAACACCAAATGAAATCGAGTCCAATTAGTTGAAGTTCAGCTTACAATGCGATTCGCAGTCGTGTAGACGATATCATATATTATCATTCAACTCCCAGGCTCTATTTTTGGAATTTACTCATCCGGTAACGTAATACAACAAGAATTTACATTTTTGGTCAATTATAAATGTTCAACATTTAAAATAATGAACCTAAATCTCAAAACCTACTAAATAATTGATGAAATAAAGTTCTCTGTAATTTCATATTATGAAAATTACCGAAATCACAGCCAGCAAAACGAATAAAAGGATTCATCTAACAATAAAACTCAAAATATTGATACCTACTAAAAAATAAGATTATTTTTATGAATAGGCAAGGTATCAGAATCTCGTTGATGATAATAAAACAGTCGGGGATCACGTAATTATCCTTGCTATAAATACAGCTACTAGCACTCGCTATTTTATCAGAAAGAATGATGCAAGTAGTGAAGCTTCTGTTGGGTGTCTTCGGTATCGCCACATTGGTGTCATCTGGCGGACACCGTAAGTCTCACGTTGTGCCGGTAAGAACGTATAATTTTACTAACTGTTACACTATTGTAAACTAAAAAACTTGGTATTGTGCCTCACATCATTTGCCAAAATCGTCAACAGGTAATATGACAGTTAGTTGGGACCTTATATGCCATTATATTCATACGGGTTTATACGGGCTTAACGGGTTCATACGGTTTGCTTTCAATTGGGGCTTGTCCGGATGAAATCAAGGCACTTTTCGGAGCAGATGTTTTTGGTTTATCACGCGGTGAAATTTTTTTTCCACGATATTGCCGAAAATTGGTGAATTTAAGAATTAATGAAGCTTTTAAGGTTAGCTCGAAAATTACATTTGATTCAAGGGTAATTTGAGGTATGGGTTCTCAGACACGATCCAGCAATAACTTAACAAAATAATCACAGAAAAATGGAGAAATCTCAATGCTAAGATGATAATCCGTAGCAACGATAAGGTTGTAATCGATAATCATCAGAAACGCTTGCAGACGAGTCTGCAACACATTGGGACATTTTATGTCTTTAGTTAGATTCGTATGTGTTGCAGACTCATATGCAAGCTCTAAGAGCCACTCAGCTGATCCGGACCCTGGGCATCGTCAAGTAAATGTTCTAAAGAGGCTACATACGAAATTAAAGCTTCCTAGAGTGTAAAGCATAGAAATTAGCTTTAAAAGCCACTCATCTGATCCGGACCCTGGGCATCGTCAAGTAAATGTCCTTGACAATTGAGCTCTTGTGAGATGATGATCTCCTAATAGAAACTCGCGAGTAAACATTCACTTTATAGAAAGAGGCTAAAGAGGCTACATACGAAATTACAGCTTCCTAAAGTGTAAAGTATGGAAATTACCTATTAAAATTATTTAACCGCCGCTTCACAAATCAAACCGTTCTCGCAATATTCGGATCACCTGCTATGAATCAAATCATCGAAACACCAGCTCAATGAAATCAGAAATTAACAAGCGGTTGCAATCATGTTCACAATATCAATTATTGAGAATGATCACCTGTGTGTAAACAATTATTTAAATAACCATGCTCATAACTCAGCTTGTTGGCCACGTACTTCGCAGTATTTAACATAATATGGTTGGATAACTCGAGAGCTTTTACGAACGAATGGTCAGCGAATTTTGTGGGATGAAAAAGTTATACAAATATTATCAAAAACTATTATTTTCCCCTTTTAAAATTGATGATGTAGCAATGGGTTCAACGATTTTTTAAGCAAGTTTTTTGAAATGTTTTTCAATAAAAATCCGAACATTTAAGAGTAAAATAGAAAATTGTAGTCCCAAAATCTGCTAAAAAAAGTTCTAAATTGCAAAAATGTACAACGTGCTCATCTTGGGCTGATTATAAATAAAACATTTGAATTAGGTAAATTTGAATGGTCAAGACATTCCAATAAACAATAACATTTCGAAAATTAGCCTAAAAAAAGGAATGTTATCTTATGCACATGCATACCCTATAGGATGTGATAGGTTATAGGATATATCGACCTCAAAAATAGGAATTATGAAAAATAAAGCTGACGAATAACAATTTGGATACTTTAATATCTAGATACAGGAAAATACCGCGGTAACATAATTGAAGTAAATTTGATACTTCAAAAACAAGCAAAACTTTGCAACTTTGCACTTTGTCGGTGTCGTTGCTAACTTCATGTGAAATTACGACACTGGTAATATAAAATGCCATCAAAATACTTGAATAAATTTGAAAATTTTAACCGACAAAGCCAAATATAGACCAGGTCTACGAATTTGTGTTGAATTTATGTTGTTGGTTCATGTTGAATATCTAAAACGATTCCGCAAATAAGATCAAAGAGAACCGAATGAATTCGGCGGCTAGGGCCTTTTGACTTACGGCATTTTCATTTACTCAATCTTTAAAACTATGCAGCGGCTAACCCGGTAAATTCCGGGAGTTGAAACTTTTAGAAGTTATGATTTAGTCTATAGAATGGAATAATTGCATAAGAATGCGGCGCAACGTAGCGCATAGGTAGTATCTTCATCTCCAAAAACCTCTACAAACTCGTTAAAATGAATTTTTCGTTATGCTTGCCGTTAAATAGCATTCTCATAAAATGTACTTAAATAATTTTTAATCATACTTGGCATTATATATGAAAACATCAATGGGCAAATGAATTTATTCTAACATTTGTACTCAGCTGAGACATTTTTATTGAGCTTTTTTAGGAGATATTCCCCCATTTTCTACTTCCATTGGTTGTTTTTGCCAGAAAAATATTTTTACCTCAAAATTGATATTGTAGTGAGATTCTGCAGGAAAACCGCCAGAAGCCTGACGAAGCAAGTGAGGCGACAATAGGTAAATGAGAGATTCATGTTAACGCAAATAGATCTATCAAAACAACTAGGAGACAACGCCAACTTTCACAACTTTAAACATGTATGGTGACCAGAGTAGCACATTGTATAGCAGCTGAAACTTTCTAGATACCCTTTCAGAGTCATCAATCATTGTTTAAAATTGACCGGATCGCAACGAATGATAACGACGATAATTAACAATCCAAAACCTAGACAAAAATACAAAATTTTAGGTATAGTGCCCAGAAAAAATGCTTAAATTTGGAAAAATTCAACCGGTTGTTTCCCCCGCATTTTACAATGATTATCATCAGTAAAACTGTGTATCTCTTTGCAGTAAAAAAGATTTTTGAAAGACACTGTTGGTTGCAGGAAAAAAATTAATCCAAGTTTCAGGAAAAACAGCCAATTTTATTGATTTTCCGCAATTATTATTTTTAACGGACAAAGGCCTATCTTGAGAGAAAGTTAGTCACAGATCCATTATTCAGAGGTATTTAGGTATCGAAAAATGTTTAAAAAACTAAGACAGAACAACTTCCATTTTTAGGGTTTTTGCACACCCCGGGACACTGTGCGACGCACAAGGGTCAAATTGCGATTCTAGCGGGACGAAATTATGTTTAGCCTCTATCGTATAGGGAATTTCACGCTGATTCCGAATATACCCATCGTTCTTATACCTAAAATGGCTCTTTATATGCGTTTTTCTAGGGAAAACTATGTTATTCAACAAATTTTCAACTTTTTTCATACGTATAAAATTCAAAACAACTTTCGCTATTTGGAAAAGTTATAGAAAATAAAATTCTGCATGGATTGACCTCCAAGGCATTTTAAAATTGATTGATTCATAAGAACGTAATTGTATTTCGTGATTGACTGCTATTTGTATTATCGCAGAATAAGGGCAAAAGTTTCTGTTTTGTCGGGTTCCATATGGGAACCATTGGGCACCAATTTGAACGGCCAGTCGTACTGGACAACATCCCAACGTTCTGCGGACAAAACACACAAAGAGTAGGGAAAGTGTGGGAACGGGTTTTTCTCTTTTGAATTCACCTGAAAAATATATCTACGAGTATAACAACATTTCTAATTGACAGAAATCCTGCAGTGACCTGCATTATTTTTAAAACCTTTTTTCAAGAAACTTTTTTTTTCTTTTTGCATAGGTAGTACCAAATATGGTTTTTCTTTCTTCAAAATCTTAAATAGCAACTGAACATTGCTTTTCCACTTAGCTTGAGAGGACGAATCCATTTCGAAAGTCGGGGAAGAGTCAATATACAGGGTGATTCCCTCGCAGATGCAAAAAACATTTGGGTGAAAATACATCAAAAATGGAGTAAAATGCCGCCAACTGCATATTTTTATCTCAATCCGTTCTCGAGATATGATTTTTTAAAGGTTTTTTCAGGAAAACCGTGTTTTTTTTTCCTTTTAAACTCAAATTTCTCCACTTTACTCCATTCAATTTTAACTTTTGACCACATTTTCGGAATCAGCGTTAAATTTCCTATAAGAATAGAGTACTTTGATTCTTGAAAAGTACCGTCTAAAGACCATAACAACTGCTCAAAAGTAGACAAATTCTATAAAATGAAATTTCTAAAAATCTTTGAAACGTTACTTCTTTTTCAAAAAAAAAAAAAAAAAAAAAAAAAAATCCTGGAGACTGGCAAATCTCATGAAAACTTCTTCATTTAATACGCTTTCCAACGGGTATGGTCAAATTTGATATTATCTTGTTTGTTCATTGAAAAATTTAAGTTTAAATGCAAGAAAACTTTAGGCACTTAAAAATGGGGGGGTGGGGGGGTGGGGGTTGATCAGAGGGTAGAAAAAATGTAAACATTTTTTAAATGTTTTTAATTGAAAGGATTGTGAGAACAATGTCCGATTACAAATTGAAATTAGGTTTCCCTACATTTTACACTGTAATGCGTTAATTTTGAACCTTAGACCTATTTACTGTTCAGGGTCACTCCTCCCTCTGATGACAAAACAACTTGAAATCGCCTAACGTTTTCTTGCATTTAAACTTAAATTTTTCAACGAAGAAACAAGATAATCTCAAATTTGACCATACCGTTGGAAAGCGTATTAAATGAAGATGATGTGACAGTGGGACAAATGCGCAAGCGTGCTAGAGTAGAGCATGCATCAGAAATAACGGTGGACAGTTTGAAAACGGGCTTTTTAAATTAATACGCTTCTAGATGAACATTTAGGTTTTTTAACATGTAGGGAAACCTTTCAATTTTTAATCGGACATTGTTGTCACAATCCTTTCAATTAAAAACATTTTAAAAAATTTTACATTTTTTTCTACCCTCTGATCAACCCCCCCCCCCCCCCCCCCCCATTTGTAAGTGACTAACGTTTTCTTGCATTTAAGCTTAAATTTTTCAACGAAGAAACAAGATAATCTCAAATTTGACCATACCGTTGGAAAGCGTATTAAATGAAGAAATTTTCATTAGATTTGCCAGTCTCCAGGATTTTTTTTTTTTTTTTTTTTTTTTTTTGAGAGAGAAGTAACGTTTCAAAGATTTTCAGAAATTTCATTTTATAGAATTTGTCTACATTTGAGCAGTTGTTATGGTCTTTAGACAGTACTTTTCAAGAATCAAAGTACACTATTCTTATAGGAAATTTAACGCTGATTCCGAAAATTTGGTCAGAAGTTAGAATTGAATGAAGTAAAGTAGATAAATTCGAGTTTAAAAGGAAAAAAAACACGGTTTTCCTGAAGAAACCTTTAAAAAATCATATCTCGAGAACGGATTGAGATAAAAATATGCAGTTGGCGGCATTTTACTCCATTTTTGATGTAGTTTCACCCAAATTTTTTTTTTCATCTTCGAGGGAATCACCCTGTACAAACACTCCTCAGTAAACGAACACGCTATGAAACGAAAAATAAGAAAAACGAGCGATTCCCAACGAACTCATCCTTTCTATCGGAATGCTTGATTTTTCGGCGAAAGAACGGATTTCATTCCCTCAATCCTAAAACACACGCACGCATATATATATATATATATATATATATATATATATATATATATATATATATATATATATATATATATATATATATATATATATGAAACAAAGAGAAGAACACACAGAAATACACTACACAGACTAGTTTTAATATTTCGGGTTGGATGCCTTTTTCAAAATACAAGAGAAAAATAAATTTTTTTGAACAGTTAATTTACAGAATTACAACGTTGGCAAAGAAAATGATTAGGAGATAATGCAACTGTCCTAAGCAACTCAAGTTTCTTTGCCAACGTTGTAATTCTGTAAATTAACTCTTCAAAAAAATTTATTTTTCTCTTGTATTTTGAAAAAGGCATCCAAGCCGAAATATTAAAACTAGTCTGTGTAGTGTATTTCTGTGTGTTCTTCTCTTTGTTTCATATATTAGCTCTCTTAGAGCCACTAATCAAGTGATTAATATATATATATATATATATATATATATATAAGTAGTATCCGAATATTCATCCTGGACCACCGACTTCAATCTCTGTTGAAAATGCTTTTCTGTTAAATCTCTGATAAAAATGATTCCGACTTCAATCTCTGTTAAAACTGATTTTGTGCTAAACCCTGTTAAAAATGCTTTTCTGTTAAATCCTGTTAAAAAATGCTTTTCTGTTAGACCCTTGATAAAATTTTTCATCACAAAACATCAGAACACATTTTTTATCACAAAACATCAGAACCAGTGACTTTTTGGGGGGTATGTTAAAAGGATCTCTACTATAAATAAAATGGAATACTTTAAAGCGTTAAGAGAACTCGAAGATGGAAATTGTCTTTCCAAGAGCGAGTGGCAGGCAGTATCTAAATCTGGAGAACTGACTGATTATTTCGTGAGGAAGTATCATAAGTTTTTGGATTTACCAACTGTGAAACGTAACTTTCTCAATGGAAAAAATAAACTAACTGAAAACATTCTAAATTTTACTCCTTTCAAAAATATTAACGTTTGCAAAAATTGTGGTGTTAGAGTACTAAATGGTGATATTTGTTTTGAATGCATCGAAGAGGATAATCAAAATATGCTAAAAAGTGTGCACAGTATATTTACATTTGTAAGAGAATCTGTAGTAAGAGCAGAGATGGAAAAGGAGATGGAAAAGGAGATGGAAAAGGAGATGGAAAAATATTAGGTTTTTATAAGAATCCCTTATAAAAATTATAATTTAGTATTTACTTTAATCCTACCTATAATTCCATTTTCTTTCTCGTTTTGTGTTTTCATAAGCTCCTTCAGATGATCTACGAAATTTTCTTTTCCTATTCCAATTTTATGATGTCCCCAAGCAAGAGTATCCATACCATTTTCCAGAATATGCCTTTTATCATCGTAGGCACTGAGCGCTTTCTTGTTCTGTTTAATGGTATAAATATCGTGCTTGTTTGTTCTGAACATCATTTGCGTTTTGTAGATCGGTTTCTTGGTCAACAGACATTCTTTGAAATCATTGAATTTAATGTCCTGTTCAATAACGTTTTTCTTGATCCCTTTCGCTTTCTTTGTTTCTTTTTGATTCTCGAACGTTTTGTGTGCGTAAAGTTTCGATCTTAGTCCGACAAATTCCTCCATTACTTTTCCGCTCATTTCATCTTTGAATTTTCCAAGTACTTTCTTGTTCACTTGAGGTATACCGTAGACATTTTCTTTCGGATAATCGGATGTATCAAACTGATCAATCATGTTGTTTTTAATATTCGAGTAAAAGTCTTCAGTCTTTATATCCATGATCAGACTGTCCGTGTCACAGTACATCAATTTGACATTTTCTCCGTATTGTTTCTTTATCGTGTTGTAATAAAAATCGTACATTAGAGTTTTTGAAATGTCCAAAATACTCATTCCAATGTAGATTGGTTTATTGAAAAGAATTTTGGTCTTTTTCATGTGAACTGCTGCTAAGTTTTCAGTGAATATCGTTCTACGATCAAAAGTAGGTTTTGCTATCAATAATTCCAGTTTCTTTCCGTTTGAGCATAATTTGATATCGATTCTTTGCCTGATATTTTCCATCGTTTTTCCGAATACACTGTTGTTCATCAATTTGAAAAATTCCTTTTCAAAATCATTTTTCGCTTTCGTTCTCAGTTCCGTGTTGAAGTCAATGTACACTTTCAACCAATCCGATTGATCAAACTCCAGAACTTTGTGTATTTTCTTTAGTTTCATCCCCATGCTCAGACACTGTTTCAAATTCCTGTAGTGCAAAACGTATCTATCTTTGTTGTACAAAGTTGTCATCAGTTTAGGTAATTTTGTATTTCCAATCCTGTTTTCCGGTGCAAGTGGTAGATCCGAGTGTAAATCGTGTAGTTCTTTAGGATATTCCAAGTCAACTTCCAGAAAATAACCTTTGGGAGACTCATCACTTATATTTTCAACATCTAAATTATCCATATCTAAATTGTACAAGTTCTCTACCCATTTAAAACCACCAGATGGTAAGTATTTGGACATTGCCCATCCATAAAGGTTGTTAGCGTCTACGTACGCTATGTAACTCGAAGGTTTAGATGGGTCATATTGTTCACCCATGTACTTATTGTTTGCTTTCGCGTACCTGTTACTACATTGAGATATTCCACCGCGAATTCCTTTTTCTATCATTAAAATTTTATTATAATCGGTCAACAGTTCCAATTTAACTTTTGTCATTTTCAACATACAATCCCATGAGAATCCAGGTGTTGTGTAGTACCATGCAGGATCTAGTTTGTACGTTTTCAGGGAAATATCTCTGAAATTTTCCATCACATCTGCAAGCAGTAAGATGTCACTTTTGTTGTAAAGCGCGGTGAATTCCCACATGTTTTTAATACCGAATTTTTCCCAAACTTCTTGTGCATTTTTATATTCGTTTTCTTTTACATTTTGTTTATTTAGATGGCTGTAAAATTTCTCTATAGGTGGCAAACAGGTTTCATCGTACCTTTCCGAACTATCCATGTACTCATATGGGTAAGCTAGTTTCCTTGTCATCAACTCCAAGTTCTCTGTTCCAAAATGTTTTACCAGTTCCTTAAATTGATCTTTCGTTAAATTTCCCACTAGTTTTTCCAAAGAGCTTGCTAGAAATTTGTACGAATCCACGAACCTTATTTCAATTTTATTCATTACTTTGTTTCCTTTCTCATTAAATTTTCCAGAGTCGTACCTAAGAATCTTTGAAAACGAAATGTACTTTTCCTCAGTATTTGGAATCAATCGTATTTCCCCTTCATCCTCTCCGAGTTGTTTTATAAATAAGTGGGCATCGTACCCAGCCAGGTTGTGGAAAAATACAGGTACGAATCTCGGACATTGATACTCCAAATTACACAGAGAATGGGCGGTACCTCTAAATTCTCCTGACAAATGGTCATGATCTTTTACTTTTATACAATTATCAGGTATATTTGACTTAAAAACTTCTAATTCTTCAATATATAATCTGCTTGATTGTCATTCTTTTTATCAATAAAGTGTTGAATTGTTTTTCTCATTACATCAAGTTTCTTTTCTAACATTGGAGGCAATTCGTTAAAACCTCTCTCACAAATGTGACAAGATTTAGCATTTTTGAATTCCTGTTCCTGTTCGTTTGTCAATGGTTTCATGGGTACAATTTTATCGTAATATTCCTTAGCAATGTGTAAAACTTCCTCTTTCAGTTTCTGATAAAATACTTTTGGACAATCTGGACCAGAATATTCGACTGGAGGTTTATAATATCCGTTGGAATACTTTATGTAATATGAAAAACTGCTAGCTTCGTGTTTTTGAATTTTATTAGTGAACGCATTAGTTTCATCAGGTTGACAAGTTTGAAGTTTGCTTAGAAAACTTTCAAAGTCCGAGTAGATAACGAATGGTACTTTCATGGAGCGTTTATAATTTTCAAATTGTAAAACATTATCGTAAGGTTCTGGTAGTTCTACTTTAACAGCTTTATGAGCTCCACAATATTCTTTATGTTCGTTTAATTTGAACTGAGTTCCAAAGCTATTCAAGCACATTTTACACAAGTACCTTCGTTTGTGATCTTTTGTTAGCTGACTATGACCAACAAGTTTCCATAAGTCCTTGATCCAACAATAATGTTCAGTTTCCTCGTTTTTCAAGTAAAACAAGTCAATGTGCCTTTCCTTTTCCTCTTTCGTTATTTCCAAGGGTATTATAATATTTTTTTCATCCAGACAGTAAACATTTATGGAAATCCCAGTTCTTTTCTCAAACAATTTTATACTCGTAAGTTTCATAGGAAAACTGATATCTTTCAACGCTTCATCAAACTCATGTTCCCATGTTATGTAATTTCCTATTCTATCAGAATGGTGGTCAGCTGGATGAAGTGCAGACAGAACAGACCAAAGGAAACATTTATTATCGTCATTTTTCACATTTATAATTGCTTTCCTATATTGTAGAAAATTAGGGAGTGGGATGTAAGACGATCCTCTCAAAGGAGTGTACTTGTTAACGTTCAGTTCTAAATGCTTGATTTTGTGAAGTTGCCATTGAGATCCTTTTATTTCGAACGTTTCCATTTCATTTAGAATTTTCTGTTTCATTTCCTCGTAACAATTTGGTACTTCTGCTGACTGCAATATTATTACGTTTTTAGTTTTGAAATTGAGTTCATGATACTCCATATTATTTTCGTTAGTCCCTTTTTTAAATTCTGCGATTAAAACTACATTAACTTTTAGTTTCATTTCTCTAAGTTTCATGTTGATTAAACCAGTTACGATTTTTTTAATACTGTCAAGAAATTTGTAAGCATCTTTAAATCCTTTCGTATTTTTAATATCGTAAGTCACTAATCTAGATTTAAATGCAGTTTCCTTTTCTCCAACTTCAGTTCTCGGTTCTTTGCTTTTTTCAAATATTTTTTCACTAAAATTAAATACTTTGTGCAATTTCCTCGGATTTACAAATACAGGTTTCGCTTTCCTAGATTCTTTGCTTTTTTCAAATACTTTTTCAAATATTTTTTCACTAAAATTAAATACTTTGTGTAATTTCCTCGGATTTACAAATACAGGTTTCGCTTTCCTAGGTTTTCTGATAGTCATTGTCCGGTCCGGGTCGTTTTTTTCATGGCGCTTAGACTTTAGGTGTCTAGCCCAATTTTTATAAGTAGTGCTAACATCGCACTTTTCACAATGTCTTCTCGCATCATACATTTTATTATAGAATATATTCTTTTAACTAGCCCCTCATTTTTTTTTTTTTTGAATTCTTAAAGGTGAGGGCGAATCGCCCTCACCTTTTTCTTTTGTCTATTATAGTAGAGATCCTTTTAACTAGCACGGTGGTTGTTTAGTTTACCATGGAATCACCAAATCAAAAAATGAAAAAATACATGCATAACATCAAGTTTGTGGTAGTTTCGTTATTGTTAACCGAGATCAAAATTTGCGGCTCACATGTGAGCCGCAAAATTTCGTATGAAATGAAAAAGCCGCGGCTTGAATTCCAGCCACGGCTTTTTCGTATGAAATGAAAAAGCCGCGGCTCACATGTGAGCGTCGGCTTTTTTAGTCAATTGACTTGTATTCAACTTTAACGTTAAAGAGGGGGAGCGATTTGGCTCCCCCTCTTTAAGAGTTTTAAAATCTTTTTTAAATGTATTCGACTTGTATTCGACTTTAACGTTAAAGTGGGGTGGCCAATTTGGCCACCCCTCTTTAAGAGTTTTGAAAACTCTTTTTTAAATGTTCTCGACTTGTATTCGACTTTACATAGGACTTTACAGGACCCCCCGTCGAATCGACGGGTACGAGGTATTTACTGTTAAAAATCAAATTGACTCGTATTTGCCTTAATAGGAGACCCGGTGAATCACCGGGTCTCCTATTTAAAGATGGAAGGCTAGTTAAAAGAATATATTCTATAATAAATAAATAGAAATGAATAGGGAGCAGCTATTGAAAAAAATTAATTTTGAAAACAACACAAACAAACTTTCCGAACTAGAAATCGGAAAACCTTACAAAATTATAAACTTTGAATTTGTGTCAACGAAATACTCGTGGGAGGCTGTTATAGCCAATCTAGGAGAATTTAGAGTGTTCATACCAGAAAGATGTATTCAAAAATTTGATAAAAATGAACTCCAAGCTCTAGTTGAGTACGGTGTTTGCTTAGTGTACCATGGAATCACCAAATCAATAAATGGGAGAGACATGTATAACATCAAGTTTGTTTAATAAAAACGTTTTAATGGAAATTTTCCATTAAAACAACAATATTATACTAAGATTTTTTCAGAATTCAATTTCCCTCTGCATGTTTTTAAAACAGTTTCATAATCTTTTCCGTTTGAAAGTTCTTTTAACACTATCAAAGACAGATGTCCACAAATTGGAGGATCATTATACTTTTGAATTTGTTCGGAATTGTAAAAAATATGTTTATTTTCCAAGTATTTTACCAACTCTTTAGGAGGTGGTGCGTTTCCATAGGAATCGAAATAATATTTTTCTTTTTCGGATTTTTTAAAATAACAAGTCCAGTGACTACCATTTTGATAAGAATTTTCCAAATTAATAATTCCACATTCAACGGATTTAGGTCGATCAGGAAGTTCATCTTTCATGAAAATACCTCGGAAATGTTTTATTTTAAAATTTTTCGCGAAACGATGTAAATCTAAATTACTCAAAGGTTGGTAGTTTTCCGTTTTTTTCGTTTTTTTAAACCGGACCCAATACTTAAACTTTTTGCATTTTGTGCTAATCTCTCCATTTCCAAGTTATGGCGTTTGATTTCTGCTTCTTCAGCAGATTTATGCTTAGAATCAATAACGCTAGAAGCTACTGCAGCTCCACCACCCAATAATGCCCCAAGAGCACCAATTCCTGCAAACAACAATGGTAAGAATCCGCCCGTGTGATTCAATTGTAGTTGTTCGTAATCCAAAGTTAACGTAATTCCTTTCTTTTCTCCTCTCGCTTTTTCAAATGCTTTTGATTGAGTTTCCCACAGTTTGATTTTATGTTTTCCGTTTCCTGAAATTTGTTTCGCTGTCAAAAGAATTGTAACACTTTTGCGCTTCTTGTAAGCGGCTCGCATTTTGGTTAGTTGATTTTCGGTTAAATCTATTTTTTTCGTAATCATAGTTATTTATTATAGTAAATTTTTTTAATAACGAACTCTCATACCAAAGGATCGTTTACTCATTGTAACTTCCTCACCAAAGGATTGTTTACTCATTTCAACTCCCATACCTTCAACTCCCATACCAAAAGCCTGTTTACCTTTCATTGCACCTCTCACTACAGCTGCAGCTGTTTTTTCTTTCCAACTTGCATCACTAGCGTACATTCTTTCTTTTGCCATTTTTTCCAGTGCTTTATCCGCTATGTGTCTTTCTTTCGTGCCTGTGTGATCTCTGTAATATATATCATGTAGCTTACAACCTTCGTCCAATTTATTAATTCCAGGATCTCCTCTTTTCAATCGTTCATCTAGTTTTGTAAATGGGCCACAATAGTTGTATCCGGGTAAATGCATTTCAGGTACGAAACCATCTAGTTTATTCAGCAAAGTATTTAAAACTCCGGATCCACTTTTAATAATTCCTTTCGGCAAACTGTTTACAACTTTCATCAGATATTCTATTCCTTTGGGATTATCTATGTTTTTTTCCAACTGATCGCTTATAAACTTTACAATTCCTAATTTTTCATTGTGAAAATTGTTATTACCAGCTCGTTCTTGTGCGTGCAAATAGAACAAACGCTGTAGCAGCTGTTGGAGGTTGTCAATGTATTTAAATTCCACTGGATGTTCAGAATATTCTATCAAACCCGAACCAACTTTACTTGCTTTGATTTCTTTCCAAATAGGTGCGATCAAATCTTTCCATTTTTTCCCCGTACTAGACTTTACTTTATTGGTAGTTGGATCGTTCTTTTGGTATAGAGAGTTCGTTTGAATGAGAATTTTCTTGTAAACTTTCAAATCCTCTTTAGTGTATTTATCAGGATCAGGTCCTAGAGGATCAGTTAACAAACGCCATAATCCGTGAGTTCCTTTGTAAGTTTCATTTTGAATAACGATTGCATCTCCATTTACTTGAATTTGTTGGTCTCCGATGTAAATTTTGTCCTCTTTTCCCCATATACCAAATTGTTTATCATCCTGTCTGATGTAAAGTCTCGCAATAGGACCAATTCCTTTCGGACCAACGCTATTCGATGGGGTTTCATTCCGATCTACCATATCCATGATGCTTGATAAGCTACTTCTCGTGTTTACTACGGTATCATCTGACGCAGTATCAACTAGTGCAGAAGCTCCTTCGTTTGGATTAATGTCAAAAGTATTAGTTGGTCCAAAAGTTACAACTTTCTTTCTAGGAGAACTAGTTGGCTTGTAGGGAACAATTTCTTGTTTCTTTATGATGTCTTCATCAACTTGTTTCACAGCATTTATTACTTCAACTACTTTTTCAGTAATGGGTGCAAACATCTTTTCTTGAGTTTCTCTTTCGTTAAACTTATCTACTCTAGCTTCTCGGAAAGCACGTCTCAACTCTTGTTCTTTTTTTTGAATTTCGTTAGCTTCCTTGACAGTCATTTCTTTTTTAGGTTTTTTCAGGAAAATTCTATTTTCTGGTTCTGAATCATCAGGTTGATTACGAGTTTCTCTTTCGTTAAACTTATCTACTCTAGCTTCTCGGAAAGCACGTCTCAACTCTTGTTCTTTTTTTTGAATTTCGTTAGCTTCCTTGACAGTCATTTCTTTTTTAGGTTTTTTCAGGAAAATTCTATTTTCTGGTTCTGAATCATCAGATTGATTACTAGTTTCTGAATCATCACGAGTTTCAATCTTTTTTTTAATTTCCTTACATTTTTTCAACAAAAGTTTTTGTAAATGTTTTTCAGTAGACATTTATTATAGTAAAAAAAAATTTTTTTTTTTTTTTTTGTCGAATATTTAAATCCAAATTTAACGGTTATTTTAACGGTTATTTTAACGGTTATTTTAACGGTTATTTTGATCGTTTAACGGTGTTTTTGACCGTTTATTCACCGACTCGAGAAACGTTTTCTCAAACTTTTTCATGTATCGACCGTCTTTTAATTGTTTTGTTAGGTTTATCGTTAGAAATCCAAAATCATCGTCCCAACATTCGTTGTATATTTCTTTGAATCGTTTGAAAGTAAAATCTGTTCCAGCATACTTATCGTAAATCACTTTCATGTAATCTGGATCTTGCTTGAAAATACACAGGAAATTCAGATTGCCTCTAATCAACTGTCTATCAACTTTAGTGAATGATTGAGTTAGATAAATGCAAGAAATATTCCTGTGACGCCCTTTCGCGTAATAATCTTTTATAACTCGTTGATGTTCAACATTAACACAATCATCGAAAACTACAAGACTGTTTGGTAGGCATTCATCTAGTACAATTAGTTCGTCGCAACTATCGTAAAAATGCACTATTTTCATTTCAAATTTAGCCTCTATTTTTTCACTATTTTTTCTCAAGCCTTTATAAAATTCTTGTTCTAAAGTTGTGGAACATATGTAGAGATTGTCATGGGGAATTCCCCATGGTTTAGTAATCAGGTTGTACAATAGAGTGGTTTTTCCACATCCGCTTGTTCCAACTATTAAACATCGAAGAGGAAGCGGTAGTAATCCATTATGAACTTTGTTTGATTCAAATGGATGAGGATCAATATTGTATTCATGACTCATTTTATTTATTATATATTATATAATAAATAATGTTTATAAAAATTTCAGGAGATACAATATGGTTTGAGGAACCGATTCCACTCGATCCGAATAAAGAGTATCAGTTGGGCATGTCAGCATTGATGTTTACAACTAGGAAAACGTTTGAGATAAAAAACTTCAAGTTTTCATTCACATTTCCTTTCCCCGATGAAACTTACGATGATGTGCATGAACTTAATGGTGAATACACAATGAGTTCATTCAAATCCGAGTTGATTAGTCATTTGACTAGTTTTCAAAGTATTTTGTTAGCGAAAATAGATACTTTGAAAAAGCTCGAAAACCAGACGGTAGAAATACCAAAAGATAAACAAAAAGATAAACAAAAAGATAAACAAAAAGATACACAAAAAGATACACAAAAAGATACACAAAAAGATACACAAAAAGATATACAGAAAGATATACAGAAAGATATACAGAAAGATATACAGAAAGTTAATCCGAATAATTTGAAATTCAATCTCGAACACCTAACTGACGATAGTTACAGAATTGCTGCTAACTTCCCCATGGATATGAAAATTATAAATGAAGGTAACTTTTGTGACATATTCCAATTGAGAACTTGTTCCGATAATTCATTCAAAAAGAACACCAACTACGTGTCAAATAACAATGCTACTCAACTCGTATTTTCGAGTAAAATAATCGAATGGCATTGCAACATTACGGAAAACAGCTTTACTAATCACGAGAAACACCCACTTTCGCACGATGAACATGAGTTATTACACGTTTCTTTCATAGAGAAACCACTGTCACCTAATACTATTTACACGGAAAAACCAAAGAAAGTAGTTTTCATTCCACTAAGAAAAGGACTGAAAGAAATAAATATGATAAAATTGTCAACGACCACGGGAAATAACGAACCCATTCGATTCAACGATATTAAAGCTTACTTGTTGCTGAAAAGTAATTAATTTTTTCATAGTAAATAAAAATTATACTGTTCACGTTAAAAGAAATTTTTAAAACTTTTAGACCCGGTAAATTACCGGGTCTAAAAAAAAATTATATTTACTATAATAAAGTATGCATCAAACTAAAAAGGTATTTGATAAATATCAAGACTTTATTGTGCGAAAGCAATTTCGTACCTTTAATCCAACTTCAACTCAGAATTTAAATGCAGAGAATAAAAGAACAATTTTCAAAATAGATTTAAGCGACGATTTTCTGTCTAAAGATATACAATATAACGTGGAGGGAGTTCTAAAGTCAAAAGATCCAACCAAGGAGTATTCAGGTTTAGATACTGTTAAGTTGGTAGATAATTTCGTAGGTCATATGTTTTCGAGTATAGAAGTGAAAAAACACAATGTGATAGTAGATGAAATTGAAAATCCGGGCATTTGTGGCTTGGTGGAAGGTTTTGCTACTCAAGAATGTCCAAAAGATTATAACGGACAAGGTATGAATTCAGGATTCAACTCAATAGTTATCGGAGGAGGGAATTTCAATGCTGTTGGTTACCTTGGTGACTTAGGTTTGGGTTTTTTCAAAGATTTAACAGTTCCAATTTTCAAGGGAGGTTTTGAAATAACTTTTGTGAGAAACAGCAATAATAATATTATTTTTAGATGGAAAAAAGATAATATTATTCCTAATGAAGGTGTTGTAGAAATTACCTCTTTCGTTTTGAGAGTTCCGGTGATTGAATACAAGAATGAAGCAAAAATTAATTTGATCGCAGATTTGAGAAGCACTCCGTATCAACTCCAATTTAAAAGTTGGCAATGCATAGTTAGGAACGTTACTGGAAACTCGTTACAGTTCGATTTATCTAGCGTTTACAGAAACGTTAATAACCCATTATGGTGCTTCGTGGTATTTCAAACTGATGTTTTGAACGATCAGACAAAAAACAATTCTGAATTCCATCATAAAGATGTGAAAAATTATTGGCTTGAATTAGGAGGTAGAAGGTATCCTGAGGAAACGCAGGATTTAGATTTCAATAAAAATAGATATGGTTTGGCTTACGATGCATTTTTAGAGTTCAAAAAGACTATAAGTTCTAAACAATCTATTCCATACATCATGCCTCATTTTTTCAAAAAAGAATATCCAATTTTTAGCATCGATTTGTCTGATCAACCTCAGAGTCTATCTAGTGGTAAAAGCAATAATTTGATGCTCAATGTTGATTTCAATACATTTGTAGAAGCAGCAAGAAGTAGCGCAGTAGGTACTACGTGTTACGCTATTATTGTAAGTGGATCGAATTTTGTGTACGACCCGGCTAAAAATATGATTAAAAAGGAAATTTTATAATTATTTTATAAGCTATATATTTTTAATGGAGTGATCTCCATTAAAAAAAAAAATCGTATTAAACTTAAATAAATAATGTACAACGAAATTTATTGCTGTAAGTGTAAGAAAAGAACGAAAAATATAAACGTGAAAATTGTACAAACTGTGAACGGAAGGTGGAGAATTTCAGCTAAATGTGTTAAATGCAGAACTCATAAGAGCAAATTCATTCAAGATCCTAACGGAGAAAAAGCACCAATTCGTGCCATTTTTGATTGGGCTATAGAAGGCAAGGTACCGGACACATTAAAAAAATCGTATTAGACTTAAATAAAACATGGAGGATGAAATTTATTGCCATAAGTGTAAGAAAAGAACAAAAAATATAAACGCGGAAATTGTACAAACTGTGAACGGAAGGTGGAGAATTTCAGCAAAATGTGATAAATGTGAGACTAACAAAAGTAAATTTATAAAAAATCCGAATGAGGAAACTAACGTAATTCCTGAAACTGAAGTTATAAATTTACCTGAAAACGAAAAGTTAGAATTTGCGAAAGAGTTACATAAACCCGTTAGAAAAAGATTTCAGAAAAGAAAAATTGTTACTCATGGAAAAGATGATCTTTGGGCAGCGGACTTGATTATAATGAAACAATACGAGAATGAAAACAAGGGGTTCGGTTACATGTTGAATATCATTGATACTTTTTCAAAGTACGTTTGGTCAATTCCATTGAAAAAGAAAAACGGAATAGCAGTTTCAAAAGCTTTCAAAGACGTTTTGGAAAATGTGAAATTTCATAACCATTCTACCCCTAAACTCCTTCACACGGACAAAGGTTTAGAATTTGAAAATAGACTTTTCAAAGAACTTTTAGACGAGTATAACATAAAAATGTATCACACGGAAAGTTTAGAAAAATCCGCAATTATAGAAAGATTTAACAGAACTTTGAATCAGAAAATGAAAATTCGTTTCGAGGTGAATGGAAATAAAAATTGGATCGATATTCTACAGGAATTAGTTAATGAGTATAACAAACAGGATGTTCATCGTTCTATTGGGATGACACCTGCTCAAGTTGACGCGAAAAATGAAAATGAAATCCTGAGATATTTATTTAAAAAGAGTGGAAAAAATGGAAAAAAGAAATTTAAAATTGGAAATCGTGTAAGAATTACGAAATCGAAGAAAACTTTTGCAAATAAATATGAAGCAAATTGGACAAAAGAAATTTTTGAAATAGCTGAGATTTTAAGAACGAAAGCTGTTACTTATAGAATAAGAGATTTAAATGGAGAGGAAATTCAAGGAAGTTTTTATTCTGAGGAATTACAACTCACGAAATTTTAAATTTTTTTTATGATAAATATGGACTGTTTGAATCTTTCATTGTTTATCGATAAGATATTCGTAATTATAATATTTTTAATGACTCTAGTTTTCATCTACATTACACATGAAACTGGAATCAATCACAGAAGGAGCTTCAGAGCAGATGATTTTAAAAATATTTTGCCTAAGTGATATTAAATGAATTCCCATAAAAAAATCAAAGGAAATTTCAGCAAAATGTCCCAACTTAACCGCACATTCTCTGGCTTCTTAATTTCTACACAGCATCCATTCCTGAACGATCTCTACCTCTGTTTATAAGAGGGGATCTTTGAATGGCGCAACCTTGCACGACTTCGATGGAGTTTCAAGTCCATGAGTCATTCCAACTTGGCTTTTTCAGTTACGTTGGAGTTTCGGTTTTTGCTGTTTTTAAGTAGAAATTAAGAGCAGAACAGTTAAGGAAGGAGATTTTGACGATAAGGTCGACTCTCACTCCCGTCGAGGTGGGATTAGATTAATTATTAGCTTAAAGGGCCCATCAGCTAATAACGACATCTAAAACCTCGTCGAGAGTGTATCCTCACTATTAAGGAAAAAAAATTTCTCGGTTTGAGGCGAGCATCGATCTCACAACCTCTGTATTATGAAGCGGGATTGTTACCCACCACACCAAAAGCGACCAGTTGAGATGATAAACACGCTCCGCTATCTTGAATAATAAATTCCGAGGACGAATGAGGTCAGTGAGGGGGGACCAGGCTCGGGGCAATGAAACCGGTTCCAGATAAGATTTCGTCGCCTCCCCGGACACTCTCTCTCTCCCTCTCATATTAACTAACCCCTCAAACGATAGATGGCGCATGCAGGCACTATTTCAAAGAGATCAGCCCATTATCTCAGAACAACCTTGTTCAATATGTTTTAATGAAGATCGACGGGTCCCGGAAAAAAAAAATATTTTCTATAATAAATAAAGAGATATGGGTTTAGACGACAAAGCATTAGATTTATGTAAAGAACATGGAGGTTTCTGGAAGTTTGTAAAGACACCTAAATTTCAATTTTATGAAAAAAACCTTGACGCACTAGAGAATATTTTACATGAATTGGAGGAGTATAGACTTAGTAAATTGTTGTTGAAAGAACGTTTATTGGGTATCAATGGTAAACCACCACTCCATACAAAAGAAAAAGTTGAAGCAGACCTTAATAAAAAAAATATTAAGGTTCCTAAAAATGCCACTGAACATCAACTTAGAAAAGTGGCTTATATTGTGTATAAAGCTATACTGAAGAAGCAGTTTGAGGATAATTTTTACGCTTGCTAAAGCTCAGAATGCTTGGGGGTATAAAGGAGATTTTATTTTTAATGAGCTGTGTTCATTAAAAAGTTCTTAAGGAAACTTTACAATTCTCTTTCTGAAAAAATACTATGTAAACATAGTATTTTTTTATGGCATTTTTTTAGGATAGAAAAATGATTTTTTATGACATTTTTTAGGATAGAAAAATGATTTTTTATGACATTTTTTAGGATAGAAAAATGATTTTTTTATGAATTTGTGGTGATTGGAGGGAAAGGGTTATTTATATAAAGATTTTCTTTATATAAACGATAAAGAAATTATAATATTTACTCAAAGTCAATAAGAAAAGCCTTTGTCTTTTTATCAATTCCTTTATAAATAATTTTTTTGGGGTGATTTTCCGGGTCGTTTCTAACATGTTCAAGAAGTCGACCAGAAATTGTCTTGGGTAAAAATAAATTTAATTCACCATTTTCAGTATTAATAGTAACAACAACAGTTTCACCATATTCCGTATTTTGTATACAATTTGATAAGAGATCGTAAGCCCCCTTATCCAAATCTTTAAACGACGAGTAGTTAGTTTTTTTGGCTGCTTTTTTATAAATTTCGATCGATGCCATTTTTATTATAAAAGTTATTCTTTTAACATACCCCCAAAAAGTCACTGGTTCTGATGTTTTGTGATAAAAAATGTGTTCTGATGTTTTGTGATAAAAAATGTGTTCTGATGTTTTGTGATGAAAAATTTTATCAAGGGTCTAACAGAAAAGCATTTTTAACAGGATTTAACAGAAAATCATTTTTAACAGGGTTTAGCACAAAATCAGTTTTAACAGAGATTGAAGTCGGAATCATTTTTATCAGAGATTTAACAGAAAAGCATTTTCAACAGAGATTGAAGTCGGTGGCCCAGGATGAATATTCGGATACTACTTATATATATATATATATATATATATATATATATATATATATTTATATATATATATATATATATATGTATATATATATTTATTCATTTATTTATGCTTGATTTCTTGGCGCAAGTACGGTATTTGTCTCCCAATCCTAAGGACAGTTATCGTCTGGAATGATACATATGTATGGGTGATTCCAAGATTATGTTCAGAGTTCAAATTTCGAAAAAAATTAGGTAATTGAAGTTAGTTCTTACAAAAATAATATAAATGAGGGGACATTGCAGAGACCCAGCAGAATTATCAAGTTTTTACTTGAAATTTCGCATTTTGAAATTTCAAACTGTTACGGTAATGACATTTATGTTACGACAATGATTTCATGCTATATTTTTTCACCCCACAACTGTATATGACAGTTGAAAAACAGTTTATGGCATCTTCAAGATTATTGGCGAATTTTTGTGAAAAATGAAGCTGTTGCAATGGTTCCAACAAATTTTAAATGCAAATTTCCCAAAATTGTCTTCATGGAAATCAGTTTTGAGGCAATATGATCAATTCCTAGATTTTAACGTTTTTTCGTAGGTATATATATATATATATATATATATATATATATATATATATATATATATATATATATATATATATATATATATATACCTTCTCTTTTCTTCTAATTTTGACAAAGAATCATTCGAAATATCAAGCCATTCTTTTCATCTTTATGTTTGTAAAATTTCTTAAATTTAATTATTTATATATATATATATATATATATATATATATATATATATATATATATATACCTATGATTAATTAGTTAAAAAGTTAATAAATAGATAGCTTCAATTTTTACGAAAATTTGCTAAAAATTCACAAATTGCAGATCTTGCTTCTGTTATTTGTTTTATTTCGAACACCAAAATGGGATCACTAGAGACATTTTCACATCAGTTCACACCAAAATATTGTCACCAATACTAATTTTATGTTATGTACGTTTAAAATTATGTTGAAGAGGAAATTGATTACCGACGATGATCCTTTGGCCATCCTCAATGATGTTCTTGAATGGATCCCTTGTCCTGAACCTGATATCCCATGTAAACCTGCGGCGCGTATACTTTACGTTACGAAAACAATACTTCAGGTAAGTTCACCATTTTAGTTATACGAACATGCAATACTTGGAAATTTCAGAAGTAGGTAATCTGATTCGCAGTTGCGTGAAATGTGGACTACTAAATTCACCTGTTATTTTACTTACAGACAGGGGTGCTATGGAATGATACGTACGTAGTCGACAATGAAGAATATCAAGATGTAAGTCAATGCCACATCGAATTCGAAGTAACCAACGAAGGAGAGGTTATTGTTACCTATAACACTTTCAAATGTCATTGGCTTTACAAGAAGAACAAAAATGAAAAACATACTAAGCAACACAAGAAGAATTAAATATTTTATCTGTCTCAACGGATGAACTATTCAATGAAATAAATACATTCACTCCAGTGTAATATTAATGTATTCCTTTCGTAGATCCTTGATGTGTTTGCATCCTTCAATCATTGATGAAATGGACAGTAGGTTCACGAGCTCAAGTTAAAGTGCACGCCAAACCAAATGCCGCACAGTGGTTCCAAATGGCAAAATAGCCGTAACTGCATTTTACAAGTTATATACTTTATTTTTATTGTTATTTTTATTTTTTTATTTTTTATTTTTTTCAAGTACCTACTTGATTACGTCGAATCGATTTCAACCATTTTCAGATTCATTCGAATGACGTAAAGTTTCGTAGAAGTAAATGTGTGATGATTTCTCAATGTTTTTGCACTTTTATTTATTTATTTATTTAATACGGGCAAGCCCAATTACATTCTAAAAATAATAAGTCATTCTAAACAAGGGAACATGAATCTAACTGATATGAGGAATAAAAGATGAAGATTTAAAGAGAAAAGAAAACAAAAAGGGGAGGGGGAAATGAAAATGAAAATCTACTGAAATGAAACATGGGAGTTAGAAAATAAAGACTTGAGCGATGAGAGGGGAGAGAAAAAGTCCAGTCATGCAGCATGACCCCATGAGCGAATTTTTGAAGAATATTACCGATTTTTACAACCAGCGAACGGCATTATTTCGATTTTTGACTGATTTTTCAACTTTGAAATTTTTGAAAACTTGATACATATTCTTATAGGAAATTTTACGCTGATTCCGAATATACCACATGTTAGTATGCTGAAAAAATTATTTCGCACAGCAAATCGCAAAAAACAGGCTATTTTGAAATTTTTGACTACATTTTTGAAAATTTCAACCCGAAGATGTAATCCGATCAAGCTGGCCAACGAACTTGAACTTTCGTTTTGTGCCCTTAACATTTTAAAATTTGTTTGAAGTTTCTAGCACAATTCTACGGACAGTTATCGTCTGGAATGACACATACATACATACATACATATACCTATACATACATAAATACATACATATATACATACATAAAAAAATGCGTTAAACTTCAGAATATGATTCAGAATAGCCTGAAACGGATTTCTGCATAACTTTTTTTCAACAATTCACATTCTAAAAATTTTGAGGCAAGAGCAATAGCTTAATTTTCTTCAAAAATTCGCTAAAAGAAATCGAACTGGGGATAAAAAGTCAAAAATAGATGGCACTTCGGTGAAGACGGTAAAGCGGTAGATTTCGATCGTAGTTTGTAGCAGCTAAGGGGAAGCTGAACAATAACGGCGATCGGGAAGCGATACGAGGGACAAGGAAATCAATCCTCGACAGCAAGGGCGGGCAGTGGATCATGTCGTTGACGATCTTGTAGAGAAGAACTAGGTCGTTCACGCATCTTCTCCTCTCGAGCGTGGTCAAGCCACATCTACACTGTAGAGACTCGAAGTCGACGTCCTCATATGCTATACCCATCTTGTAGGCGATGTATCGTAAGAATTTCTTCTGTACTCGCTCGAGCCGATATTTATGAATTCGATATGAGGGAGACCAGATCGTAGAAGCGTAATCGAGCGTGGGTAAAACAAGGGCTTTGTAGATGGTCACAATGGCATCAACACTCGAGAATTCCCTAGTGTTCCGCTTTAGGAACCCAAGCGTGCACATAGCTCTGGACGCCAACGCCTCAATGTGACTGGAGCAGTGCCGTCCTTAGGGTGGAGCGAGTGGAGCGGCCGCTCCAGGCCTCGCGCTGAGGAAGGCCTCGCGCTGTGAGGCTTTACTCTCGCTAAAACGCAATAAGTAAAAGTTTTGGTTTGAATTGAAATAGTGTGCAGAGTGAAGATATACGGCTAGATATAAGGCTATCATCCTTGGCAATGCTATCAATTGAATCTGACACGACAGCCAAAATTAATTTTAATGAGATTATTGACGACTTTGCTGGAATGAAAGCGAGAAAAGTACAGTTCATATAAGGTGAGTCAAAGTCGATAATAACACAATTTTAAATATAGTTTATCTAACAATGAACGATTGCATTTACAGTATTATTTTATATCGGTTTAGCTGGAACTATCTGTTTTATTAAGTTATTTTATCTTATAGCTCAAATTTTAACAGGCCTCTATTATAGGCTATAACATTAACAATGGAACAATGGAAGAATTTAATAAACAAGATATGAACATCTAAAAAGATATGGAACGTCAATATTAAATAAGTACCTATTTACAATAATGTATATGTTTATTATAATTTACTATTTGATTTAATAAAAAGCAAGAAAGAAGACATTTCGTTTTTTCTAATGAATTTATTGTTTGTTAGACAAAAATTACTATGTTTAACATTAACAAGCACTGTTTGAGCATTACTTAAAGAATAAACTTTGTTTTGATTTTTCTAGCTTATTTTACTGAGATTCCTATTGTTTTTTTTTTTTTTACCTGAAACGAAATTACTCGAAACACACCAACCTGAAATGGGTGTTTTGCACCACCCCTCCCCCTTTTAGAGTGTAAGAGATAAACGTTTTGTTTATCAAAAAGCTTACAATTACGACTTTGCAAGTATAGCTTGACAAATATTTTCCCATAGTTAAAAAAGGCCTCGCAAAAATGTTTTGCTCCAGGCCTCGCATTTTCTAAGGACGGCACTGCTCTGGGTCATTAAAAGACGATTTAAATTATGGGCTCTTTCATGATCAGATGAGTGAGCTAAATTCTCTCCTCTTAACCCTAGGAAGTTGAAATTTGTTAGGGGAACTCTCTGGGTCATTAAAAGACGATTAAAACTACGGGCTCTTTCATGATCAGCTGAGTGAGCTAAATTCTCACCTGTGCACCCTAGGAAGCTGAAATTCGGTAGGGAGACTCTCTGGGTCATTAACAGACGATTGAAATGGTGGGCTCTTTCATGATCAGCTGTGCCCGCTTAATTCTCTCCTCTTCACTCTAGGAAGCTGAAATTAGTTAGGGAGACTCTCTGGGTCATTAAAAGACTATTGGAACGATGGGCTCTTTCATGATCAGCTGAGTGAGCCAAATTCTCACCTGTTCACCCTAGGAAGTTCAAATTTCATAGGGAGACTCTCTGGGTCATTAAAAGACGATTAAAACGATGGGCTATTTCATGATTAGCTGATGAGCTAAATTCTCACCTGTTCACCCTAGGAAGCTGAAATTCGGTAGGGAGAATCTCTGGGTCATTAAGAGACGATTGAAATGGTGGGCTCTCTCATGATCAGCTGTGCCCGCTTAATTCTCTCCTCTCCACTCTAGGAAGCTGAAATTAGTTAGGGAGACTCTCTGGGTCATTAAAAGACTATTGGAACGATGGGCTCTTTCATGATCAGCTGAGTGAGCTAAATTCTCACCTGTTCACCCAAGGAAGTTGAAATTTCATAGGGAGACTCTCTGTGTCATTAAGTGACGATTGGAACGATGGGCTCTTTCATGGTCAGCTGAGTGAGCTAAATTCTCACCTGTTCACCCAAGGAAGTTGAAATTTGATAGGGAGACTCTCTGTGTCATTAAGTGACGATTGAAATAGTGGGCTCTTTTATGATCAGCTGTGTCCACTAAATTCTCTCCTCCGCACCCTAGGAAGCTTAAAATTTCATAGGGAGACTCTCTGGGTCATTAAAAGACTATTGGAACGATGGGCTCTTTCATGATCAGCTGAGTGAGCAAAATTCTCACCTGTTCACCCTAGGAAGTTGAAATTGGATAGGAAGACTCTCTGGGCCATTAAGAGACGATTGAAATGGTGGGCTTTTTCATGATCAGCTGAGTGAGCTAAATTCTCACCTGTTCACCCTGGGAAGTTGAAATTGGATAGGGAGACTCTCAGGGCCATTAAGAGACGTTTGAAATGGTGGGCTCTTTGATGATCAGCTGAGTGAGCTAAATTCTCACCTGTTAACCCTAGGAAGTTGAAATTGGATAGGGAGACTCTCTGGGCCATTAAGAGACGATTGAAATGGTGGGCTCTTTCATGATCAGCTGAGTGAGCTAAATTCTCACCTGTTCACCCTTGGAAGTTGAAATTGGATAGGGAGACTCTCTGGGCCATTAAGAGACGTTTGAAATGGTGGGCTCTTTCATGATCAGGTGAGCGATCTAAATTCTCACCTGTTCACCCTAGGAAGTTGAAATTGGATAGGGAGACTCTCTGGGCCATTAAGAGACGATTGAAATGTTGGGCTCTTTCATGATCAGCTGAGTGAGCTAAATTCTCACCTGTTCACCCAAGGAAGTTGAAACTTCATAGGGAGACTCTCTGTGTCATTAAGTGACGATTGGAACGATGGGCTCTTTCATGATCAGCTGAGTGAGCTAAATTCTCACCTGTTCACCCAAGGAAGTTGAAATTTGATAGGGAGACTCTCTGTGTCATTAAGTGACGATTGAAATAGTGGGCTCTTTTATGATCAGCTGTGTCCACTAAATTCTCTCCTCTGCACCCTAGGAAGCTTAAAATTTCATAGGGAGACTCTCTGGGTCATTAAAAGACTATTGGAACGATGGGCTCTTTCATGATCAGCTGAGTGAGCAAAATTCTCAACTGTTCACCCTAGGAAGTTGAAATTGGATAGGGAGACTCTCTGGGCCATTAAGAGACGATTGAAATGGTGGGCTCTTTCATGATCAGATGAGTGAGCTAAATTTTCTCCTGTTCACCCTAGGAAGTTGAAATTGGATAGGGAGACTTTCTTGGCCATTAAGAGACGTTTGAAATGGTGGGCTCTTTCATGATCAGGTGAGCGATCTAAATTCTCACCTGTTCACCCTAGGAAGTTGAAATTGGATAGGGAGACTCTCTGGGACATTAGGAGACGTTTGAAATGGTGGGCTCTTTGATGATCAGCTGAGTGAGCTAAATTCTCACCTGTTCACCCTAGGAATTTGAAATTGGATAGGGAGACTCTCTGGGCCATTAAGAGACGTTTGAAATAGTGGGCTCTTTGATGATCAGCTGAGTGAGCTAAATTCTCACCTGTTCACCCTTGGAAGTTGAAATTGGATAGGGAGACTCTCTGGGCCATTAAGAGACGTTTGAAATGGTGGGCTCTTTCATGATCAGGTGAGCGATCTAAATTCTCACCTGTTCACCCTAGGAAGTTGAAATTGGATAGGGAGACTCTCTGGGCCATTAAGAGACGATTGAAATGTTGGGCTCTTGCATGATCAGCTGAGTGAGCGAAATTCTCACCTGTTCACCCTTGAAAGTTGAAATTGGATAGGGAGACTCTCTGGGCCATTAAGAGACGTTTGAAATGGTGGGCTCTTTCATGACCAGGTGAGCGATCTAAATTCTCACCTGTTCACCCTAGGAAGTTGAAATTGGATAGGGAGACTCTCTGGGCCATTAAGTGACGATTGAAATATTGGGCTCTTTTATGATCAGCTGTGTCCACTAAATTCTCTCCTCTGCACCCTAGGAAGCTTAAAATTTCATAGGGAGACTCTCTGGGTCATTAAAAGACTATTGGAACGATGGGCTCTTTCATGATCAGCTGAGTGAGCTAAATTCTCACCTGTTCACCCTAGGAAGTTGAAATTGGATAGGGAGACTCTCTGGGCCATTAAGAGACGATTGAAATGGTGGGCTCTTTCATGATCAGCTGAGTGAGCTAAATTCTCACCTGTTCACCCTAGGAAGTTGAAATTGGATAGGGAGACTCTCTGGGCCATTAAGAGACGTTTGAAATGGTGGGCTCTTTCATGATCAGGTGTGCGATCTAAATTCTGACCTGTTCACCCTAGGAAGTTGAAATTGGATAGGGAGACTCTCTGGGCCATTAAGAGACGTTTGAAATGGTGGGCTCTTTGATGATCAGCTGAGTGAGCTAAATTCTCACCTGTTCACCCTAGGAAGTTGAAATTGGATAGGGAGACTCTCTGGGCCATTAAGAGACGTTTGAAATGGTGGGCTCTTTGATGATCAGCTGAGTGAGCTAAATTCTCACCTGTTCACCCTAGGAAGTTGAAATTGGATAGGGAGCCTCTCTGGGCCATTAAGAGACGTTTGAAATGGTGGGCTCTTTCATGATCAGCTGAGTGAGCTAAATTCTCACCTGTTCACCCTAGGAAGTTGAAATTGGATAGGGAGACTCTCTGGGCCATTAAGAGACGTTTGAAATGGTGGGCTCTTTGATGATCAGCTGAGTGAGCTAAATTCTCACCTGTTAACCCTAGGAAGTTGAAATTGGATAGGGAGACTCTCTGGGCCATTAAGAGACGATTGGAATGATGGGCTCTTTCATGATCAGCTGAGTGAGCTAAATTCTCACCTGTTCACACTTGGAAGTTGAAATTGGATAGGGAGACTCTCTGGGCTATTAAGAGACGTTTGAAATGGTGGGCTCTTTCATGATCAGGTGAGCGATCTAAATTCTCACCTGTTCACCCTAGGAAGTTGAAATTGGATAGGGAGACTCTCTGGGCCATTAAGAGACGTTTGAAATGGTGGGCTCTTTGATGATCAGCTGAGTGAGCTAAATTCTCACCTGTTCACCCTAGGAAGTTGAAATTGGATAGGGAGACTCTCTGGGCCATTAAGAGACGTTTGAAATGGTGGGCTCTTTGATGATCAGCTGAGTGAGCTAAATTCTCACCTGTTCACCCTAGGAAGTTGAAATTGGATAGGGAGACTCTCTGGGCCATTAAGAGACGTTTGAAATGGTGGGCTCTTTCATGATCAGCTGAGTGAGCTAAATTCTCACCTGTTCACCCTAGGAAGTTGAAATTGGATAGGGAGACTCTCTGGGCCATTAAGAGACGTTTGAAATGGTGGGCTCTTTGATGATCAGCTGAGTGAGCTAAATTCTCACCTGTTCACCCTAGGAAGTTGAAATTTGATAGGGAGACTCTCTGGGTCATTAAGAGACGATTGAAATGGTGGGGTCTTTCATGATCAGCTGAGTGAGCTAAATTCTCTCCTGTTCACTCTTGGAAGTTGAAATTTGATAGGGAGACTCTCTGGGCCATTAAGAGACGTTTGAAATGGTGGGCTCTTTCATGATCAGGTGAGCGATCTAAATTCTCACCTGTTCACCCTAGGAAGTTGAAATTGGATAGGGAGACTCTCTGGGCCATTAAGAGACGTTTGAAATGGTGGGCTCTTTGATGATCAGCTGAGTGAGCTAAATTCTCACCTGTTCACCCTAGGAAGTTGAAATTGGATAGGGAGCCTCACTGGGACATCAAGCGACGTTTGAAATGGTGGGCTCTTTGATGATCAGCTGAGTGAGTTAAATTCTCACCTGTTCACCCTAGGAAGTTGAAATTGGATAGGGAGACTCTCTGGTCCATTAAGAGACGTTTGAAATGGTGGGCTCTTTGATGATCAGCTGAGTGAGCTAAATTCTCATCTGTCACCCTAGGAAGTTGAAATTGGATAGGGAGACTCTCTGGGCCATTAAGAGACGTTTGAAATGGTGGGCTCTTTGATGATCAGCTGAGTGAGCTAAATTCTCACCTGTTCACCTTAGGGAGTTGAAATTGGATAGGGAGCCTCTCTGGGCCATTAAGAGACGATTGAAATGGTGGGCTCTTTCATGATCAGCAGTGTCCACTAAATTCTCTCCTCTGCACCCTAGGAAGCTTAAAATTTCATAGGGAGACTCTCTGGGTCATTAAAAGACTATTGGAACGATGGGCTCTTTCATGATCAGCTGGGTGAGCAAAATTCTCAACTGTTCACCCTAGGAAGTTGAAATTGGATAGGGAGACTCTCTGGGCCATTAAGAGACGATTGAAATGGTGGGCTCTTTCATGATCAGATGAGTGAGCTAAATTCTCACCTGTTCACCCTAGGAAGTTGAAATTGGATAGGGAGACTTTCTTGGCCATTAAGAGACGTTTGAAATGGTGGGCTCTTTCATGATCAGGTGAGCGATCTAAATTCTCACCTGTTCACCCTAGGAAGTTGAAATTGGATAGGGAGACTCTCTGGGCCATTAAGAGACGATTGAAATGTTGGGCTCTTTCATGATCAGCTGAGTGAGCTAAATTCTCACCTGTTCACCCAAGGAAGTTGAAATTTCATAGGGAGACTCTCTGTGTCATTAAGTGACGATTGGAACGATGGGCTCTTTCATGATCAGCTGAGTGAGCTAAATTCTCACCTGTTCACCCAAGGAAGTTGAAATTTGATAGGGAGACTCTCTGTGTCATTAAGTGACGATTGAAATAGTGGGCTCTTTTATGATCAGCTGTGTCCACTAAATTCTCTCCTCTGCACCCTAGGAAGCTTAAAATTTCATAGGGAGACTCTCTGGGTCAATAAAAGACTATTGGAACGATGGGCTCTTTCATGATCAGCTGAGTGAGCAAAATTCTCAACTGTTCACCCTAGGAAGTTGAAATTGGATAGGGAGACTCTCTGGGCCATTAAGAGACGATTGAAATGGTGGGCTCTTTCATGATCAGATGAGTGAGCTAAATTCTCACCTGTTCACCCTAGGAAGTTGAAATTGGATAGGGAGACTTTCTTGGCCATTAAGAGACGTTTGAAATGGTGGGCTCTTTCATGATCAGGTGAGCGATCTAAATTCTCACCTGTTCACCCTAGGAAGTTGAAATTGGATAGGGAGACTCTCTGGGCCATTAAGAGACGTTTGAAATGGTGGGCTCTTTGATGATCAGCTGAGTGAGCTAAATTCTCACCTGTTCACCCTAGGAAGTTGAAATTGGATAGGGAGACTCTCTGGGCCATTAAGAGACGTTTGAAATAGTGGGCTCTTTGATGATCAGCTGAGTGAGCTAAATTCTAACTGTTAACCCTAGGAAGTTGAAATTGGATACGGAGACTCTCTGGGCCATTAAGAGACGATTGAAATGGTGGGCTCTTTGATGATCAGCTGAGTGAGCTAAATTCTCACCTGTTCACCCTTGGAAGTTGAAATTGGATAGGGAGACTCTCTGGGCCATTAAGAGACGTTTGAAATGGTGGGCTCTTTCATGATCAGGTGAGCGATCTAAATTCTCACCTGTTCACCCTAGGAAGTTGAAATTGGATAGGGAGACTCTCTGGGCCATTAAGAGACGATTGAAATGTTGGGCTCTTGCATGATCAGCTGAGTGAGCTAAATTCTCACCTGTTCACCCTTGAAAGTTGAAATTGGATAGGGAGACTCTCTGGGCCATTAAGAGACGTTTGAAATGGTGGGCTCTTTCATGACCAGGTGAGCGATCTAAATTCTCACCTGTTCACCCTAGGAAGTTGAAATTGGATAGGGAGACTCTCTGGGCCATTAAGTGACGATTGAAATATTGGGCTCTTTTATGATCAGCTGTGTCCACTAAATTCTCTCCTCTGCACCCTAGGAAGCTTAAAATTTCATAGGGAGACTCTCTGGGTCATTAAAAGACTATTGGAACGATGGGCTCTTTCATGATCAGCTGAGTGAGCTAAATTCTCACCTGTTCACCCTAGGAAGTTGAAATTTGATAGGGAGACTCTCTGGGTCATTAAGAGATGATTGAAATGGTGGGCTCTTTCATGATCAGCTGAGTGAGCTAAATTCTCACCTGTTCACCCTAGGAAGTTGAAATTGGATAGGGAGACTCTCTGGGCCATTAAGAGACGTTTGAAATGGTGGGCTCTTTCATGATCAGGTGTGCGATCTAAATTCTCACCTGTTCACCCTAGGAAGTTGAAATTGGATAGGGAGACTCTCTGGGCCATTAAGAGACGTTTGAAATGGTGGGCTCTTTGATGATCAGCTGAGTGAGCTAAATTCTCACCTGTTCACCCTAGGAAGTTGAAATTGGATAGGGAGACTCTCTGGGCCATTAAGAGACGTTTGAAATGGTGGGCTCTTTGATGATCAGCTGAGTGAGCTAAATTCTCACCTGTTCACCCTAGGAAGTTGAAATTGGATAGGGAGACTCTCTGGGCCATTAAGAGACGATTGAAATGGTGGGCTCTTTCATGATCAGCTGAGTGAGCTAAATTCTCACCTGTTCACCCTAGGAAGTTGAAATTGGATAGGGAGACTCTCTGGGCCATTAAGAGACGTTTGAAATGGTGGGCTCTTTGATGATCAGCTGAGTGAGCTAAATTCTCACCTGTTAACCCTAGGAAGTTGAAATTGGATAGGGAGACTCTCTGGGCCATTAAGAGACGATTGAAATGGTGGGCTCTTTCATGATCAGCTGAGTGAGCTAAATTCTCACCTGTTCACACTTGGAAGTTGAAATTGGATAGGGAGACTCTCTGGGCCATTAAGAGACGTTTGAAATGGTGGGCTCTTTCATGATCAGGTGAGCGATCTAAATTCTCACCTGTTCACCCTAGGAAGTTGAAATTGGATAGGGAGACTCTCTGGGCCATTAAGAGACGTTTGAAATGGTGGGCTCTTTGATGATCAGCTGAGTGAGCTAAATTCTCACCTGTTCACCCTAGGAAGTTGAAATTGGATAGGGAGACTCTCTGGGCCATTAAGAGACGTTTGAAATGGTGGGCTCTTTGATGATCAGCTGAGTGAGCTAAATTCTCACCTGTTCACCCTAGGAAGTTGAAATTGGATAGGGAGACTCTCTGGGCCATTAAGAGACGTTTGAAATGGTGGGCTCTTTCATGATCAGCTGAGTGAGCTAAATTCTCACCTGTTCACCCTAGGAAGTTGAAATTGGATAGGGAGACTCTCTGGGCCATTAAGAGACGATTGAAATGGTGGGCTCTTTGATGATCAGCTGAGTGAGCTAAATTCTCACCTGTTAACCCTGGGAAGTTGAAATTGGTTAGGGAGACTCTCTGGGCCATTAAGAGACGATTGAAATGGTGGGCTCTTTCATGATCAGCTGAGTGAGCTAAATTCTCACCTGTTCACACTTGGAAGTTGAAATTGGATAGGGAGACTCTCTGGGCCATTAAGAGACGTTTGAAATGGTGGGCTCTTTCATGATCAGGTGAGCGATCTAAATTCTCACCTGTTCACCCTAGGAAGTTGAAATTGGATAGGGAGACTCTCTGGGCCATTAAGAGACGTTTGAAATGGTGGGCTCTTTGATGATCAGCTGAGTGAGCTAAATTCTCACCTGTTCACCCTAGGAAGTTGAAATTGGATAGGGAGACTCTCTGGGCCATTAAGCGACGTTTGAAATGGTGGGCTCTTTGATGATCAGCTGAGTGAGCTAAATTCTCACCTGTTCACCCTAGGAAGTTGAAATTGGATAGGGAGACTCTCTGGTCCATTAAGAGACGTTTGAAATGGTGGGCTCTTTGATGATCAGCTGAGTGAGCTAAATTCTCATCTGTCACCCTAGGAAGTTGAAATTGGATAGGGAGACTCTCTGGGCCATTAAGAGACGTTTGAAATGGTGGGCTCTTTGATGATCAGCTGAGTGAGCTAAATTCTCACCTGTTCACCTTAGGAAGTTGAAATTGGATAGGGAGCCTCTCTGGGCCATTAAGAGACGATTGAAATGGTGGGCTCTTTCATGATCAGCAGTGTCCACTAAATTCTCTCCTCTGCACCCTAGGAAGCTTAAAATTTCATAGGGAGACTCTCTGGGTCATTAAAAGACTATTGGAACGATGGGCTCTTTCATGATCAGCTGGGTGAGCAAAATTCTCATATGTTCACCCTAGGAAGTTGAAATTGGATAGGGAGACTCTCTGGGCCATTAAGAGACGATTGAAATGGTGGGCTCTTTCATGATCAGATGAGTGAGCTAAATTCTCACCTGTTCACCCTAGGAAGTTGAAATTGGATAGGGAGACTTTCTTGGCCATTAAGAGACGTTTGAAATGGTGGGCTCTTTCATGATCAGGTGAGCGATCTAAATTCTCACCTGTTCACCCTAGGAAGTTGAAATTGGATAGGGAGACTCTCTGGGCCATTAAGAGACGTTTTAAAACGGTGGGCTCTTTGATGATCAGCTGAGTGAGCTAAATTCTCACCTGTTCACCCTAGGAAGTTGAAATTGGATAGGGAGACTCTCTGGGCCATTAAGAGACGTTTGAAATGGTGGGCTCTTTGATGATCAGCTGAGTGAGCTAAATTCTCACCTGTTAACCCTAGGAAGTTGAAATTGGATACGGAGACTCTCTGGGCCATTAAGAGACGATTGAAATGGTGGGCTCTTTGATGATCAGCTGAGTGAGCTAAATTCTCACCTGTTCACCCTTGGAAGTTGAAATTGGATATGGAGACTCTCTGGGCCATTAAGAGACGTTTGAAATGGTGAGCTCTTTCATGACCAGGTGAGCGATCTAAATTCTCACCTGTTCACCCTAGGAAGTTGAAATTGGATAGGGAGACTCTCTGGGCCATTAAGTGACGATTGAAATATTGGGCTCTTTTATGATCAGCTGTGTCCACTAAATTCTCTCCTCTGCACCCTAGGAAGCTTAAAATTTCATAGGGAGACTCTCTGGGTCATTAAAAGACTATTGGAACGATGGGCTCTTTCATGATCAGCTGAGTGAGCTAAATTCTCACCTGTTCACCCTAGGAAGTTGAAATTGGATAGGGAGACTCTCTGGGCCATTAAGAGACGATTGAAATGGTGGGCTCTTTCATGATCAGCTGAGTGAGCTAAATTCTCACCTGTTCACCCTAGGAAGTTGAAATTGGATAGGGAGACTCTCTGGGCCATTAAGAGACGTTTGAAATGGTGGGCTCTTTCATGATCAGGTGAGCGATCTAAATTCTCACCTGTTCACCCTAGGAAGTTGAAATTGGATAGGGAGACTCTCTGGGCCATTAAGAGACGATTGAAATGTTGGGCTCTTTCATGATCAGCTGAGTGAGCTAAATTCTCACCTGTTCACCCAAGGAAGTTGAAATTTCATAGGGAGACTCTCTGTGTCATTAAGTGACGATTGGAACGATGGGCTATTTCATGATTAGCTGATGAGCTAAATTCTCACCTGTTCACCCTAGGAAGCTGAAATTCGGTAGGGAGAATCTCTGGGTCATTAAGAGACGATTGAAATGGTGGGCTCTCTCATGATCAGCTGTGCCCGCTTAATTCTCTCCTCTCCACTCTAGGAAGCTGAAATTAGTTAGGGAGACTCTCTGGGTCATTAAACGACTATTGGAACGATGGGCTCTTTCATGATCAGCTGAGTGAGCTAAATTCTCACCTGTTCACCCAAGGAAGTTGAAATTTCATAGGGAGACTCTCTGTGTCATTAAGTGACGATTGGAACGATGGGCTCTTTCATGGTCAGCTGAGTGAGCTAAATTCTCACCTGTTCACCCAAGGAAGTTGAAATTTGATAGGGAGACTCTCTGTGTCATTAAGTGACGATTGAAATAGTGGGCTCTTTTATGATCAGCTGTGTCCACTAAATTCTCTCCTCTGCACCCTAGGAAGCTTAAAATTTCATAGGGAGACTCTCTGGGTCAATAAAAGACTATTGGAACGATGGGCTCTTTCATGATCAGCTGAGTGAGCAAAATTCTCACCTGTTCACCCTAGGAAGTTGAAATTGGATAGGAAGACTCTCTGGGCCATTAAGAGACGATTGAAATGGTGGGCTCTTTCATGATCAGCTGAGTGAGCTAAATTCTCACCTGTTCACCCTAGGAAGTTGAAATTGGATAGGGAGACTCTCTGGGCTATTAAGAGACGTTTGAAATGGTGGGCTCTTTGATGATCAGCTGAGTGAGCTAAATTCTCACCTGTTAACCCTAGGAAGTTGAAATTCGACAGGGAGACTCTCTAGGTCATCAAGAGATGATTGAAATGATGGGCTCTTTCATGATCAGCTGAGTGAGCTAAATTCTCACCTGTTCACCCTTGGAAGTTGAAATTGGATAGGGAGACTCTCTGGGCCATTAAGAGACGTTTGAAATGGTGGGCTCTTTCATGATCAGGTGAGCGATCAAAATTCTCACCTGTTCACCCTAGGAAGTTGAAATTGGATAGGGAGACTCTCTGGGCCATTAAGAGACGATTGAAATGTTGGGCTCTTTCATGATCAGCTGAGTGAGCTAAATTCTCACCTGTTCACCCAAGGAAGTTGAAACTTCATAGGGAGACTCTCTGTGTCATTAAGTGACGATTGGAACGAGGGGCTCTTTCATGATCAGCTGAGTGAGCTAAATTCTCACCTGTTCACCCAAGGAAGTTGAAATTTGATAGGGAGACTCTCTGTGTCATTAAGTGACGATTGAAATAGTGGGCTCTTTTATGATCAGCTGTGTCCACTAAATTCTCTCCTCTGCACCCTAGGAAGCTTAAAATTTCATAGGGAGACTCTCTGGGTCATTAAAATACTACTGGAACGATGGGCTCTTTCATGATCAGCTGAGTGAGCAAAATTCTCAACTGTTCACCCTAGGAAGTTGAAATTGGATAGGGAGACTCTCTGGGCCATTAAGAGACGATTGAAATGGTGGGCTCTTTCATGATCAGATGAGTGAGCTAAATTCTCACCTGTTCACCCTAGGAAGTTGAAATTGGATAGGGAGACTTTCTTGGCCATTAAGAGACGTTTGAAATGGTGGGCTCTTTCATGATCAGGTGAGCGATCTAAATTCTCTCCTGTTCACTCTAGGAAGTTGAAATTTCATAGGGAGACTCTTTAGAGCATTAAGAGACGTTTGAAATGGTGGGCTCTTTGATGATCACCTGAGTGAGCTAAATTCTCACCTGTTCACCCTAGGAAGTTGAAATTGGATAGGGAGACTCTCTGGGCCATTAAGAGACGTTTGAAATGGTGGGCTCTTTGATGATCAGCTGAGTGAGCTAAATTCTCACCTGTTCACCCTAGGAAGTTGAAATTGGATAGGGAGACTCTCTGGGCCATTAAGAGACGTTTGAAATAGTGGGCTCTTTGATGATCAGCTGAGTGAGCTAAATTCTCACCTGTTAACCCTAGGAAGTTGAAATTGGATACGGAGACTCTCTGGGCCATTAAGAGACGATTGAAATGGTGGGCTCTTTGATGATCAGCTGAGTGAGCTAAATTCTCACCTGTTCACCCTTGGAAGTTGAAATTGGATAGGGAGACTCTCTGGGCCATTAAGAGACGTTTGAAATGGTGGGCTCTTTCATGATCAGGTGAGCGATCTAAATTCTCACCTGTTCACCCTAGGAAGTTGAAATTGGATAGGGAGACTCTCTGGGCCATTAAGAGACGATTGAAATGTTGGGCTCTTGCATGATCAGCTGAGTGAGCTAAATTCTCACCTGTTCACCCTTGGAAGTTGAAATTGGATAGGGAGACTCTCTGGGCCATTAAGAGACGTTTGAAATGGTGGGCTCTTTCATGACCAGGTGAGCGATCTAAATTCTCACCTGTTCACCCTAGGAAGTTGAAATTGGATAGGGAGACTCTCTGGGCCATTAAGTGACGATTGAAATATTGGGCTCTTTTATGATCAGCTGTGTCCACTAAATTCTCTCCTCTGCACCCTAGGAAGCTTAAAATTTCATAGGGAGACTCTCTGGGTCATTAAAAGACTATTGGAACGATGGGCTCTTTCATGATCAGCTGAGTGAGCTAAATTCTCACCTGTTCACCCTAGGAAGTTGAAATTGGATAGGGAGACTCTCTGGGCCATTAAGAGACGATTGAAATGGTGGGCTCTTTCATGATCAGCTGAGTGAGCTAAATTCTCACCTGTTCACCCTAGGAAGTTGAAATTGGATAGGGAGACTCTCTGGGCCATTAAGAGACGTTTGAAATGGTGGGCTCTTTCATGATCAGGTGAGCGATCTAAATTCTCACCTGTTCACCCTAGGAAGTTGAAATTGGATAGGGAGACTCTCTGGGCCATTAAGAGACGTTTGAAATGGTGGGCTCTTTGATGATCAGCTGAGTGAGCTAAATTCTCACCTGTTCACCCTAGGAAGTTGAAATTGGATAGGGAGACTCTCTGGGCCATTAAGAGACGTTTGAAATGGTGGGCTCTTTGATGATCAGCTGAGTGAGCTAAATTCTCACCTGTTCACCCTAGGAAGTTGAAATTGGATAGGGAGACTCTCTGGGCCATTAAGAGACGTTTGAAATAGTGGGCTCTTTGATGATCAGCTGAGTGAGCTAAATTCTCACCTGTTAACCCTAGGAAGTTGAAATTGGATAGGGAGACTCTCTGGGCCATTAAGAGACGATTGAAATGGTGGGCTCTTTCATGATCAGCTGAGTGAGCTAAATTCTCACCTGTTCACCCTTGGAAGTTGAAATTGGATAGGGAGACTCTCTGGGCCATTAAGAGACGTTTGAAATGGTGGGCTCTTTCATGATCAGGTGAGCGATCTAAATTCTCACCTGTTCACCCTAGGAAGTTGAAATTGGATAGGGAGACTCTCTGGGCCATTAAGAGACGTTTGAAATGGTGGGCTCTTTGATGATCAGCTGAGTGAGCTAAATTCTCACCTGTTCACCCTAGGAAGTTGAAATTGGATAGGGAGACTCTCTGGGCCATTAAGAGACGTTTGAAATGGTGGGCTCTTTGATGATCAGCTGAGTGAGCTAAATTCTCACCTGTTCACCCTAGGAAGTTGAAATTGGATAGGGAGACTCTCTGGGCCATTAAGAGACGTTTGAAATGGTGGGCTCTTTGATGATCAGCTGAGTGAGCTAAATTCTCACCTGTTCACCCTAGGAAGTTGAAATTGGATAGGGAGACTCTCTGGGCCATTAAGAGACGTTTGAAATGGTGGGCTCTTTGATGATCAGCTGAGTGAGCTAAATTCTCATCTGTCACCCTAGGAAGTTGAAATTGGATAGGGAGACTCTCTGGGCCATTAAGAGACGTTTGAAATGGTGGGCTCTTTGATGATCAGCTGAGTGAGCTAAATTCTCACCTGTTCACCGTAGGAAGTTGAAATTGGATAGGGAGCCTCTCTGGGCCATTAAGAGACGATTGAAATGGTGGGCTCTTTCATGATCAGCAGTGTCCACTAAATTCTCTCCTCTGCACCCTAGGAAGCTTAAAATTTCATAGGGAGACTCTCTGGGTCATTAAAAGACTATTGGAACGATGGGCTCTTTCATGATCAGCTGAGTGAGCTAAATTCTCACCTGTTCACCCTAGGAAGTTGAAATTGGATAGGGAGACAGTCTGGGCCATTAAGAGACGTTTGAAATGGTGGGCTCTTTGATGATCAGCTGAGTGAGCTAAATTCTCACCTGTTAACCCTAGGAAGTTGAAATTGGATAGGGAGACTCTCTGGGTCATTAAGAGACGATTGAAATGGTGGGCTCTTTCATGATCAGCTGAGTGAGCTAAATTCTCACCTGTTCACCCTTGGAAGTTGAAATTGGATAGGGAGACTCTCTGGGCCATTAAGAGACGTTTGAAATGGTGGGCTCTTTCATGATCAGGTGAGCGATCTAAATTCTCACCTGTTCTCCCTAGGAAGTTGAAATTGGATAGGGAGACTCTCTGGGCCATTAAGGGACGATTGAAATGTTGGGCTCTTTCATGATCAGCTGAGTGAGCTAAATTCTCACCTGTTCACCCAAGGAAGTTGAAATTTCATAGGGAGACTCTCTGTGTCATTAAGTGACGATTGGAACGATGGGCTCTTTCATGATCAGCTGAGTGAGCTAAATTCTCACCTGTTCACCCAAGGAAGTTGAAATTTGATAGGGAGACTCTATGTGTCATTAAGTGACGATTGAAATAGTGGGCTCTTTTATGATCAGCTGTGTCCACTAAATTCTCTCCTCTGCACCCTAGGAAGCTTAAAATTCATGGGGAGACTCTCTGGGTCAATAAAAGACTATTGGAACGATGGGCTCTTTCATGATAAGCTGAGTGAGCAAAATTCTCACCTGTTCACCCTAGGAAGTTGAAATTGGATAGGAAGACTCTCTGGGCCATTAAGAGACGATTGAAATGGTGGGCTCTTTCATGATCAGCTGAGTGAGTTAAATTCTCACCTGTTCACCCTAGGAAGTTGAAATTGGATAGGGAGACTCTCTGGGCCATTAAGAGACGTTTGAAATGGTGGGCTGTTTCATGATCAGGTGAGCGATCTAAATTCTCACCTGTTCACCCTAGGAAGTTGAAATTGGATAGGGAGACTCTCTGGGCCATTTAGAGACGTTTGATATGATGGGCTTTTTGATGATCAGCTGAGTGAGCTAAATTCTCACCTGTTCACCCTAGGAAGTTGAAATTGGATAGGGAGACTCTCTGGGCCATTAAGAGACGTTTGAAATGGTGGGCTCTTTGATGATCAGCTGAGTGAGCTAAATTCTCACCTGTTCACCCTAGGAAGTTGAAATTGGATAGGGAGACTCTCTGGGCCATTAAGAGACGTTTGAAATGGTGGGCTCTTTGATGATCAGCTGAGTGAGCTTAATTCTCACCTGTTAACCCTAGGAAGTTGAAATTGGATACGGAGACTCTCTGGGCCATTAAGAGACGTTTGAAATGGTGGGCTCTTTCATGATCAGGTGAGCGATCTAAATTCTCACCTGTTCACCCTTGGAAGTTGAAATTGGATAGGGAGACTCTCTGGGCCATTAAGAGACGTTTGAAATGGTGGGCTCTTTCATGATCAGGTGAGCGATCTAAATTCTCACCTGTTCACCCTAGGAAGTTGAAATTGGATAGGGAGACTCTCTGGGCCATTAAGTGACGATTGAAATAGTGAGCTCTTTTATGATCAGCTGTGTCCACTAAATTCTCTCCTCTGCACCCTAGGAAGCTTAAAATTTCATAGGGAGACTCTCTGGGTCATTAAAAGACTATTGGAACGATGGGCTCTTTCATGATCAGCTGAGTGAGCTAAATTCTCACCTGTTCACCCTAGGAAGTTGAAATTGGATAGGGAGACTCTCTGGGCCATTAAGAGACGATTGAAATGGTGGGCTCTTTCATGATCAGCTGAGTGAGCTAAATTCTCACCTGTTCACCCTAGGAAGTTGAAATTGGATAGGGAGACTCTCTGGGCCATTAAGAGACGTTTGAAATGGTGGGCTCTTTCATGATCAGGTGAGCGATCTAAATTCTCACCTGTTCACCCTAGGAAGTTGAAATTGGATAGGGAGACTCTCTGGGCCATTAAGAGACGTTTGAAATGGTGGGCTCTTTGATGATCAGCTGAGTGAGCTAAATTCTCACCTGTTCACCCTAGGAAGTTGAAATTGGATAGGGAGACTCTCTGGGCCATTAAGAGACGTTTGAAATGGTGGGCTCTTTGATGATCAGCTGAGTGAGCTAAATTCTCACCTGTTCACCCTAGGAAGTTGAAATTGGATAGGGAGACTCTCTGGGCCATTAAGAGACGATTGAAATGGTGGGCTCTTTCATGATCAGCTGAGTGAGCTAAATTCTCACCTGTTCACCCTTGGAAGTTGAAATTGGATAGGGAGACTCTCTGGGCCATTAAGAGACGTTTGAAATGGTGGGCTCTTTCATGATCAGGTGAGCGATCTAAATTCTCACCTGTTCACCCTAGGAAGTTGAAATTGGATAGGGAGACTCTCTGGGCCATTAAGAGACGTTTGAAATGGTGGGCTCTTTGATGATCAGCTGAGTGAGCTAAATTCTCACCTGTTCACCCTAGGAAGTTGAAATTGGATAGGGAGACTCTCTGGGCCATTAAGAGACGTTTGAAATGGTGGGCTCTTTGATGATCAGCTGAGTGAGCTAAATTCTCACCTGTTCACCCTAGGAAGTTGAAATTGGATAGGGAGACTCTCTGGGCCATTAAGAGACGTTTGAAATGGTGGGCTCTTTGATGATCAGCTGAGTGAGCTAAATTCTCACCTGTTCACCCTAGGAAGTTGAAATTGGATAGGGAGACTCTCTGGGCCATTAAGAGACGTTTGAAATGGTGGGCTCTTTGATGATCAGCTGAGTGAGCTAAATTCTCATCTGTCACCCTAGGAAGTTGAAATTGGATAGGGAGACTCTCTGGGCCATTAAGAGACGTTTGAAATGGTGGGCTCTTTGATGATCAGCTGAGTGAGCTAAATTCTCACCTGTTCATTGTAGGAAGTTGGAATTGGATAGGGAGCCTCTCTGGGCCATTAAGAGACGATTGAAATGGTGGGCTCGTTCATGATCAGCAGTGTCCACTAAATCCTCTCCTCTGCACCCTAGGAAGCTCAAAATTTCATAGGGAGACTCTCTGGGTCATTAAAAGACTATTGGAACGATGGGCGCTTTCATGATCAGCTGAGTGAGCTAAATTCTCACCTGTTCACCCTAGGAAGTTGAAATTGGATAGGGAGACAGTCTGGGCCATTAAGAGACGTTTGAAATGGTGGGCTCTTTGATGATCAGCTGAGTGAGCTAAATTCTCACCTGTTAACCCTAGGAAGTTGAAATTGGATAGGGAGACTCTCTGGGTCATTAAGAGACGATTGAAATGGTGGGCTCTTTCATGATCAGCTGAGTGAGCTAAATTCTCACCTGTTCACCCTTGGAAGTTGAAATTGGATAGGGAGACTCTCTGGGCCATTAAGAGACGTTTGAAATGGTGGGCTCTTTCATGATCAGGTGAGCGATCTAAATTCTCACCTGTTCACCCTAGGAAGTTGAAATTGGATAGGGAGACTCTCTGGGCCATTAAGAGACGATTGAAATGTTGGGCTCTTTCATGATCAGCTGAGTGAGCTAAATTCTCACCTGTTCACCCAAGGAAGTTGAAATTTCATAGGGAGACTCTCTGTGTCATTAAGTGACGATTGGAACGATGGGCTCTTTCATGATCAGCTGAGTGAGCTAAATTCTCACTTGTTCACCCAAGGAAGTTGAAATTTGATAGGGAGACTCTATGTGTCATTAAGTGACGATTGAAATAGTGGGCTCTTTTATGATCAGCTGTGTCCACTAAATTCTCTCCTCTGCACCCTAGGAAGCTTAAAATTTCATAGGGAGACTCTCTGGGTCAATAAAAGACTATTGGAACGATGGGCTCTTTCATGATCAGCTGAGTGAGCAAAATTCTCACCTGTTCACCCTAGGAAGTTGAAATTGGATAGGAAGACTCTCTGGGCCATTAAGAGACGATTGAAATGGTGGGCTCTTTCATGATCAGCTGAGTGAGCTAAATTCTCACCTGTTCACCCTAGGAAGTTGAAATTGGATAGGGAGACTCTCTGGGCCATTAAGAGACGTTTGAAATGGTGGGCTCTTTCATGATCAGGTGAGCGATCTAAATTCTCACCTGTTCACCCTAGGAAGTTGAAATTGGATAGGGAGACTCTCTGGGCCATTAAGAGACGTTTGAAATGGTGGGCTCTTTGATGATCAGCTGAGTGAGCTAAATTCTCACCTGTTCACCCTAGGAAGTTGAAATTGGATAGGGAGACTCTCTGGGCCATTAAGAGATGTTTGAAATGGTGGGCTCTTTGATGATCAGCTGGGTGAGCTAAATTTTCTCCTGTTCACCCTAGGAAGTTGAAATTGGATAGGGAGACTCTCTGGGCCATTTAGAGACGTTTGAAATGGTGGGCTCTTTGATGATCAGCTGAGTGAGCTTAATTCTCACCTGTTAACCCTAGGAAGTTGAAATTGGATACGGAGACTCTCTGGGCCATTAAGAGACGTTTGAAATGGTGGGCTCTTTGATGATCAGCTGAGTGAGCTTAATTCTCACCTGTTAACCCTAGGAAGTTGAAATTGGATACGGAGACTCTCTGGGCCATTAAGAGACGTTTGAAATGGTGGGCTCTTTCATGATCAGGTGAGCGATCTAAATTCTCACCTGTTCACCCTAGGAAGTTGAAATTGGATAGGGAGACTCTCTGGGCCATTAAGAGACGATTGAAATGTTGGGCTCTTGCATGATCAGCTGAGTGAGCTAAATTCTCACCAGTTCACCCTTGGAAGTTGAAATTGGATAGTGAGACTCTCTGGGCCATTAAGAGACGTTTGAAATGGTGGGCTCTTTCATGATCAGGTGAGCGATCTAAATTCTCACCTGTTCACCCTAGGAAGCTTAAAATTTCATAGGGAGACTCTCTGGGTCATTAAAAGACTATTGGAACGATGGGCTCTTTCATGATCAGCTGAGTGAGCTAAATTCTCACCTGTTCACCCTAGGAAGTTGAACATGGATAGGAAGACTCTCTGGGCCATTAAGAGACGATTGAAATGGTGGGCTCTTTCATGATCAGCTGAGTGAGCTAAATTCTCACCTGTTCACCCTAGGAAGTTGAAATTGGATAGGGAGACTCTCTGGGCCATTAAGAGACGATTGAAATGTTGGGCTCTTTCATGATCAGCTGAGTGAGCTAAATTCTCACCTGTTCACCCAAGGAAGTTGAAATTTCATAGGGAGACTCTCTGTGTCATTAAGTGACGATTGGAACGATGGGCTCTTTCATGATCAGCTGAGTGAGCTAAATTCTCACCTGTTCACCCAAGGAAGTTGAAATTTGATAGGGAGACTCTCTGTGTCATTAAGTGACGATTGAAATAGTGGGCTCTTTTATGATCAGCTGTGTCCACTAAATTCTCTCCTCTGCACCCTAGGAAGCTTAAAATTTCATAGGGACACTCTCTTTGTCATTAAAAGACTATTGGAACGATGGGCTCTTTCATGATAAGCTGAGTGAGCAAAATTCTCACCTGTTCACCCTAGGAAGTTGAAATTGGATAGGAAGACTCTCTGGGCCATTAAGAGACGATTGAAATGGTGGGCTCTTTCATGATCAGCTGAGTGAGTTAAATTCTCACCTGTTCACCCTAGGAAGTTGAAATTGGATAGGGAGACTCTCTGGGCCATTAAGAGACGTTTGAAATGGTGGGCTCTTTGATGATCAGCTGAATGAGCTAAATTCTTACCTGTTCACCCTAGGAAGTTGAAATTGGATAGGGAGACTCTCTGGGCCATTAAGAGACGTTTGAAATGGTGGGCTCTTTCATGATCAGGTGAGCGATCTAAATTCTCACCTGTTCACCCTAGGAAGTTGAAATTGGATAGGGAGACTCTCTGGGCCATTAAGTGACGATTGAAATAGTGAGCTCTTTTATGATCAGCTGTGTCCACTAAATTCTCTCCTCTGCACCCTAGGAAGCTTAAAATTTCATAGGGAGACTCTCTGGGTCATTCAAAGACGATTAAAATGATGGGCTCTTTCATGATCAGCTGAGTGAGCTAAATTCTCACCTGTTCACCCAAGGAAGTTGAAATTTGATAGGGAGACTCTCTGGGCCATTAAGAGACGATTGAAATGGTGGGCTCTTTCATGATCAGCTGAGTGAGCTAAATTCTCACCTGTTCACCCTAGGAAGTTGAAATTGGATAGGGAGACTCTCTGGGCCATTAAGAGACGTTTGAAATGGTGGGCTCTTTCATGATCAGGTGAGCGATCTAAATTCTCACCTGTTCACCCTAGGAAGTTGAAATTGGATAGGGAGACTCTCTGGGCCATTAAGAGACGTTTGAAATGGTGGGCTCTTTGATGATCAGCTGGTGAGCTAAATTCTCACCTGTTCACCCTAGGAAGTTGAAATTGGATAGGGAGACTCTCTGGGCCATTAAGAGACGTTTGAAATGGTGGGCTCTTTCATGATCAGCTGAGTGAGCTAAATTCTCACCTGTTCACCCTAGGAAGTTGAAATTGGATAGGGAGACTCTCTGGGCCATTAAGAGACGTTTGAAATGGTGGGCTCTTTGATGATCAGCTGAGTGAGCTAAATTCTCACCTGTTAACCCTAGGAAGTTGAAATTGGATAGGGAGACTCTCTGGGCCATTAAGAGACGATTGAAATGGTGGGCTCTCTCATGATCAGCTGAGTGAGCTAAATTCTCACCTGTTCACCCTTGGAAGTTGAAATTGGATAGGGAGACTCTCTGGGCCATTAAGAGACGTTTGAAATGGTGGGCTCTTTCATGATCAGGTGAGCGATCTAAATTCTCACCTGTTCACCCTAGGAAGTTGAAATTGGATAGGGAGACTCTCTGGGCCATTAAGAGACGTTTGAAATGGTGGGCTCTTTGATGATCAGCTGAGTGAGCTAAATTCTCACCTGTTCACCCTAGGAAGTTGAAATTGGATAGGGAGACTCTCTGGGCCATTAAGAGACGTTTGAAATGGTGGGCTCTTTGATGATCAGCTGAGTGAGCTAAATTCTCACCTGTTCACCCTAGGAAGTTGAAATTGGATAGGGAGACTCTCTGGGCCATTAAGAGATGTTTGAAATGGTGGGCTCTTTGATGATCAGGTGAGTGAGCTAAATTCTCACCTGTTCACCCTAGGAAGTTGAAATTGGATAGGGAGACTCTCTGGGCCATTAAGAGACGTTTGAAATGGTGGGCTCTTTGATGATCAGCTGAGTGAGCTAAATTCTCATCTGTTCACCCTAGGAAGTTGAAATTGGATAGGGAGACTCTCTGGGCCATTAAGAGACGTTTGAAATGGTGGGCTCTTTGATGATCAGCTGAGTGAGCTAAATTCTCACCTGTTCACCGTAGGAAGTTGAAATTGGATAGGGAGCCTCTCTGGGCCATTAAGAGACGATTGAAATGGTGGGCTCTTTCATGATCAGCAGTGTCCACTAAATTCTCTCCTCTTCACCCTAGGAAGTTGAAATTTGATAGGGAGACTCTCTGGGTCATTAAGAGACGATTGAAATGTTGGGCTCTTTCATGATCAGCAGTGTCCACTAAATTCTCTCCTCTTCACCCTAGGAAGTTGAAATTTGATAGGGAGACTCTCTGGGCCATTAAGAGACGATTGAAATGTTGGGATCTTTCATGATCAGCTGAGTGAGCTAAATTCTCACCTGTTCACCCTAGGATGTTGAAATTGGATAGGGAGACTCTCTGGGCCATTAAGAGACGTTTGAAATGGTGGGCTCTTTCATGATCAGCAGTGTCCACTAAATTCTCTCCTCTTCACCCTAGGAAGTTGAAATTGGACAGGGGGATTCTATGGGTCATTAAGAGACGATTGAAATGTTGGGCTCTTTCATGATCAGATGTGTCCACTAAATTCTCATCTGTTCACCCTAATTCTGAAGTCGAAATTTGATAGGGAGCCTCTTTGGGTCATTAACAGACGATTGAAATGGTGGGCTCTTTCATGATCAGCAGTGTCCACTAAATTCTCTTCTCTTCACCCTAGAAAGTTGAAATTTGATAGGGAGCCTCACTCGGTAATTAGGAGACTATTGAAATGGTGGGCTCTTTCAAGATCAGCTGTGTCCACTAAATTCTCTCCTCTTCACTCTAGGAAACTTAAAATTTGATAGGGAGCCTCTCTGGGTCATTAAAAGACGATTGAAACGATGGACTCTTTTATGATCAGCTGAGTGAGCTAAATTCTCACCTGTTCACCCTAGGAAGTCGAACTTTGTTAGGGAGACTCTCTGGGTTATTAAGAAACGATTGAAATGGTGGGCTCTTTCATGATCAGCTGTGTCCACTAAATTCTCTCCTCTTCACCCTAGGAAGTTGAAATTTGATAGGGAGACTCTCTGGGTCATTAAAAGACTATTGGAACGATGGGTTCTTTTATGATCAGCTGAGTGAGCCAAATTCTCACCTGTTCACCCTAGGAAGTTGAAATTTGATAGGGAGACTCCCTGGGTCATCAAAAGACTATTGAAGTAATGGGCTCTTTCATGATCAGCTGAGTGAGCTAAATTCTCACCTGTTCACCCAAGGAAGTTGAAATTTGATAGGGAGACTCTCTGTGTCATTAAGGGACGATTGAAATGGTGGGCTCTTTCATGATCAGCTGTGTCCACTAAATTCACTCCTCTGCACTCTAGGAAGCTTAAAATTTCATAGGGAGACTCTCTGGGTCATTAAAAGACTATTTTAACGATGGGTTCTTTTATGATCAGCTGAGTGAGCTAAATTCTCTCCTGTTCACCCTAGGAAGTTGAAATTTGACAGGGAGACTCTCTGAGACATTTTGTGACGACATGGATGTGTGTTTTTGGGTTGGGGCTTGATTTTGCTACTTTTATGCGGTAATTTGGCATGTAACTCTGTTGAGCAGCAGGGGACCACTAGTTTCATTAATTTCACTTCGGTAGGCGTCTACAACTATGCAGATATATTTAGATACGTAATGTATAATAGACTTTGTTTAATAATTATAAACAGGTGTTTTGCATGGACGAAACAGCAAACGGCACAGAACTACTTTACTGAACTATCAATGAACCAACATCTTTGTAATTTTATTTATTTTCATGCATGTCTCATTTAGGATTCAGGAATTTTGGAGTGGCCCTTGAACTCAATGCGCCTAGGTCATGCCTCAATTACCTAGTAGGTTATGGGTTATGGTACTACCTGGTCATTACTATTTTTTTAATTTATTCTTTTATTATATAGATATATATAGTACTTACTTACTAGTAAATATATTTCAAGTGGGAATGATTGTCAAGAATTACTATTATCTGAAAAATTAATAGTTTATTTTTAAAAACACACATTAGTGTTGACATAATCAGTTCCAATGAATCTATTTGTCGTCATATAAATAAAGTATACATTTTAAGTTCAATCAATTTCAAATTGAATCAAAATCTTCAAAAATATTTGGAATATCTACAATGTTGACCATGAGTTGTTGCTACCATGCGAACAATAATCATTTCCCAATATTGACATTTTGATAACTAAATATTAATTTTAGGTGTACATGAAAGGTAAACTAGCCCTTTTATACCAGTTGTGATTGGAAACGGTGAAGAGCGAATTAAAAATAGCACCTGGGCTGTGACTATGACGAGACACCCAATTCTTAGAGTTATTAAGCAAATCATTATGACAGTAATGTTGAAATGGTGATGACGATCATTTCCTTATTTCTAGGAGAATATAAAATAATTAAAGAGAAACTAGTTCAGGGTGGCCCCCAAATGGGAATTTTAAAATTTCTCTGATTTTTCCGACCGAATTTCAGATTTCCCATACAAAAAAATATATATTTAAATTGGTTCTCTAACCAAGCTCGTGTAATCAATTAGTCATGCAGCATGGCCATGACTAATTTTTGTAATTTTTCTCATCATATGATGTTGTTATGTTCAGTAAGAACCCTTCTCCACAACATTTGTAAGTCTACTTGCTATGAAACTTGAGCAATTTGTGTGCCATGAAATTGTTAACTAATAAATTATGTAAAAAGAAAAACTGTTTCCATACCACTGATTTTCCTTTTTTCGTACATACCACTTTATATTTTTTAACCTTCCAGCGGTCGCGTCTAGACGAGTCACGGGTCATTCCATGTCAATTCAACACACCCAATTTACCTCACCATATTAGATTTTGCTCAAATTTGGTATACTCATAGTAGGTGTTGAGACTAAGAAAAATACCAAATTTTAAATTTTTATCTCAAACCGTTTCTTAAATATGGCTATGTAAAACTTACAAAATCTTGCCAAAAAACCATGAACGGATTTTATACTATTCGCTCTACGAACTGTCCTAATTGAGCTAGAGAGCTGGGGGAGGTCTCATTTTGCAGCTTTCTTTATGCTCTTTCCAGTGATATACAACAGGACATAGGTTCTAATAACAAAAATTTTGTCAAAATACAAATTAAAATTTTGATTTAATTTTTTTCCAAAAAGTACATAATTTAACATTTTCAAAATATTCCTATAAATACTTAGTACGGTTGTAAACAATGTGACAAAATATAAATATGGGGTGATGATGGGTTCATTGTTAAAAAAAAATATTCCTGACACTACTTTTCCACTAATAGCCCGGTTTTGACTAAATAATAAACATATTACGTACTTTTACCAAAGAGGTGAGCTATTTAATTAAATATATAAAGGAATACTATGTATAAAGGTAAAAAATATCAGAAATATTAATTCAAAATACTATCTTGTTAAAACAAAACCAATAACCATAGATATACTCCAATAAAAATTAAGTTATTTAGGTTGTTTACTTTAATTTTTTTTTTTTTTTTTTTTTTTTTTTTTTAAATAAATGATAACTTTATTATTCATAGAATACTACAGTTTTGCTCAAAGTATATAGTAGGCTTTGCCTAATTAACATGGAACTTGAAGGAAGGTACAACCCAGCGGCTGCCCTTAACCAGAGTAGTCTATTCGTTGTCTGAAGCTAAGAGAAAATCTTGGGGGCGTTACTTGGGAGTCTATTTAGATCCAAAATTAACATGGGAAGTCCACATCAAACACCTTGTACACAAAATACGATGCAGAATACGACAACTAAAACATTTGTTAGACAACCGTTCTTCACTCCCTCTAATCACTAAAAGGCTACTATACCTCACATTGATTCGACCAATTTGGCTTTATTCGTGTGAAATATGGGGATCCGCTGCCACGCACATAAATAAGATACAAGTTACCCAAAATAGAGTACTTCGTTTGATAACTGGAGCTGAATGGTTTGTGCGAAACAGTACTCTGCACCAAGACTTGGACATCCCAACAGTTGAGGTACTGATCAAGGAAAGATATGCCAAGATCCACCATACCATGTCAGACCATAGCAATCCGCTGGTAGCGGCTATTCCCCTAAATCCCCCCTTGCTACCAAGACTTTAATTTTATACAATTTAAACCAAGTTAAACAAAGCCTATTAATTAGTAAAACAATAATCTTGAACATTTCTATAACAATAAATTTGAAAAAGGTATGAAAATAGTCTACTTAAATAGTTATGTAATAATTCTGGTACAAACAATTTAATCAAAATTTACATAATATTGTACATATTTATGATGATGAAGTAGGTATACGAGTAAATGTAACACAATTGGTGCAGTACTAACGATAATGTTTAAACAACTATGTAGATTAACACTAACCTGAGGAAAAATTAAGTTTTGAGTTGACAGCAGTTTCCCTAAACATTATCTCAGTTTACGGAATTACATTTTGTAAAAGCCAGTTGGGTTTTCGCTAAGATCGCTTTCAGCTAGATTTACTTTTTTTTTCTACTTTTTTTACTCTTAGATACATTTAGTTACCAACTCGTATACCTACTTCATCATCATAAATATGTACAATATTATGTAAATTTTGATTAAATTGTTTGTACCAGAATTATTACATAACTATTTAAGTAGACTATTTTCATACCTTTTTCAAATGTATTGTTATAGAAATGTTCAAGATTATTGTTTTACTAATTAATAGGCTTTGTTTAACTTGGTTTAAATTGTATAAAATTAAAGTAAACAACCTAAATAACTTAATTTTTATTGGAGTATATCTATGGTTATTGGTTTTGTTTTAACAAGATAGTATTTTGAATTAATATTTCTGATATTTTTTACCTTTATACATAGTATTCCTTTATATATTTAATTAAATAGCTCACCTCTTTGGTAAAAGTACGTAATATGTTTATTATTTAGTCAAAACCGGGCTATTAGTGGAAAACTAGTGTCAGGAATATTTTTTTTTAACAATGAACCCATCATCACCCCATATTTATATTTGGTCACATTGTTTACAACCGTACTAAGTATTTATAGGAATATTTTGAAAATTTTAAATGATGTACTTTTTGGAAAAAAATTAAATCAAAATTTTAATTTGTATTTTGACAAAGTTTTTGTTATTAGAACCTATGTCCTGTTGTATATCATTGGAAAGAGCACAAAAAAAGCTGCAAAATGAGACCTCCCCCAGCTCTCTAGCTCAATTAGGACAGTTCGTAGAGCGAATAGTATAAAATCCGTTCATGGTTTTTTGGCGAGATTTTGTAAGTTTTACATAGCCATATTTAAGAAACGGTTTGAGATAAAAATTTAAAATTTGGTATTTTTTTTAGTCTCAACACCTACTATGAGTATACCAAATTTGAGCAAAATCTAAAATGGTGAGGTAAAATTTAAATTTAAAGTGTGTTGATTTGACATGGAATGACCCTCACACGAGCGGGCGCGACTGCACTAGTGCGGATAATCTTGTATTTCTGACACATTTTTAACGCGTTAGAAGGGCATTTAAAAAAAAACAGTTTTTCTGAATAAAGCCTGGTATATTTGAAAAACATTCAACCTCAATATTGAAACAAAAATGCTGTTTATCAAAATAATTGATCACATTATTTTCACAAGTAACATTGGCAATTAGTTGAATAGAGATGAAAAACTAATTTTATCTTCATCAGAATTTTATATCTACTAGTAACTACCTACAAAACAATTACCGCAAAATTTTGATCTACCCAAATCAAATAGTTTTTTTATTTTTTTATTTTTTGTTTAATCAATTCCGAAAAATGTAGAGAAAAGAATGTTTTAATTATTTAAAAAAGATTTTAGATTCTGTCATTTTTTGATCTGAACCGATTTGGTGAAGTTCCAACTAAAACTGAAAATTTCATCATTTGAGTGAAAAAAGAAAAATCGTAAGTAGAAAGCAAATAATTCCCAGACACCTGGTGGTCTATGCCGGATTCCCGACATTTCCCAGTTCAATGACTTTCCTGACATCAACAGGATTTCCCTGAATTTTCCAGTTGGGATCACCCTGTAGTTTGTTAAATTGATTGTCTCAGAGCACCTATTTTCAAAACTAATTCCAGAAAATCGTACAGGAGAGAGCTTAAGAAAATTATTAATATCAAGATTGGTACATATAATTTTGATACATATTGATAAATACATATTGTACTTACAACTAACACAAAAATGTTTTTAAATCCTTATTATCACATTCCATTTTAATGACGTACTGCAAATTTTCCTGTACCAAATCATCCTAAAAATAAGTTCCACCTGTAAAAGAAAAATAAATAAATGCACTCAAAACGTTGAAAACAAGTTGGGTGGGCAGTTAACAATCGAGTCAATTATTGAAACATGGATGAGTAGAATTAGTTGAAGAACAAAATACGAGTCAAAATGATTGACTGCAAAATGAAACAGTATCTATGTGCGTGGACAATCGGATAATTATGCAAAATAGGGTTATAATTTGTGTTTGCGCATGCGCAAACGGGTCAATCCAACGGCATTCGCTATGAAAGGTAGATATATATATATATATATATATATATATATATATATATATATATATATATATATATATATATATATATATATATATTAATTTGAGTTGTTACAGAAGGTTGGAAAAGATAGGAAACACTTAAATAAACTTACAAAATTGAGAGAGAATATTTCGCTGTGTCAGCGTCGTCAGCTCTAGTGAAGAAGTCTCTAGCTTCACTAGAGCTGACGACGCTGACACAGCGAAATATTCTCTCTCAATTTTGTAAGTTTATTTAAGTGTTTCCTATCTTTTCCAACCTTCTGTAACAACTCAAATTAATATTACACGCGAGTGTTTTCTTCTTTCATCAAAACTATATATATATATATATATATATATATATTCCAGCCCTGTGGCACCCGAAACAATGAAAACAGCATACGAAGTGGCACCCTCATTTTTATGGCACCCGTATAAGGGTGCCACATTGTCAACCCCTCATATCTTACCTTAACTTCAACAATAAACACACAAACGATTTTCTCTATTTAATTTAGGCTCTACTGGATGATAAGGATTCATAATCACAATGTTACATTGATTCAGTGACGAACAAAGAGCCTTTGAAGTTTGAGAGGTGGGTGCCAGTTGAATGGATTATGGATCACAAATATACAGCTGTAGTTCATCGTTTTTCCGCGTGCTTCGCCGCTGTCGGGTGTTTCGTGTATATTATAATATACATAATAATATACACATTCTATTTTGCTTACTGAATGGCTACCGGAGATCTGGCAGGGTCGGCCATTGCACTAAATAACCTCGTCTTCTCCCCACCTCTTCTCTTTTAAAAAGCAAAGAACTAAAACAACTGGAACGCTGTCTCAGGGTTGGGCGTGCGGTCGGGCGGCTTGAGAGCCTCACCGACCATGTGTTGGACGACTACACAACTACTCCCAGTCAAAAGCACAGGAAAATCTAAATTTTCGTTCGATTTTGATGAAATTTTCAGGGATTGTGTTGGTTAGCCTCTTTATGTTCCCCTATGAATTTCATTACAATCGAATCAATAATGACGTGTGAGCAAGCTCAAACGTGAATTCATAAAATAACGTCGATTTTTTACGATCTATAGGTTTGATTTTGTTCAAACCCGGAGGGTAGTTGGCTATACGTATCAGAAATATGCTCTATGAGTTTTATTGCGATTGATTGAGTAATGACCATTGTACATGCGCAAAAATAAAATTGTTTGACACTTGTGAAACTCGGAGACTAAGGGACTGATTTTTATGGAATTTTCTGGTTTTGTGTGGGTTAGCTTCTTGATGGTTCCCTTTAAATTGCATAGTTGTCGGATCAATAATAGGGTGCGCGCATTCGCAAACGTCAGATTCTAACAACGTCGATTTTTTACGATCTATTGGTCTGATTATGTTCAAACTTGGAGGGTAGTTGGGTAGAGGTTTCTAGGAAGGTTTGCCATGCATTTTATCGCCTTATTGATATCAACTTGGTTAACACACGAGAAACTCTGAATCTAATTGACCGAATACTCTCAAGGAGTGTTAGGGGACCCTAGATGATCTTTTATAGTCCTCTTTTACGTAATATCATCCATTTAGGCGAATTTTTGGGACTTTAGAAAATCTGGAATGGAATAGAAAGTTCCAGTTATGCAACAAAAAGTAAAATAAAATTCAAGATCATCTCCACAGAAGTATTTCAAGATGGTACATACGTGATGAAGTAACATCTTTTATGCATTATTCCAGTACCTAGTTATACGTTGCTCAAAAATGGATGATGCGCCGCGAGTGGTCGCGGAAAGTAGGGGGGATACAAGAGCGCATGGGAGCGCGTTCCATTTTGACCCTACTAGTTTACGAATGGCCCTACGCAAACAATCGTTTTTAGGCTCAAATTATTCGTTTTTAAACCAGCTATATTTTGGTTATTAGCAAAATACTTTTAAAATTATCAGGTTTAATTTAAAATAAGGTAAAAACTGGAAAAAATTCCTTTTTTCTTCTCCTCTGTTAACTAGAGACAGGTAATGTTCAACTTTCCGTTTTTATTATTTTATTATTATTAATAATATCTTAATCAGTTATTTATAATTCTCATCACCAATTACCACATTAATTTATTCATTCACATTTATCACATTCATTTGTGTTAACCTGCTGTGAATGTTGTTTATCTGCAGTCGACTTTTCGGAAGTAGTTCGAAATATTCCCATTTTTTCTATAAAATGTACGGGTTTTCTTTTGCAAAACAGTTTGGTCATCGTGGATATAGTTTTTATGAACTACGATAATTTATTTTCTCCGAAATTGAGATTTAATGTGATAATACCCCCTATTGATCAACCTGGAAATGTAACTCTTGATCAGTGCCTACTCTTTTTTGCCAGAAAATAACAGAAGGAATACGTAAGAACGACATTAAACCATGTATTAAAAAAAAAAAAAAAAAAAAAAAAAACCGAACGATAGACTTACGGTTCTACAGTCACATAATTTAATAATGATCAATTTTACACATTATTAGTTCAATGTGGTTACTTAACAATATTAGTTTATAATTTACCGTAATAAATCAGCTTTCCTTGACACTACAGAGGCTAAGGGATCATGAGATGTTGTGATAAAATGAGAGCATTCCAAAAAGTGGCGATTGTTTTCCTGCTATCACTAAGGGAGTTACACTTCCCTACTAACGCATTGGTTGTACATGAAAATCAATATTTACGCCGTAACGTAACGGTAGGAAAAAATGGAAACGTCCTGTTAATCATTATTAAATGATAAATTGCGGAACCAGTATCCACAAAGCATGTAGCAAACCAACCAAATCTTTTATTGATGACAATGATATAACTGCGTTTATCTGTGTAAATTGCTATGAAATAGTTATTGACGAAGGAAGCAGGTTTGACCCCCGCTTTCCGATCCAAATTTACAAGACGAACAATTAGCCGAAAATGCGGATTCACTGAGTACCTATAGGAAAGTTCGACCACATGCATTGGTAGGTATCAACATAACATAATTGATCAAATAATAAGAACATGCTTGTAAATATTCAAGTAGGCACTGCATAGGTACCGTCTACGTGCCACTATGTAGTAAAGCATTGTTCTACATTTTAATTACATTTTAAATTTTATTTAAATGATTCTTTTTAATAAAATTTAAGAATTGAAACATTCTCCGGAGAACTGACGCTGAAAAACGCATGAAAAGTAACTTTTTCGACAAGAGTAAGAGAACGTTCCACACATTCCTTTGCATAAACAAAGTGGTGTGGTGATAAATTGCCTTTTTGGATTTCATATTTACTCAAGGCAGGATCCAGTTCTGAGAGTTGACAATCGAAAGCACTCAACCAAAAATATGTAAGTAATAATTACCTCAAACAATGAAGCATCTGAAGTGCAAGGTACACAGGAAAAGTTTACAATTATACTGAGAGAGTTCGTCAGCCAATTGAATCTAGCCTCATCTGCGCTGTTCTCTCTCTCTCCCTCTCTCTCTTTTTTTTTTTAAATCAACGTTAAGTACAAATGCTCAAGATTTTTTAGCCGAGTTTCTGTAATTTGTCTTCCAACTCCAAGTGAGGCTAGGCGTCTATTGGTTTATAGTGTTTTAAGGTAATCACCTCAGATATTTTAGTCAAAATTTTGCTTGTGGTGTCACACACACCCTTTGAAAGCATGAAGGGCAGGGAAACCGCTGTAGCTCACAGCGGTCAGGAACTAGACAAAAGTTCGGCTGCGATGCCGACGAAAACCCATGGTGAAAAACGATACTGAAGTACCAGAAAACCAAAAATTCAAACCCTAAAATCAAAGCGGTGCATCTCCAAAAACGGCGCATGAATTGAGAATGTATCGGTTACAACATTTTTTGACGTTCGATTATGACCCAAGCACAACGATAGGGTGGTTTAAAAAAAAAAAAAAAAAAAAAATTTTGGGATTTCTTGTCCCCAGAGCGCTGCTTGAAGATAAGTAAAAACCGAAAATTTCACCGAAAATGCTGTCGCCTGGTTAAGAATTGTTCTAGAAACATGGTAAGATGGTCGGATAATATGCTTTGGCATGTTCTGAACATGATTCCGTTTTTTACTATACTTTTCCGCCGATGATTGCTTCGTTTATCGGCTATAAATCTCAAATTAATAGTAGGGTCATAGACAAATTCACCCTAATTTCACCGGAAATTATGTCGCGTTGATAATTTAAGGTTCTGAAATACCTTGCGCCGATAAAATTTGGTATTTTCCAATATACTCGGTACAAAGCCGTTGGTAATTTGGCAAGGACTTGAACCGGCATTGTACTTATTTGCCAATATTATTGCGGCAAAATGGAGAAAATATTTTAAAAAATTCCAATTTTTCTGTAAAATTCCTTAGTTCCATCGGTTTTCCGGTGTCAAATTCGAAGTTTTGAATTGTCTGAACTGTGATTGGATCGTTTGAGCGTAGGGTTACCTATTGTCAGCGGTATCGGTCACGTGTAAAAGCTTGTACAATGGTATCGGGTCGTTAAGCGAATAAGTACAATGCCGGTTCAAGTCCTTGCCAAATTACCAACGGCTTTGTACCGAGTATCCTGGAAAATACCAAATTTTATCGGCACAAGGTATTTCAGAACCTTAAATTATCAACGCGACATAATTTCCGGTGAAATTAGGGTGAATTTGTCTATTACCCTACTATTAATTTGAGATTTATGGCCGATAAACGAAGCAATCATCGGCGGAAAAGTATAGTAAAAAACGGAATCATGTTCAGAACATGCCAAAGCATATTGTCCGACCATAATAGCATGTTTCTAGTACAATTCTTAACTAGGGGACAGTATTTTCGGTGAAATTTTCGATTTTTACTCATCTTCAAGCAGCGCCCTCTGCCAGTTTACCGGATAACTAGTGGACGGAGCGTAAAATAAATAAGTTCATCGTGTTCAGCGCACGCCAAAATCCATAAATTGACCTAAAAAAAAAAATTGAAATCCGTCCTTCAAATCATCACCTCGTCAACAATTTAGAGGTTGATTTACGATAGCGGTCGATAACTGGCCAAAATCGACCCAGGTAAAGTGATTAGGATTAATATTTTTTGCTAAAAATTTAGGAGTGTCATCCTGACATACCGAGGAAGCAAAAAACAATGGGGACAAGAAATCCCAGAACTTTTTTTTTTTTTTTTTTTTTTGAACCACCCTATCGTTGTGCTTGGGTCATAATCGAACGTCAAAAAATGTTGTAACCGATACATTCTCAATTCATGCGCCGTTTTTGGAGATGCACCGCTTTGATTTTGGGGTTTGAATTTTTGGTTTTCTGGTACTTTTTTTTTTTTTTTTTTTTATTTATTTGGCATTACGTTCTGTATACAGCCATACATATTTTTATTTACAATTCAAGGCTTGTAGTAAGTAAAACAATTTTCTTTCATATATTAATACTACAATTTAACATAAATTTAAAAAGTTCTTTATAAATTATGATATTCCTTGATGATAAAATGGATAAAAATTCCATATTTACATTTGTTTTCGTGGCTAAAATATTAAAAAAAAGGTGTCTCTCCCGTTCATGGTCTGGACAATCCATTATCAGGTGACGTAGAGTTCCATCTGGATGACCACATTTTCCACATTGTGGGGATTCCCGTTGTCCGATTTTGAACAAATAGGCGTCACATATACCGTGGTTGGTTCTTAGGCGAAGTTCTTATCGTTATTCACCGTGGGTTTTCGTCGGCATCGCAGCCGAACTTTTGTCAAGTTCCTGACCGCTGTGAGCTGTGCGGCATAAGCTTTCAGTAACGATGTAGCAGCCAATCACTCGTGGTTTTGATATTTAACGATAGACCCCTGGATCCGTGACTTTTCACTTTGTCCCTGGTTTCCGAGTAGGTACTAACTGTCACGATTCACCGGGTCAAGTTCTGTTCACTCGCTAAGTATATAGAAATGAACTAATGATTTTAGGGATTTTCTACGTGGGTTTACTATTTTTACTTATTTACTTTCGTAGCCTTCGATCATAATTTGAACTCAAAATATTTTATGGACAATTCATCGTACCAGTCAAAAACAAAAGCTATTCTGTGAACATGAGAAGAGAAATTAATGAAAAGTGATGTATTAAAAATAACACGTTTTTGTGTTGGCAGTTGGGACTACACTCAAAATTGGATCCTGCCGCTTTTGAATAAATAGTAAATCAAAAACGGCAACTTATCACCTCGTTTCGTGACGAAATCAGCAATGCCCAAAGACTCCATACCGTCTTGTTTGTGCAAAGGAATGTGTGATGGAACGGTCGATTGCACTTATCGGACAAGTGACGTTTCATGCTTTGTACTGTGTCAGTGCTCCGAATAATGTTTCAATTCTAAAATTTTGGGGAAAAGAATAATATAAATAAAATTTTAAAATGTTACTAAAATGTATAACAATACTTTAAGAAATGTCGGTATGTAGGTACCTGTGCAGTGCCTACTTGATCATAGCTGCTCTTACTATTTCTTCAATTATGTGTTGATACCTACCTATAATTCGACATACCTCGATATACCTATAGTTCGATGGATGTGATCCAACTTAACTTTACAGGATCTATACATCTGAAGTCTTATGAATGCCTTATGAATATTTGAGTTTGAGTTGAGATTCAATTTCTTTTGTTTCTCATCGTCAAGTGGTATGGAATTATTAGTCTCCTTGCCTATTTTTCTCGAGATTTGGGAATTTCAAATGAATGTGATAAATGGTGATGAAAATTATAAATAAATAAATGATTGTATAGGTAATAATAATGTTTAAAAAACCGAAAATGTCACATTACTAGTAAATTGTCTAGTAAATAGAGGAGAAAAAAAGTTGATTTATCTTCAAAATACAAAGGTTCATTATTGAAAATAATAAATCCAAATGCGAGATTCAACACAAGGTCGGATTGTTTCGATTTTCGTAGTTTTAGAGTCAACATGTATAGTAAAAACCCAAGTGTGCTTATTCCAGTTACTTGGGCGACCTAAGCTATTGCGAAAAAACATCGCAACTTTCGAACTGTTTTCTATATTTTTGATCTTACGCCAAAACTAAGCTAGTTAGCAAGGAAACATCTATTACTAATATTCACGGCAGTTAAATTCTACGTAGAATAACCTATTAAAATTTGAAATATGAGTAATCATGCAACCGCTTGTAAAAAACGGCACTTTTTTCAATTTGGGTGAAATGTTTCACTTGGATTTTTTAAGAGCTTTAGTCTCAGAAACTGTCACACCAATTGAAAAACATTAGATGAAAGTCGTAAATAGTCTAACTAATGGGTACCAAACATATTAAATTTAATTTATTTTTAGCGCATTTATGACAAAAAATACAAATTGTCCACACACGACTCCCGTCGTACACCTGAGGTGGTTCGTCTAAATAAGGTTAATTTTGGCATGACTACTCAATCTTAAACGCAATTTAATTATAATATCCTTATAATACAGAATTCAATTAGTCTCGCTAATTTTATTATTAGTGAATTACCTAAATATAATTTTACGAAATAATAATTTCCTTAGAAAACTATCACGTGTTAGAGAAGGAGCGGTCTAGTGACAATTTTGAATTTTCCGTCATAAAATGACATGTATTATATGAGATGAAATTCATTACATGTATTACATGACATATGATATAATAATGACATGTGATATAAAATTCAGATATAGAATTAGATGTCCTACGACTTTCATTTGATAAGACACACAGACTGGAGAGCAGTGAAGTTGTGGAAACCCATGTCAATACTATAAATTATTTAAATTATTACACTGCAAAAAAAAAAATAATAATAATAATAATAATTGAAGGCGAAGCTGGTACTGTGGGTTTTTGAAGGTACTGAACCCGAATCCGAAGCCCGTTTTTCACATAGACGTCTATTTTTTGAGAAGGAGACGTGTAATACTAACCCCCAGGACCAGTACCTGTGTCGTGAGGGCATGACCTTGATTTTTTGGGGGGAGGGGGATAGTGTTATTAAAAAATAATAAACAAGTAGATCAGTGCTCACAAATGAGACACATGATGGCGTATTTTCTTGTAAGGAGATCCGCGTGAAATAGTAGACATTTCCTGCGTTGAATTAGAGACAAAATGGCTTGTGAGCTCAATCAGCTGATCAATGACCTCTTAGTCGTCATCAACCCCTGGCACATCTTCATTTCCACAATGTTACAGATTACACCCATACCAAGTTTCATCAAAATCGGACGTCGGGAAGTGGCATTTAAAACGATTTTAAGAGGACATACATACAGCATCAGCGAACAAAGTGAACACAATAGCTCATTTTTTCTTTCTTAAAAGAAAATGCGCTAAAAATCAAATCAAAATATAAATCAGATCAGATATAGAACAATAACGACTGACTATATCATTCTAATAGTACGCAATCAGATTCACAGTATTTGACCGGGGGATACCAACGGATTCTGCCTCAGGTTTGTTATCTGTAATGAAAAATAATAAACCTTTGTGTCAAGGATTTACAGTGTTTTGACTTCATCTTCACCAGTAAGCCAGTGACGCTTCGATGGCAGACGTGTATTTCCAAGTTCAATTATTGGCCGTAATTTGAGTAATATGTATACGAGTTTCTTTTTGACCCCAATCCAAATCAGTGTTTTTGAACGACGTCTACATTGGCGAACCGGCAATATTCGAGTGGCAGATTTGCATAACTACAGTACATCTAGATGTACATCTGATTCATATTTCATTTATTTACCAATAAGTCGATTGCAGACCCAAAATTTGTGTTTTTGGACTGCGTCTGTAGCAAAGACCTAGCGATATTAAGGTAGCAGACGTGAATTCACGTAACCTATCAATATCCTGGTATGATGGGCCACAGTTTCAGCGATCAACAAAACAGTCGTTTCTGGGCGCTCAAACTCTTATATTTCAACCACATCTGCATGTAACACCCATCCACCTTGAGATAGCAGACAACCATCGTTCAGTTGGCCATGGATGAAAGTGTTAAGGGCCGATATGGTTCCCCCTCTAGCTGTAAGCCATATTTTCGCAAATTGAGATCTGTTTTTCTTGTCGCCATCGGTTTTGGACTAGTAGACGTGCATATCTTATAAAAACTCAATTGAATACTAACAAACTCAATAATTGGTCCGTTTCTATAGATCAGTTGCCCCTTTTCAGCCGAGCTCCTAGTGGCATTGGCGGTTAGCACCTATATCTTGTACATTGGCTGAATTAGAAGATGAGGCGGTGTCGTAGGGGAAAATTAGGCCGGTGCATCAACAGCAAGATAACACCCGAACCAGCAAAATGCTCGGTAGATGCCTCCTCCCTTTAGTTGTGCATGTCCTCATCCGCATTTACACGCAGTTGTGATGAAATTGATAAGGGTGGAAGTGGAAGGTGACGCGGATGTTGCAGTAGGCATAAGAAATACCTGTTTAATGCTTGGAAGCAATTTAGATGAAACAGCCAAAATAATTCCTATGAGTTTGTGGTGGGTTTAAAATAAATTTGTAATTCACATTCGACCACAGTACACCAAGCATAGAACTCTATGCTCTTCTTTAAGTTTTTTAATGTCTCAAAAGTACTTTGATGTCCCTCCTTTTGATATCGCCTGTCCTCGGGCGATCACGGTCATCTAGCTGAAGGAGATAACATCGTGCTTCGTAGAATTTAGTAGATATAAGAACTTTGTCGAGCCTGATTTTGCATCCGGAGATGTTGGCATTACGGGCAGATGAGGTTGGAGATGCTCCCGATCGAGGTTGGTCCTTAGCATCCAAACCAGACGAGAAATTGGAGGGATCCATGAGTTTTGCTTCCGATGGTTATGCAGATTTAAATTCCTATCAAAACGGTGTGTCAGTTATCAACTTGAACCCTGATAGCGAAGTCAAAAACGCCGATCTCCATTTTTTTGTCGATATTGAAGGTGGAAGTTGCGGAACTGTTTACAATACATGCAAACGGTCTGTGATGGACAGTTTTCGAGTTTGTGGGCAGCCGGTAGACGGCTTTTACAACAACCATACAAAAGGGTCACTTGACTACGTTAATCATGACCTTGATACCTTGAAACTGGGACATTTTCTCGCTCCATAGGGCTTCTTACAAAAGGGGCATGGATATTTAAGGTCGGATAAGAATTGGAATTTTAGAACTGCTCATTTTATTTTATTTGTGTCTTCCAGTTTTTCATAGATTTGATGATTTTCTAGGAGCCCCTGTGGGTTAGAAATTGCTGATCACGTTCTACGGACGATTGTATTGATGGGAATTCGGCAAAGGTGGAACTGAAATATTTTTTTTACAATGTCAGAACGTGTTTTTGGGATTTCAAACGATTGTCTCGAAACGTATAGACAATTTTCTTTCGTATATCTGGTTAAGTGTTACCTACTAGTTCTTAAGCAACCAAGAACTACCCACAAATATACTATTTCATTTTCGTTATGAGGTCGTGTACTCCAAATTGAAAAGTTAGGATTTTGTCCACTAAAACTTCCATTTCTTTAGACATCTTGAAGTTTCGGAGGAGAATGTTTCTTATCACCTTTTGTGCAATACACACAAATTGCAAGTGTAATGATGGGCTGGGGTAAGAGAATTTTTGACCGAGGTAGAACCTCGTAGTTGCGCTACCATTTCCATCGTTTAAGAGGAATGTTCATATTACCAAGGTAAAAAACATGCCTGTGAGATCCATGCAAAACATCTGGAGCCATAATGATGGGGATGAACTCTTTCTCTCCGGTGAGAAGGACGGCACTTAGTTGTGCACCAATGTACTATATGGTGATACAACGATGGTTCCGCGTAAAAAATAACGATTCTCATAAACGAGATAATGTTTTTCCGAAAAACGCATAAAGACGGTTTATTAGATAGGTAGGGAGTTGATAAGTGATAATTATTATGGTGAATGACAGCAAGAAATGACATTGATTACATAGTATTGTACTCAGGTGCTATTCCGTTATCCCCCCCCCAATCTGCTTCACGACTTTCGCGACTGTTTCACTTATCCTATACTCTTAAACGAGAAATTCTTGTATAAATCATCAGGGGATACATACCCCCCCCCCCCCCCCCATTTCGACTCGAAAACACAATCTGCACTGGTCAATCCTCCGAAGTGATCTCCGTGGTGTTCTGGGCCATTCTTAACGATGAAAGTTGCTTATATCTGGCCGTAACTGTGGAAGGTATAAAAAGATCCTTCGCTTACTGGCTGTAGCTCCACAAAAAGAAATTTTTATCCAGGTTTCATAGAACCCAAAACGATTTCTGTGGGCAAAATAATTCACATTTTGTTGAGAGAATTGGAGCACATTTAATACCTACGCCTTTTCAAAGCTTATTAAAAATTTTGCTTGCTGGTTGCGGTTTTTTCAATATCCACATTCAGCGTATTTAGTACCTGCACTAACAAAAGAAGATATATAATTACAAAATTAAATTATCTAGGTACCTAATCCGCTGGCAAAACTAAAAGTCTACGAGATTTAAACATTCTCCTTCCCTGAAGCTCAGTCTCTGGATCTTTGACCATAGTTTGTTTACCTCAACAGAACCCAGGAAGACCAATGGGAGTTGAGAAATTCTTGGTTCGCTCTTGTTTGTCCGCTATTATAAAATGGTTGATTTGTCTGCTGTTCTGAAGGTGGTTTGGCAACGTCGCAGATCAAAGTGGTCGCCACTTAGTCAGTGATTTGTAATTGTATATCTCGGTTGGCACATAGATATAGTGATATGACATTTTCTGGAAGATTGCCACAGGTGGGATTCAGTAAATAACCATTAAAATGAAATAAAAATATCCTTGCTGTTTTTAAATGTCATTCGAATCAATATTCACCATAAAATAAATATATACACCAGGGGATAATGAGGGTGCCTCCTAACTTCAATATTGTATGGGTGCCACAATGTTAGAATATTTATTTATATACATATACACCAGGGAATAATGAGGGTGCCACATTACTTCAATATTGTATGGTTGCCACATAGACGGCGACTTGAAATTCTCAAGAATGGTGCCACAAGTATAGCATTATGGGATTCAGTAAATAACCATTGAAATGAAATAAAAAGTATACCTTGCTGTTTTTAGAGGTCATTTGAAGCAATATACACCATAAAATACATATATACACCAGCGGATAAGGAGGGTGCCTCCTAACTTCAATGTTGTATGGGTGCCAAAATGTTGCAATATATATTTATATATATATATATATATATATATATATATATATATATATATATATATATATATATATATATATATAGGTATGTAAGAAATTCGGTGTAGGGCTCTTGAGAGTTGGTCTTGGGAAAAAATACTCAAAATTTCAAGCCAACGTTTCGTTCTATTTGTAGAACTTCTTCAGGACTTGAAAACGGGGATTACATGCAATTATTGCACATAGATATGCGTCTCAGAGGATTGAGATTGACACAGAGCTCCGTTGGATTGGATTGACACTCTATCCAGAAAATGAGGAAGTCACTATTTCTTAGCAATTAACGAAACAACAACAAAACAATTCGAATTTTTAATTTAATTGATTTCACCTACTGTTTCTCAGTAGTAGTGGTTACATTTCATATTTCAGTACTCATCGACCTTTATTATCTAACACTATCTAATTTTAATTACATTGTATTATATTGTCGATAAATAATTGCCAAAAGACATATCTATGCATGAGTTTTTCCCATGAAAGCGGTAAAAACTTACAAGTTTTGTTTTATCTTTTACAATATTTCTTTATTTGTACAGTTCGAATTATTACAAAACTTTAGGAAAAAGGCCTTTTCTGTAAAGTTTTTCAATAGATTCAAAATAGTATTTTATTGTTTTGTATTACTTCGGGCTAGCTGTCCTGGTAGCCCATTATTTCTGCTTCCCATTCTCTGTTCGTCTCTTTGGTTTTCAGGACTGCTATCATAATCCTACACCAGTTTCCTCTAGACTCAGCCATCTTTCCTATAACCCATGTCCCTCATCTCTTCTCTGAACGCATTTCGAGAGGATTCCTCATCGTTGGGACACAAAAAATGTATGGTGTGCCTCATTATCTCTGACATGGCGGAGCACACAGGTGGGCGCATTTGCCTTCCTCACCTTTGACAAAATAGCCTCTGAAATCCAGTCCAGTAAAGAACTGCGTCAGATAGTATCCTGTTTGCAGTATCCTTCCAACCAAGTTTTCACTTTGGGGGATTAAACGTGCTGTACACCTTTCTCAACTGTCCTCTATCCATCTTTGTTTCCATTTTAACATGGCTATGTTTTTGAGCTGGGGGTCAGTCAGAAATTCTCTTTGGGAATCGAACTACAAATCGGTAGTGTTGGAGGTGACAAGGATTTCCCCAGGACATAAATGGAATCATAATTGATCAGCAAGCTGTGAAACGCAAAAATCAAATGAAAATTTTGATGGTGGAAGTTTTTTAGACTTCTAGCACGAACACTCACACACATAATATGCATCTGGGTTCCTCACTTGCTGATAACCGGCAGTGTGAGGATGGGCACACCAGAGGGGGGGAGGGATACCATCAGGGCCCATACCCTTTGAAGCATGCAGGCCATGCAAGGCACCATCAACGTCGACCTCCGTCACAGCAAGGGAGCTCAATGAGACCACATTGCAGTCATTTCTTTCCATCCTTCCCACTCTCCAGTCATCCACCACAACTCAATCAATGGTGTATCAATTCCTCGTAGGGCTGATATTGTGGACCTTGGCCACAGATTCCCAGCTTTCCTTCTCCGACCACATAGCTGAGGTGGCGTCCTGTGGAATGCGCACACTTGGCTTTCTGAAACGGAATACCAGAGAGTTCTCGGAGGCACCAGCCCTCGTGGCACTCTATAAGACTCTCGTGCAGCCAACTCCGAGTCCCATATTGTGCAAATTGAACGCGTCTTCAGGGCTTTCCTCCGTTACCTGGCATATAAGCTCTCCATTCCTTGTGAGAATTTGGACTACGAAGTACTCGCTCGTCGCTTCAGCTTGATGTCTCCACGAGACCGTCGCCTGTGTGCGGATGTTACATTCCTTCATGGTGTGCTGTCGGGTCGGATTGATGCCCCTGATCTTTTGGCTCGGGTTGGCTTTCTCGTACCTCGCCTCTCTTCCCGTTCTGTCACACCTTTTGCCGTCCCCTTTTCTTCCACAAATTACTTATATCACCACCCACTGAGCCGCCTTCCTCGCCAAGAAAACCTCCTCTCATCATCACCTCCCTTCATCGACATTCTTTCTTCGCCCATCTCAACCATTAAAACTCAACTTTTCCATCACCTCTGCTTGGGTACCCTTCAATAACTCATTTTGCCTAACTGTGTCTGTGGTGAAGCAGTGTGACACTCTAGTGTGGTGCTCTGGTCATCGTTGGTTGTTTCCTCATTTCATATAATTATAATTAATTTAGGTACCTACTACCTGTTCACTTTTTTTTTTCTCTTGTAATTGGGTTCGTCCCGTATTTTCTAAATAAATAAACACAAAGCTTCCCCACCTTCGGTAGTAAGGAAATGAAAGATCATTACTAGAAACAAACTTCACTAATAATATGAAAGGTAAAGTAGTTAGGTAGGTACATACCTTAAGCACAATGTTGGTTTTCGTCATTGATAGAACAGGTCCACTATTTGAGCTGATGGTGCAGTTCATTAGTTAGAAAGCCTTTTAGGATTGTGAAAATCTCGAAGGTAAGGGCCTCATTGGACATGAGGAGGTTCGTGATTTGAATGACGTCGTAGATTCCAAAGTTACTGAAAGCGTTTTCCAGATGTTCAACGAGCTTTTTTTTCTGAGCCGGTGTCAAGTCATGCCGAATTATTTCCGCCACGGATCTGAATTGGTTATTAGTGTAGAAGGCTGAGGAGATACCTCCAACTATTCCTCCTGAAATGTGTTTAGAACATCATGTTATCAAATATACATATTGAACGAACCAAAAAAATAATAATAATTAAATCGTCCGTACATAGCTTCCTCGTAACCAGATCATGAATATACAGATCATTGAAATGTTTTAAATAATCTGACAGGATAAACCATTCAATCCATGAACGTTCGCCCATGCGCAACATCTACTTACAATACAATACAACAGAATACAATAGTGATAAAACTCATGCACATCGTGATTTCCCAGCGTTGCTGGATTTTACGTCATGCGCAGTGAAAACTTTCAATTTCTGAGTGATGAAATTGATAGGCTACAATCCTAGGCCTATCCTGCACATTGAGTGTTCTGTCTTAATTGCTATTCAGTCTTTTGAGGTATTTTCAATTTTCTGTTTTAATGATGTATTGATGTTGTATTAACTTGGATTATTTGGTTTTCTAAAGTAGATTTGATTATTTCTTCTATATTTGCATGTCTTTTGCCAATAAATTACATTCATTCATACATTCCCAGAAAATTTCATCAAAATCGAACAGAAACTAGAAATTACGCTTGTTGCAAGAATTTCCAATTCCTGCAAGTGCAGCTGTTAATAATCATACGATTGTGTTGAAATTTACATGCGGATGAACCGTATTTTCCCCTGACTATCCTCCATCTTTGAGCGAGATTGGAAGAGTAGGCTGTGAGAAAATAATTGTTGATGGATTTCACGTTTGCACATGCACATAAATTGATGCAGATGTACAAAGTGAAGAATTGATTTGTGAGTAATGAAACTAATGGACCTTCTAGATGTACAGCCTGACCCTCACAGTTTGATTTTATCTACCGAAAGTGACAACAATATTTCCGCTACTGAACAAATAAGTAACATGATAACAAGAAGAATAATTTACTTTTACCTCGTAAATTATTCAACTATTACCCCTGCCTTGCCTACTGCGAGATTTGTCCGCCACTTTGCCCCCCCCCCCCCCCCCCCCCCCCACCCAACCACCGTCTGCTCTAGGAAAGCCACGAGAGTGTGAGGAATGTAGATAGTTGCCCTCCCCGTTTCTTGTAACTTCCATCCCCAAAAGTTATACCTGGAGCATTTTAGCTCCAGGTCATCCTATGGGTGTCGCAGGCTAATAGCCACTACCCATGGATGCAGTAACTTCTCGGTAATTCCATCAGCTCTCGACATTTGTAAGCAGAGCTTTGTTTTGGGCCTCTTCCACCCTCTAATATTGACAATCCTGAAGAGGTGTGCCGATCCTGACCTTTGTAGTAACTGCTCCTACCTGCTCCACTCCCGCTTTTGGAACAGACCCAAATTACTGATCCTGTTCCACTTAGCGATCCGGGAGGATCTTCAAGCACAGAGGAGAGCATTTTTATCAAGTAGGTCCAGTGTTATAGATACAGATACTACGCGTGTACCCTTCCCTTGAACCCCACCCTCCTTTCTAATCTTCCACCCTTCATCACTCTTCTGCATTCTCCTCCAACCAGGTAGCAATAGGTACCTATAAATGTTTCGCCATGTAGAGGTAGAACTCCCCAAAATGATGTCACTTGGTGAGTTAGAAAGTGACCCTTCCTAAGACCTTATCTCTGAGAAAACTTAAGAGTACGAATTCCAGTGGGATCAGTAGCTTTAATACTTTACCAGGACAGTTGGTTACATAATATACTAACCAAGAGCCAAGCCGAAGGGTCCAGCCAATAGGCCGCCACCCAAAGTCATCAATCCAGTGTATGCTGCGGCAGAAGCTGAGCATTTCAAAGTAACCTTCATATCCTTCTGACGAGCCACGATCTCTGCCGCTTCTATCAACTCACGTGAATCAATCGGCATGGCTGCTCACAAACCTGGAATAAAACATCAAGAGATTTGGCACAAATCTTTCACCTATAATACTGCTGATTTCCTTGTATGCATATATATTATATCACTGCAGAATTATGAGCCATGCTAACAATTTCGCTCCTTGTGGAACGATTTCAGAATATTTTAGTTCATAGCTGAACTTTTTCCAAGTAATATTTAAAAAAAATACATTCCTATTAACTCTCTTCCAATTAACCCATTCAGTGCGGGTCTCAAAAGGTGGAACAACCCCCAGTGCGGAAGTTGAGTTTTTGTGACTTGTCACATTGTTACTTTTTTAAATTGTAAAAAAAATAGAAACTCGTAAACGAGTTCCACTATCTGCTTTACAAGCAGATACCATGTTACCATGTCTTTGATTGGGGATTTCATAACGGTTGTCCTCGAGAGTTGCAAACAAATCCTATTACTTTAAACAAATCCCTCGGCCGCATCCCGACTAATTCCAACAAAACAACGGTTTACTTATAGAAATGTTGAAAATAACTGTGGAGAGAAGCCACTACAATGAGTTGTTAACATCGACTGTTGTCAAGAGGTTGAAAATGTTTCCTATGGAGTGGAGTAAATGATGCTATTGCTTCACATTAAGAATATTGTAACCGGCTTATTAAAGGTTTATTCCATCCACCTCACCGCGGTTAACCCACGGTCAGCACGCGGTCCACAGCCTCTATGATCGCGGTTGGACGACCGTAACCACGATCCAACCATGGATGGAACGCTCAACCGCAAGTGAGGTAAAATAGCGTTACACCAGTCATTTTGTGTGACTCCACTCCATTGGAAACATTTTCATCTTTATTTATTCAATCTTGAAGCCATTTTCCACAAGTAGGTTGAGGTGTCCACCCACCGAGCTCGAATTTCAAATGAGGAAGGTTATGAGTAGGTTTCAATTGCGGTCGACCGCGGTTAGGTGGATGAAGAAGAAGAAGAAATCATGTTTATTAGTACAGCTATGCATGCATCTCAAATTTTTTTAACATAATAGAAATAAATAAGGCTGGTTATGGAATAAAAGATTTAACAAACAAAAAAAACATGTTACGGCAATGGTCTTGATGACCGCCTGCCGGAGTGACGTGAGTCGTGACACTTTACCTGCATTGTTAGGTATCTAATTGATTCAACATTACAATTTATATATTGTTCATTATCGTTACGAAAGTATTATATTGTATTTAACAAAAATTAACTTACAGAAATGACTATGATTTCAATCTTTAGAAGGGTTCTACCAATTAAACTCCGCTACTAGATATTTTCTATATCGCCAGCTATGGAACGCAAATTCAGCCACCCCCAGCCAATACCTCCTGTCATTCAGCAGGGAAACCATTCTGTCCAAGCCCAGAACACGTTCTCCAAGATAGCGCATTCGAAATTCTCCCATTGCAGAGCAGGCTCCAAAGAAATGGAGGATATCCTCATCAGCACCTGAGTTGCACATGGAGCAGGTCGTTCGTGGGCTGTCTGATCTGATATAGGGTCCGCAGTTCAATGCCAGCATTGCGCCCCTCAATTTTAGGATCCAGCGACGTACCCAAAAAGGGTGATCCTCCTCAGTCAGTAAATTTGCTGGTCGAACATCCAAGCTTAATAAGGGATATAGTGGATTCCTAGAATTCTGGGCGGCAGATAGCATATCTTCTGACCATTTCCGTCCAACTGCCTCCACCAAGGGGTCCAGCTGCTCCTCCCACTTCTCTACTTCCTCCAAATTTCCGTGAAACGGACATCCGTGCTGCAACGCGAGCTCAGAGATTGCTCTACACCAAGAAACCCCAGCCTTTATGACCTCCCTTGCAACAACACCCGGGTACCTGTTCTTCGGCATTTTTAGGGCTTTAATTATGTAACGACAGCTGAGTGAGAGTGTGTATGCGAATATTGGCTGAGCTCCTGACTCCAAATATACAAAATAGTTGGGGGCGTTTCTTGGCAAGCCGAAAACCAATTTCACAAAGTACCTAAGCACCTGCTCAAGGGTGTTAGAAATAATGTAGCCAACGGCCTGGGCACCATAACATAGGACTGCTCTCATCACCGCATTAAAGATTTTATATTTAGCCGAGGCAGGAATGGCTGGACGACAGAAAAGGTTTCTGTAGACGCTGTTGATGACAAGTTTTGCAGCGGATGCCCTTTCAGCAAATGAAACCCTTGTCGTGAGGTTAACACCCAGGTACCTATATGAAGACACAACCCTTATTGGAGCCCCATTGAATGCAAATCGGTCTCCTGTACTGAGTCTGCCCCCACGTCGGAACACCATGATTTGGGATTTGGTTAGGTTAACTGTTAAGCCCCACCTAGCAGTATACTCCTGAAGTCCATAAATATTTCTTCGAAGATCATTTGGTGATTCGGACAAGATCACGATGTCATCAGCATACATCAATGTTCTGATAGTAGTGCCTCCAACTCGAACTCCTCAGGGCAGGGATTCGACGAGATCAATAATATATAATGCAAAAAGCTAAGTAGGCAACCCTGTTTCACTCCACATTCTATGGGAAACGGCTCAGAAATGCCATCCTTTCCCCGGTTAGGTGGATGGAACAAAGCTTAAAATTGTTTATAGTTCAATCAACTTAGTTTAGGAATGTAGCCAGGTACGTAAGGAGGGGGAAATTGGTAGCTTGAGATGTGAACATTTATCACATAAATCAAGCGCTTTCCAACGAGTGGCGAACGATTTCTGTGCGATAAAAACTGCAGAAGTTCCATTCCCTTAGCTACGGCAGGATTGTACGTGAAAAACACTGAAATTGTGACACAAATTTTGCGTCACGGAAATTTTTGGTTGACCCCCCAGAGCAAAGACATATCCATGTCAAAAAATCACAGCACTACACAACTTGTACTTTCCATTTGCCTTGAATTGAAGTTCCACATGCAGTACCAAGGTTAGAAGAAGAAGAAAATCAAGAAAAACGTGCCGAAAATGAGGAAAACGGGCTTGGATTGGACCCCATTTTCCTGGCTCAAAAACATGAAGTCCGCCAAGGGAGTGCTCAGAACTGCTATCTGATTCATACTGAAGGTAAAACCACTGTACGGGACAGAAGAAAGCGGCAGCCCCTTCTACGGACTGATGAATAGGGCTCGGGGTCCTGGAGGGAGTGGCGTGGTAATATTACCACACCCTCACTGAGTGGGTTAAGAATGTAAAAGTACCACACTAATATTTAAATTGTTGAACCCAGAAAGATATTTTCCGAACGAATTTTTTTTTTCATTCAAGCTCCTCTAGTGGTTCTGGAACCATTCACCAGCAACATGGATCATCTCGCCATTAACTTCTACTGTTATCTCCTATTAGTAGGTGCAAGGCTGTGGAACATCCACCCCCCTCCCCCACCCCCACCCCATTCCCTTCTACCTCCCTTTTTTCGTAGATTTTTATTCGTTTATACAGGTGATCATTTACTTTATTATATAGGTACTTTGACTCTACTAATAATTTATACCTTGTGACTTTATTTTTTAAGCTACTCAAATATGTATTTGTGCAATCTAAAATGGTTTAGAAATCCTAAATTGTACACTAATTGAATAAATAAAACTGAATTGAAAAAAATTAAATAAAAAATTGAACACGCCAAAGGGAAATGAAAGTACACCTTTAAGCACTCACTCATACATAAATCATAAGAAATCCGTAGCAAGGATAAGGTTGTATTCGATAATCATCAGAAACGCTTGCATACGAGTCTGCAACACATTGGGACATTTTATGTCTTTAGTTGCAGACTCGTATGTGTTGCAGACTCGTATGCAAGCTCTAAGAGCCACTCAGCTGATCCGGACCCTGGGCATCGTCAAGTAAATTTCCTAAAGAGCTACATACGAAATTACAGCTTCCTAGAGTGTAAAGTATAGAAATTACCTATTAAAATGATTTAATCACCGCTTCACAAATCAGACTGTTCTCGCAATATTCGGCTCACCTGCTATGAATCAAATCATCGAAACACCAGCTCAATGAAATCATCAGAAATTAACAAGCGGTTGCAATCATGTTCACAATATCAATTATTGAGAATGATCACCTGAGTGTACACAATTATTCAAATAACCGTGCTCACTCATAACTCAGCTTGTTGGCCACGCACTTCGCAGTCGTTAACATAATATGGTTGGATAAATCGAGAGCTTTCGAACGATGGTCAACGAATTTTGTGGGATGAAAAACGACGAAGTACCATTTCCCTAGCAACGACTCGGTTGTAAGCGGAAATCATCAGAAAACCAACCGTAACGCTTTTTGTTAACGCTTTTTTCGTTTATGTGCCAAAGTAAAGACATAAAATGTCAATAATAACAGGTAACTAACTATTATATAATTCGTAAATATAAAATGAAGGAATCTCTATCAAAATGATAATTTTTATTTCCTTTTTTTTAGCTTTATTTAGCAGTTTTGTTCTCATCTATAGAGTGTTCGTTTTGTTTTTTTGACAGAATGTTTTATTTGAAATTTCTTTTGTTGAGAAGAATGTAGTATGTACTTGTTGTGTCATTTAAGATCTTATTCCCTTATCTTTAATCAAGTAATGTAATGGTGTTGATTTGTGTAATGATAGCATTCGTCATATTTTCTGTTTTTGATTTTTGTACTCCTGATCCCCAGACAATTTTTATAAATTTTGGAGATCAGTAACTGCCAAACTTCAACTAAAATGTGTTGTTTTTGTATCCATGGATCGAAGTATAAAATACTTCCTTTTTTGTGTGTGTTCATATACCTACTTACATTCTTATATTAATAAATGGCATTAATAACTTTAAAAAACAACAACTTTTAAAGGCGTTACAAAAATAGGAACTTTTTAGATGTGTTGGTTTTGTATCCATGGATCGAAGTATCAGATACTCCCTTACCTTTTTTTTTTTGTGTGTATATATACTTACATTCTTGTATTAATAAATGGCATTAATAATTTTAAAAAACAACAACTTTTAAAGACGTTACAAAAAATCCTTTAGGGCGGCCCCGCACTTGCGGTTTTTAGTCGCGGCGATTAAAAAGTCACAGTCGCAGCTAGTCAGTAGCGTCCACGCACCTGTGACTAATAGCCCAGTCAAATTAGAGGAAACAGGAGAAAAAATTCATAGTAAAGAAATTTCTTCACTAAGTCTTGAATCATATCTCAAAAGTCCCCTAGTATGGGGGGTGAGCTCGACGAGGGGGGGGGGGGGGGGTTTCTCCATTTTTCGACTTTTTTTTCGGGTTTTTGCCTATAACTCGAAAAGTAAGCGTTTTAGCGACTTGTTTACTATTACCAGAATTAAAGTGCATAAAATTTCCTACAATTTTTACTCCTGACTTCATTCTCTACGATTAGGCGTTCCGCCGCTAGAGCGCGTTGAAAAGTAGGTATCATTTAAAAAAATCAGCAAAAAGGCCTTTATGCTCTTTTTACGCAGAAATCATTCGTATGTAGCTTCTGAGTGTCTTAGAATACATCATGACTTGTTTTCCAAACATCAGTGATGCTCGGACAGTGGTTTGAGCAGGTTTCATGTATGTATTTTTTTCTGTTCTTCGCTTACATCCTGGAAACTGTGATAACCATAACATATTTTCAGCACACTTACCAACTCAATGTGAATTATCAGTGAATATATATGTATATAAAACACAGTGGCTCTAAAAAAGAAAAGAAAAAAATATGAACTAAAGAAAATGAGCTGTTTTTCACCAAAAAATGTTTAATGTGCAGGTACAGTATAACCCATGTTAAATTAATATTCAGAAAAGGAGTGGGAGGGGGAAGGGGTCATCAATCTTCACAGGTGTCTGCTCTTCATCCATTGAGAATTACCATCCACAGTCAAACTAGAAATTCAAAATCGGATTACAGTGAGGTGCATATAATCTTATATTGATAGGTAGATGAAGTTCATGTAGATGATTAGGATGAAACTTACAGGGCGATGACATATGTGTTGAGTGGGTAGTCTTATGGTTCCATGTCTGTTTCATCATCTTCTGTAGATGAACCGTCGTCAGCAAGTGGTGGGTTGTTTGTGCAGGAACCTGAACAGTTGGAGCAGAGTGTTGAGCAGTGGATGCCAGCTCTGCGGCATCCACATCGACCACTACCGTAGCTTTTGATGCAGCTGCAAAATATATTCTGCAGAATTAGGGCTGGAGTAGGGGAGACGATGGCTTCCTCAAATCAATCCCAACTTTGGATCCACCAGCAACATCTGAAATTCTGCAGAATATATTTCATCTACAGAAGATGATGAAACAGACATGGAACAATAAGACTACCCACTCAACACGTATATCATCGCCCAGTAAGTTTCATCCTAATCATCTACATGAACTTCATCTACCTATCAATATAAGATTATATGCACCTCACTGCATTCCGATTTTGAATTTTCAGTTTGACTGTGGATGGTGATTCTCAATGGATGAAGAGGAGACAACTGTGAAGATTGATGACCCCTTCCCCCTTCCACTCCTTTTGTGAATATTACTTTTACATGGGTTATACTGTACCTGCGCATTAAATATTTTTTGGTGAAACACAGCTCATTTTCTTTAGTTCCTTTTTTTCTTTTCTTTTTTAGAGCCACTTTGTTTTATATACATATATATTCACTAATAATTCACAATGAGTTGGTTAGGGTGCTGAAAATGTGTTATGGTTATCACAGTTTCCAGGACAGAAAAAAAAGACGTACATGAAACCTGCTTAAGCCACTGTCCGAGCATCACTGACGTTCGGAAAACAAGTCATGATGTATTCTAAGTCACCCAGAAGCTTCATACGAATGATTTCTGCGTAAAAAGAGCATAAAGGCCTTTTTGCTGATTTTTTGAAATGATACCTACTTTTCAACGCGCTCTAGCGGCGGAACGCCTAATCGTAGAGAATGAAGTCAGGAGTGAAAATTGTAGGAAATTTTATGCACTTTAATTCTGGTAATAGTAAACAAGTCGCTAAAACGCTTACTTTTCGAGTTATAGGCAAAAAACCGAAAAAAAAGTCGAAAAAAAGGAGAACCCCCCCCTCGTCGAGCTCACCCCCATACTAGGGGATTTTTGAGATATGATTTACTACGTGTGAAGGAAGAGCCTGGTGTAGAAATATCTCTACTATGAATTATTTCCCCTACTTGCCTCTTTTTGGTCTAATTTGACTGGGATATAAAAGCAGTGCGACAATGGACGACTTAGAAGCAACTTGTGTAGTAGCGTTGGCTTTAAGATTTAAAAAACGGCAGCGGGATATGAAATCTAGGAGAAGGATATGGGTGCATCCACTTATATCCCAAAGAGAAGCGAAGGGACAATTCAATAAGATCCACTTGGATTTGATTAAGTACCCGGCCAAGTTTTTTGATTATTATCGGCAAAGTTCAAGAAGTTTTGACCAACTTCTAGAGTTGATACGACGGGCCTTTTTTCTACTTCGGAAATAAGAATGTCACAGTCAACGAAAAAAATGTGATGATGGCAGCATAAACTCATTACCATCATCAGTGAAAACATCAGCTTCGTCTGCTGACATAGCTGTTGAGAGCACAAAACACGAGTGGGAAAAAGTCGTGCGACTGAACGGTCGCAGGTGCGGGCGAGGTCATTCGATTCTGTGTTTCACATTTTCCCCTGCGACAATAGCGTCGCCCGAAAAATAGAACATGCTGCGACTTTTTAATCGCGGCGATGTTTCTGACGCAGGTGCGGGTTCTCTGATTGGCTTTCGTGTGTATCATTTCACCGGCGATTTGATCACGCGACCGAAAATCGCAAGTGCGGGGCCGCCCTTAAGCCGGTTTCACATGGAGTGATACGAGCGTAACAACCGGAAAGACGGAAGGCCGGAAAACCCAGTGGAGGGGGCGGCGGAGTGTGGCAGGGTGTTCACATGAAGCGGCACCCTGGTGAACGGAATCATAACCTTCCTAATGAAATCCTCTCTGATCTGAAACCTCTACTTGCGGTTATCAACATTCCTATCCAATGAGCTTGCGCTCCGCTCGACGGAACGCGGCAACATAAAAATTTCTACCGCCGTCCGCAGACCGCCCATTCCGGCAACATGGCAGCCACCATCCTCAACTGTTGTCCCAACAGCCAATCAGATTGCGTTCTGTCTTTCCGTCTTCCGGACATACCGCTCCATGTGAAACTGGCTTTACTGTCCATGAAATGGATTTTATTATTCTCCAACGTTTCTCCACAGGAACTGGGGCTTCTTCAGGGAGACAAATTTTAAAATATAAAATTCAAAATTTTAAATTATATTTTTTTAAAATCAATATTTTAAAATTTGTCTCCCTAAAGAAGCCCCAGTTCCTGTGGAGAAACGTTGGAGAATAATAAAAACCACTTCAAGGACAGTAGGTAAAGGCCTTTTCTGTAAAGTCTTTATAATTTTGAACAGTCCAAATGAAGAAATGTTACTAACAATTTTTAGCCACCTTTTGCCCTTATAACTGTTATGGTTTTTTTCGACAGTCTTTGAAATTTGGAAAAATTCTTCTGGTAAAGTAAGCAATGCAGAAACTGAGATACGTATATTAATGTACCGTCTATGTACATACCTTTAAGAATAACAGATATCAGCGAAGAATTCAACTCGAGTCCCTGACTCTATTCGCTCCCCAGTTCGAACGAATATGAAGAAGCGATAATCGTACAAGACTGATCAGACGTAGCTCTTCATTTCGATAATCATCTACCTGAAACAACAGTCTGCGTATTATCCCGAACTCATTGGTCCAGCGATAACAGCTCATCCGTGGTCTGGAGGAACAAAGAAACACTATGAACCAGAACGAGGGCGAATCAAATTATCCTAGTCGTTTAAAATCATACCAAGACCATCCAGCTCCTGTCAAATGACGTAGTAACTAACTATAGCTAAGTATAGGTATTAGCAAATAATCGAATGGCCTCAATGCGATAACACAAGATTGCGACTTACAACTAGAGTTTCATTCGTCTATTTTACAAATGCGTGTAGTACCTACCAACTAATAAGTAATGCACCAACCTGTAATAGGTTTATTAAAGTTAATAAAAATGATATATGTATATAAGAAAAATAGGTACCTACCTATTCCCTGGATAAAAACTCGAAAACAAAGAGACCAGAATGATTAATTCCCTTCACGTAACCTTGACATCACAGATAAATAGAAAATAAGATATACCTAGATAAGAAAATATCCATGGGAGAATGGAGGCTACGACTTGAATGACTATCAGGACTACCACTTACCCAGTGTTACGTTTCCCTCATCTGCAACGCTTTTTCTGGAGTGGCCAACGAATTTTCCCTTCTTATTTCTTACAGACTATTTAAACTAGCAGTTCCAACTTCCCTGCCTCTTCATTGCATGAAACCTAATATCTATAAACAATTAAGTACCTATCTACTTACTGTTAAATTCAATTAACTTTAAATGTTTTTAGTTGTAAACACATAATTCAGAAAAGAGTACTATTTCCTCACCTTAACAATTTAATTAAAAAAAAAAAAACACAGGAAGAATGGGATGGGATTGTTTGAAACGTTTTGTTGTGGTATCAAATCTTCTCTTGAATTTAATATATTACCTTCCTATTCAACTCTATGATTGAACTACTAAACTAGTTCCCCGTTTCACTCACGAGACTTCCATGAGGGGCTAATAATTTCCCACAAAAGGGGAAATTTATATGAAAGCCTGATGGCAGTGGAGTCTTATCAACCTTTATCAACTTGGAACTCGGTAATCTTCTTCTTCTCCTCATTTCCAGCGGTTGTGTGTTCACCATGGACCTACGAAGGAGTAGACAGGCAGTGGTGGTGGTGGCTTACCGATTTGCCATTCTTTTGGTGCCTATAAGGGCAGTCGTGACGGAAAGTTGTTTTGTTGTTTTGACGGTTTTTTGTTTCTTTGTGTATTTCTTAATTATAATAGAAAGTTCCCAAAGCGATAGGGAGATAGAGATGAGGCGCCTTACCATGAAGGGAAAACACTACTGCACATGTGCAGGGAGATGAGGCGCCTCATCTCGAATAAGACAGATTCGACATGCCAACTATTAGCTCGACAAGTTTGGAAAGCGATATTTTCGATGATGGTGGTGAAGTTTCATGGTTTGTAGAAGATGGGGACAAGCTTGAAGTTGTAGTAGGATCTCGTCTACGTCCACAAAAGTCAAATTTATTCGACGAAATCGTGCCAAGGTTTGACGACGAAGAGTTTGTTACAAACAACAACAATGTGATTCCACTTCCAAGTTCTGAAATCGTTCGAAGTGCAGAACGCAGTTCCACAAGTTCCGGACCACTCCGGGATTTTCCTTTTCCATCCCAGTTCTGATGAATTCGAGAACTGTCAGAACGCACTAAGAATGAAGCTTATATGATGAATAGGCTCATATAACTAAATACATATTACCACAAACGAGTATAATCAAGAAAGTGAAATAAAATTATACACATAAATATACATATCACAGATCAGATATCATAAGGTTTGGCTGCTGAAGCCACCAAACCAGTTTACAATCCACTTGAGGTATTTGCTGAGTTCTCTTATCATTAGAGCGCTCTCGTTTTCGCGTTCTCGCGCGCTCGGTTTCTCAGCCATCATACAGGTTTCTAAACTGGTGCCCAACCGGTTGTGGATCGTCAAATCGGTCAGACCTTTTTCCAGCTGACCACTTTCTGACTGTTTGCTCCCTCCATTCCAAACTCACAGCAGTCAATGAAATCATTCAAATGTTAGCCTCTTGTTTTCACCGCAGCATCACGCCTCTGAGTGTTTTGCTCAAACATTCTAATAAAATTGATGGAAGCCAATTCCCACTGGGTTTGAAATCTTTTTGAAAGTTGGCAGAAGTCGTGCATGTGCACTTGACCAGTCCCCAACAAATTTGAAATGGTTTGGAAGTCACATCAAACCCCCTCAGCAAATGAACCTAATAGTTTGCAGTACGTAGTACAGCCCAGCAGCTCTCAGGTACACTAACAGAGACAGGGCCTTAATCGGTCAAAATAGAACACCATCCTATTGAGGGACTTCTGATGGAGGTCTGAGTGATCCTTCAGGAAGTGGTGGATGGACATGGACAAATCACCCCACACCTCCCACACACAGTAGTTTCGTTCTCAGTGCGCGTTCTGACAGTTCTCAAACTCATCAGAACTGGGACAGAAAATCCCGGGGCGTTCCGGAACTTGTGGAACCGCGTTCTGCACTGAGAATGAGAACGATTTCAGAACTTGGAAGTGGGATAACCTGTGTTGTTGTTTGAAACCTCACTCAACTCGTGTTACCTTCTGGTGCTCCTTTTCATTCCTTTTCATATTTAGTTCTCGTGAATATATTACATATGGTGCCTGTGAATATTACCTAACTATAACCCCACGGCAATTTAAAAAAATCCATGATGACTGAGGAGTATATTCGAAAAAATTTGTGTTTCGCAGATGTAGACGAGATCCAACAATAACTTCAATCTCGTCCTCATCATTTACAAACCAAACACCATCGTCAAAACTATCGCTTTCCGAACTTGACGAGCTAGTTGACATTTCGATCATAGAATAGGTACTTATATTAACGTATAGAGACTAAAGTATGATTTTTATGAAGAAGAAGAGAGTTGTTTACTCCACAAGATCTGAAAAATTGTGAAATGTGCATGCGTTAACTACGCCATTGCATTCGAGTTCTGACAGTTCCGAAAAAGAAGAAAAAACAGGGGACTGTCAGAACCATTCGGAACTGGGTTTGCAAAACACTGCGAACGCCGAACTCAGCTTCTTAGTGTTCCGGAACTGGGCGTTCTGGCACTGCGAATGACAAAACTCGACTGCGCTTGCCCAGAACCGTTCCAAACTCACAGAACGCACACTGAAAACGAAGCTAGTATCTCAAGCTTCTGCGCTAAGCTGGAGTCTTTGAGTAAAACGGGTATGGCCAGTGGCTAACTGATTGACCACTAAGGGCCTACCGGCACAATTCTGGAAGGACATCACACAGGACTTCACCCTGCCATTGCTCATGTAGATGAAATTGGCTCTAAGTTGTATGTAGGAGATTTGATCCTCAATGCATACTGGCAACATCTCATTGGTGTTACCACCAATGGCACTTCTTGCTAGAGCATCAGCACACTCATTGCCATTAATACCGCACATAAAAGTTTTGATGGAGCCCAATTGTGGCTTGGTGTTGTGATACACGGCTTTGTATTAGGGGTTCGTCAGAAGATGGATCCCCAATCATCTCAATGGAACCTCTCCCCCTGTTATTTTAAGACATTATCCTCAAGCTAACCAAGGGTTTTCCAGGCTCTTTGGAATCTTCTCTGTTCTCGAGTTTACTCATACAGTACCTACCAAAGGGATAGGTAGCCGAACTGTATTCAGAACTTCCTTCAAAAGTGTTTATATAGGATTGGTGTACTTAGTTTACTCACCCATGCCATTTGGGTGCCTGGGACATGAGGATGACCTTATATTACAAAAGTGCAAGGCTTAGGCACCAGAACAGACGGCTTCAAAAAATAGGTGTACCGAACGCATTGTGAGATTAACCATTATGGATTCCCTGAAGTCCTTGGACCATGGAGTTCATAATGGATCTAGAAGATAAGCCCTCTAGGTCTACGAATATCCTCGATTAAAAAAATGCAAAGCAAAGTGCATGACAGACAAAAATAGGAACACCGACTGAATGGAGACACAACGAAGAATAACAATAACGATGGCCACTCGAGCACAACTGACCAAGGCCAGATGAAGAGGGCCCGAACCAAACCAACTCCAAATTGATAAGATAAAATGTTTGAGTTTGTAAATAAACGAGACCTAATTTTCGTTCCTACCCATAATGACATAATTTTATTATTTATGTGAGTAATTTAAACTTGGAACCAAGAAAAACTTTCCGAATGTTTATGAGTCTTGAACTGTTTATTTAATTGGATTTAGTTCTCCGAGACGTGATGCCTAAAATCACGGACGAAGAGTTGGAAAAGTAAGCACCTAATGGTTTTATGCGAATTGTCAGAAATTCATAAATATTTTTAGTATGCCCTGTAAGATTATATTAGGAACATATGTATCTGTCAGATGATTAATGAAATGTAATGGGTGTTTGCGTGATTACCACGTAAAAAAGTGCCACTATGAACGATGTTGTATATCCCAGGCACTAACATTAAGCACTTCATGACGCCACATTATTTGGTAATAATTACCAGTAGTCATTTCTTAGAACTATATTTTCCTGTGACCGCATATTAGTGATCGTTATCTAATTAACACCCAAAATCGAGTCTTAGAAATCTGTCCATAACATTCAGATTGGCCTCCTTAGAATATATTGTTGGGAATCTAGGATAGTGTTATTTGTTACCAAGTAACAGCCCTGGAGCTCTTGGCTTTATGGGCTGAAGAGAAGTTCTTGCATGGGGGATTCTACAGGAACAAAAGTTTTGTCTGGAACGGAACAACTCGTGCTTGTTAGGCACCTACTATAAAATCGTAAAAGTATCGATAACTGCATTCACTCCCAAGTTGATAACCAGGATATCTGGCGAAGTTATTCTCGTAATCAACGGTATTTGATTTACCTAAATACCTGTGTTCCAAGTACCTACCCATCGTGAGTTCATGAACTCGGATGGGTTCCAAGAGTTCACGAAACTTTTAGGTTCAAGAACCCTCGGTGGGAACACTATGTATAGTTCACCTGACACTCAATGCACTAACCAGCGCTAGCGTCGTATTTAGTAATGTGAAAACCTCTTTCTCGAAATCCTTTGAGCCTTTTGAAGAAAAGGTCAAAAAGGAGCAAAAAACGGCATTTTTAACTATTTCTGAAGGTTATTTGATAATTGCCACCCTCAGAGTATTTCCCCAGGTATGAAGGGTATGGGATATCATTCACACCCAGAAGAGTAACTGTTGAAAATTTCATCAAAATCCCTCGAGCCATTATTGAGAAAAGGCAAAAAAAGTGCTAAACACGACGTTTTTTCAAGTAAGGTAGGGTGGGCCAAGTGCGTACGAGAAAAACATTAGTTTGACTTTGCCTGCCAATTACCAACTACCCTTAAACAAATGATTTCTATCTATGCGTAGACAGCTGATGAAAGAAAACTGACTTGACTTACTTGACTTATATCCTGTCACTCCAATTCAGGAGCATAGGGCCTGTGTGAAATTACGCCATTCTTCCCTCTCTCTGGCCAGGACCTTAATCTCATTCCAAGTTTTCCCAGCACGGCTCGCTTCTTCTTCCACGGATCTCCTCCACGTTTCCCGAGGGCGACCTATCCGTCGAGACCCTTGCGGGTTCCAGTCCAGCGCTCGACGTTCCACGGAGTCCTCATTCTTTCTAAGGGTGTGGCCGATCCACTTCCATTTTCGCTTCCTAATCTCGGTTGCGATTGGAGATTGTTTTGTTCGTGCCCACAGTGCCTCGTTCGAGATTACTTCGGGCCACCACACCACTAAGATCCGTCTAAGACAACGGTTCACAAAAGCTTGTATCTTCTGGGAAAGAACCACAGTGACCTTCCACGTCTCACAGCCGTACAGGAGCACCGACTTGACATTCGAGTTGAATAGACGAAGTTTCGTCCCCAGAGAGATGTTCCTGTTCTTCCATACAGGGTATAGTTGAACGAAAGAACCATTCGCCTTCCTGATCCTGCTTTTAACGTCACCATCAGCGCCCCCTTGAGTGTCGACGTTGCTGCCCAGGTACTGGAACGAGTCCACACGCTCAATAGAGCTTCCATCGACCACCAGGGGATTCCTCAGTGGAACATTGATTCGGATTTCCTTTGTTTTCCCGACGTTGATCTTGAGCCCGGCCTTGGAAGAAAACTCGCTCAGCTTCTCTAGCTTGTGGGTCATGTCACTAAACCTTTGTGCCAAGAGACAGACGTCATCTGCGTAATCGAGGTCCTCCAGACGATCGTGAATACCCCACTGGATCCCTCTCTTCCTTCGTCCGATCGTCATCCTCATCAAGAGGTCCAAGACAACCAGGAAAATCATTGGAGACATCACGCACCCCTGCCGACATCCCGTTTGAATGGGAATGTCTGAGGTTAGTGCACCGTCGTGGACCACCTGGCACGTGAAACCGTCGTACATCTTCTGGATGAGCCTAAGGATCTTCGGTGGGACTCCATACACTTGTAGAGCTTTCCACATCGCCTCCCTGCTGATAGAGTCGAAAGCCTTCTGGAAATCGATGAAGAGTGCGTACAAGGGGCTCTGCCATTCCAAGCTTTGTTCCAGTATGATTCGAAGAGTGTTGATCAAATCAACACAGCTTCGGTTCCTCCGGAAACCAGCCTGTTCCTTTCTCAACAGCCCCTCAATCCTGTCCTTTACCCTGTCAAGAATAATCTTTGCCAATACTTTGCTTGCCATCGCGAGTAAGGTTATCCCCCTCCAATTATCGCAAGAGGTCCTGTCTCCTTTCTTGGGAATCTTGATGATGAGGCCCTTCTTCCACTCCTCAGGGATCACCTCCTCGTTCCAGACTCTTTGAAGGACCGGGAGCAGCAGGCGTACGGTAGTATCAATATCAACCTTAAGAACCTCTGGAGGGATATTATCCACACCAGGGGCCTTACCGTTCTTCAGCTCTTGCACTGCTTTTCTTATTTCAGCCTCTGATGGTGGAGCGTCACTAACTTCAATGTCCAGGTTTGGTAAGAGTCGGCCAGCAGAAGCAAACAGCTCCTCTATATCATCCCCGCCATGAACTGGACTAAAAACTTCCTTGAAATGCTCTTCCCATCTCCGTAGCTGTTGTTCAGCTGAAGTTAGCAACTCTCCAGTCTTACCTTTTACAGGCTGGCTCCTGTTGAATCCTTTCCTTGAGAGTTGCCTAGTGATCTCATACAGCGTCTTCATGTCTCCCACAGCAGCGGCCTGTTCTGCTTTCTGAGCCTGCTCATCCACCCATCGCCTCTTGTCCCTTCTAGCTCCCCTTTTGACTTGCCGGTGACGTTCGTTGTACTGGGCCTGTGCATTTAGCCGCTGAGATCTGGTCCTACTAGTGTTGACTCTTTCTTTGGCTTCCTTCCTGTTCAGGACATCATTCCAGGTGTCTTCTGACAACCAGTCTTTTTTCTGAGGGTTCCTGAAGCCAAGAACCGTCTCACACGTGTCTTGGAGTAGACTGGTGACCCTGACCCAGTCCCTCTCGACGCTCTCTTCCGGTTGCAGGTCCTGCAGAGCTTCAAATCTGTTGCGCAGCTCAAGGCGAAACTGCTCTTGTCCCTGCTCCATCCGCAGTTTGCCGATATCATACCTTCGATCTCTCCGGTTAAACTTTTTGCTGCTGGCCACAACTTTGAGGCGGAGGGTTGCTAACACCAAATGATGATCACTTCCCACATCCGCTCCTCGTTTGTTTCGTACGTCGAGAAGGGATCTTCTGAAATTGCGACTAATCGCAAAGTGATCGATCTGGTTCTGAGTTCGGCCGTCGGGAGATACCCATGTTATCTTATGGCACTCTCTGTGGGGGAAAATGGTTCCCCCGATTACGAGATCGTGTTCAGCACAAAATGCCGAGAAAAACTCACCATTTTCATTCATTTCCCCAACGCCATTGACTCCCATCACCTGTTCCAGCCCTTCATTTTCTGAGCCAACTTTGGCATTCAGGTCGCCCATTATGACTAGAATGTCCCGACCCGGTTTCTCCTCCACTGCTCTTCTCAGGCTCCGATAGAACTGCTCCTTCTCCGTTATGTCCGCGACATCAGTGGGGGCATAGCACTGGATGACAGTAACGTTCCTAACCCGGGTCCTGAACCGGGCCACGATGATCCGATCTGAGACAGGTTTCCATTCCAACAGGCTACTGTTGGCCCACTTGCTTAGGAGAATCCCAACACCATTACGATGCTCCGCATTCTCACCCTGTTGACCGGAGTAGATAAAAGTGAGGCCATCCCCAGTCTTCATCAAGCCGAATTCCTTCCATCTCACCTCACTAAGACCCATTATCTCGATCCTATATCTCTCCATTTCTCTCGCCAGGACCCTCAGCTTTCCTGGTTCCAAGAGTGACCGTACGTTCCAAAATCCGAGTCGAGTTTTCCGTTTCATGCCAAAGGTCTGTACCTGAAAATCAGTCCGGCGTATATTCACTTCGGTTTCTGTAATAAGAGGTATTTTTAAGGAGGATGGGTTATTAGCCCATCGCCCCCGAGTGCTCAGCAGGCCTGGACACACGCCGGATTTGTTCTGTTGGGGCTCCCGCCCTTAGCCTTTAGGTCAACACCTTCCCCACAAGGCAGTGGGAGTACTAGGCTCGTCCGCCTCCTCAGCCGTTGGATCCTGTCGATCTCATCCGCCCTCAGAACCGTTGGCCGTTCCCTTCATGTTGGTTTTGGTCCGCCCCGGGTATTTTATTTCCCCGGTACCCAACCATATCTGGTGAGCATTCCCCTATCCGCCACCTGGGGAGGCGCCTGATGGGAGACCAGCAACTCCACACAGAAAAGAAAACTGACGGTTGCAATAATTATTAGATGAAGCAAATTGAAAAAGAGATGTGAAAAACGATAACACAACAAGCATCAAGCAAGCTAATGACAAGGCTTGAAGGTTTGCGGTGAAATGAATTTTCCGAAGGTTCAGAAAGGTTTCCTTCAGTTCGAGTTCTCAACCCTATTCCCGCGCAGGTCTGAAAAGTTCCTGAACTCAAAACGCTTGGAACACGATTCACGTGCGCATAAGGTTCGGCGCCGAACCAGTTCCGAAAAGTTCATGAACTCGCGGTGCTTGGAACACAGCTAATAATACAAAATTATATTTTTACTTTTTTCGACAATTTGTGGAAATCGGAAAAGTTGCTGCACGTCAGACATCGACTACTTAGACTACTACCAATACTTTTAAACTGAGGTAACCTTTGCGTAATGCTGACTACACTGTACAACTAATCGCCTTCTCCCGTACACGTGAAAAGGGGCTCCATTCCATATATGCTTAGTCTTTTATAAGAACAAAAAGTACTCTATTAGATCTTAAATTCCAGATAACATATTTGCATGGTAATCTGCTCATGGGTGAAATTCTAGCGACACGGTACCTACTCAATTTTCGTCAGAATTTAGTAATTATCTGAACTTGTTGTATACCTACGTAGTGTAAGATGAGCAATACATACCAACCAAGCCTTTATGTTAACCAAAATATTTATTTTTTCCAACAGGATGGCTGCTGAAGAACTTCTGAAAGAGGCCAAACAACTTGCAGAATTTGCTGAAAAGGAAGGACCCAGTGGTTGGAAAGCCAGGAGAATCACTAAAACTAACAAAGTTTTCTTGAAGCAGACTTTGAAAAATGTAATTTCCTCGAATCGAATAAACGTGAAACGGAAATGAACATATCCAGTTAACCTTTTGGTACAATGTGCATCACTTCTTCAAGTTCCTATTTAACCATTTTAGCAGAATAAATTATGCAAATACGGTTTGTGAGTTTATTTCGTCCTGCAAGGTAATCCTGTAAGACCAAGAGTTACTCCTTCAGTATAAAGCGGCCTTCTCACTTACGTTAATAGGTGCTACACAGAAACTGCGGAAAAAGAGGAGGTTGTGGTCCAAATCTAAATACTTGTAAAGGTTCAGCCACTAAGACCTCTTAGGTTACTTACCATATAGTGTTTGTGGCTCTGATCCCTCAAGTGAGGTTATTGTTTTAACAAGTCAATAATTTGACTTAGCACTCCTTTTTCGTCGAACATTTCAAAATAATGGCGAATTGACGGGGGGAAACACAAAATCGAATGATGAGCTTCGAATTCAAGACACCGGATGATTGATAACACATTCAACGCGAGTCTGAAATGGGTGAACTCGCCCCACACGGGAACTCATGGAAAGGAACAAGGTCGGAACAGGGCCTACATGATGAACTCTCAAAACAAGTGATCTGAACGCTCAAACCCCAAATTCCCGTTGCACCAGTATATCTGAATATCATGTAAACATAGTACATCAGTTTTCAAAAGAAAACTACATAAATAAAAAAGAAGAACTCACCAAGAAAGCAGAATTCGCAAAGACACGCTATCACTTTTATCAGTGCCCTGACTGGTTGAAGGTCAGTATTAGAAAACGGCGATCTCTGGTGGGTAGGTAGGTTCCTACTGAGTAAATCGTGCTGCCGAACGGCCTTCTAAACCTTTCCTATCCAACACACGAGGCTTTTGAAAGAGGCACTACCGTACATATAGGCTCTGTGTCATATGACACAGCCCGTGTGAGAGAAGAGGCGACCTGTGTCATTTGACACAGCCTTCATGACAAGCTTCGAATTCAAGACACCGGATGATTGATAACAGGAGTTGGTACAAATGGCGGGGAAAAGTAGGAAGTAAGGAAAGAAAAAATGCCTCCACACGCTCCTCCATGGAGGTTGAAAGAGTGGGGGAAGCTCCTTCGTAGGAAGGTAGGACGGACTGTACCTTCCTTGTTACGCTCCAGGAAAATAACTCTCACAGTCTGGCCTCATAGCTCTGATCGTTAGAGTGTCGCAACTGCGGGAAATTTCTCGTAGTTGTGACGACCCGAGTTCGAACTCCTGTCGAGGTATCAAATATTTTTAGCCCGTTACAGTGGCGCAGTCAGTAGGATAGGGTTGGCGGCTCTGCTCCCAGACAGGTCACTTTGGACCTGATGCACTGTACCGGGGGCTGGTGCTGGAGGAGCTGGCAAGTATCCGCACTAAGCAGGCAGATCTGGCGAGCCAAAAGACTGTAAACATCACATTTCCTGTTGTTATGCCTTTCATTTCCTCACTCACTTGAGTCAAAACACACCGTGACAATGACCTCGCTCGACTGCTGACTTGTTCCAGCGAGCATCTGCTGAGCCAGCGGCCTGCAGTTACACTTCGTCATTCGTCCGACCCCAAACCAGCCGAGACGGCTGGTATTTGACTCCGGGGAAATGTTACGCTCCAGGAAAATAACTCTCACAGTCGAAGAGGTTTGGTCACCCTGGCCTCATAGCTCTGATCGTTAGAGTGTCGCAACTGCGGGAAATTTCTCGTAGTTGTGACGACGCGAGTTCGAACTCCTGTCGAGGTATCAAATATTTTTAGCCCGTTACACTTCCTTCCTACGTAGGAGCTTCCTACTTTCCTCCCTCCTTCATCGCTACACACGTTCCTTCACTACCTCCTTTGAAGGTGTGGCTCCTAGGAAAAAAACGTGTGTAGCGGGGCATTAAAAATGCGGAAAAAAAAAACTGAAAAAATGCAAGTGTGATGCGACCTTTAAACTTGCGAAGACTGTCGTGCCAGCACGCACGCAAAATCCCTTGCTCCAACCGTTGCCTTTATTACACATACGCTCTTTCCCTCCTGAGGCTCTTTCCTACAGGAAAGCGCCTAATTGTAAAGGTCGCCTACCCACTAATTTATTGATAAGTAATGTAAGTTACTTTAGATGAAATGGACAAATGATTAAACATCGAATAATGTGAACCCATCTTTAATTCATAAACAGTACAAAATGTAATGGATATATCACATTTACACAAATAATACTTATACACGATATTTTGTCCATTGTTATTTCAGAAGTAGCATATGTTAGTGTAATGATAACATACATTTAATAGACATTGTGAAAGTGACCACCGATGATAATGTGTAAATGTGGGGCTTCCATTTCTCTTCATTGATCTCCCATGATCGCACGTTTGTACTACTGCAGAGCTCTAGCAGATACAATTGATTTCAACGAACAAATGATACAGCCAATAAGCACTTACATATAATTATTACGTGCCCAACTGAAACAAACACATAAACCAAAAATACTAATTATTTACAATCTGGGAATGAATTCAACATAAATTGTGTTCCTAACAATGGGTAGGAACCTACAAGTTTTTGAAAAATACTTGTGGGTAGAAAAGCTTCTGTACCAACAGTTGTAGGAGATATATTTTCAAAATTTGGTTTTCCACCCTTTTCGAATTTTGTAAGACAGTGGTCCATATGCTAACCTTTTAGCGAATTTTCGTAGAAAATAAAGCTATTGCAATTGCTTCAAAAATTTTCGAAAAATTTCTTCATTGAAATCCGTTTTGAAACATTCTGAAACGAATCCTAGAGTGTAACGCTTTTTCACATCGATATATGTGTGTGTCATTCCAGACGATAACTCTCCTAATGATTAAGACACAAACTCCGTTCTTGGGCCAAAAAAATTAAGCTTTCCGAATGACAGGATGAGTTCGTTGGCCAGCACTTTTTTAGCACATTAAATTGGTCAAATTGCAAAAATGTACTGAAAAAAAATCACTAAAAATGGCCAAACACGGTTAAAAATTGTTAAATTTATAATTTTAAACAGAATTTTAGTCAAAAGAAGTTTATAAACAATGAACTAAAACACTAAACAAATTTTGCTAAAAATGTACTTGAATTTCATTAATAGAGAGTTCTTATGTCATATAGGGGGACGACTCGGGATGGCGACAGGGCAAGCAAACGAATGCTAACCTCCCGAGTGGTGGATCGTTGACGACTCGTGCTACGACCCAATAAGTCACGATAATTGATTCCCTCCTCACTTTCTGCTGTATTTTTATAACACTTCTGTCCACCATTTCATCATGTTTTAACACAGAATGTGTTTTAGCCATGGACTAACTAGCCGAAAATGGAACGCGGGATGGGAACGAAATGTGTGACGGATGATTTTCACGTACAACCGAGCCGTTGGTAGGGAAATGGAATTTCCGCCATTTTAATCGCACAGAAATCGTTCACCATTCGTTGGAAAGCTCTTGATTTATCAAGAATTTATTTCGTTTTTTTTTTCGTAGTTTCATACTATAACTATATAAATTGATGTTATAAATGAATAGTAAACAATGACGCTTGTTTGGTTGTCACTTGGTTGCGCGACAACGCAAACACATTCTGTGTTTCAATAATTTCGTCCGAAGTATGTAAATAGAGGTAACCGGGGGTCCAGGGGGCTTGCCCCCTGGCGAGGCGCGGAGCGCCGTTTTCTTGGAGTTTAATTCATTTTCATTCCTATTTTGTACAACCTAGCCATTTTCATTTCATATCTGTTTTTTTTTTGTTTTTTTCATTTAAGTATTTTCCTTTTGATCCGTCCGTTATGGATGAAGTTAGGACGTATGAGGAGCTTTACCTGAATGGTGTACTTAACACGTTCACTGTGTCTCGATGTACAGGTCATCAAACCGTTTCCTCATGGTGCGTCTCGATGAACGGGTAATCAAACGGAGTCCTTACGGCAGAGTGACCGACGTCCGAATATCGGTTGTTGGGGAGCCAATTAAGGACCTAACAATCGATTCCAAGCTGAACATTCTTCGATAGTGTATGAAGGTAGTGGTATCTTTCGTTGTGCCCTCAGATTAAAAAATTAGAATCGATCATTGAAGTTGATATTTCGATTTATCATTAGGGTTCTTGAAATTCCTTTCAGGCCCTTGAGAAGTTTGGTTTTTGGAGACATAGTCAACGTGTTAATTAGTGATTGGGAAATGAAGTTGGCGTAGTCAGTTTTTTCACTTTTATTTGGTAACAACCTACCCCAAAATTCACTTCAAAAATCAACTTTTACAGCACAACACTACTAAACACTTTCAAAAACTTGAATAAGTACTAACAACAAACTCGCCAAGCGGCTGTACTGTTTTGATGTGAAATGAAGTTATCCTCAACAGAGGTAATTCAACTGAGTCGGGGAAACGAATCGGAAACCTCGTTTCCCTTGACGACCCGCAAGGAGGTTCGACTCAGCTCACTCCGTTCGTTGCCCGACTCGGACAAGTCCTTCGTTGCTCCTCAATTAAACTACTGGACCAAAGTTTTAAAAAATCATTCTATCAGTGGATCTTTGAAAACTTTTCCATTCAACCTAGTCTGAAGTGGAACGTTTTTATATTTTATCTGGTGTAGTGATTTTTATTTATTTATTTTTTAAATCTAGTGTAAGCAAGGTCCTCTGGGAGGGGCAGCTGCGGTCCATACTCTTATTGTTCTCATGTTCAGCAATCTGAAAAATTACAACTAAATGTTTTGCATCGTATTTCCAGGTTTAACCACTCAAGTCCATGTTTTTGAGGAGCTGAATCCGAATATGAAACCGGATTTTTTCGTTTCAAAGAAAAATAACTTTTAATGTGTTAAAAAAAAACGTTATTTTCGGTGATTATCTCGATTTTTACTGGGTTTAAACGAGATTTGCACCTGAAGACGAAGCTAGATAATCAACATCCTGTTTCATATTCGGATTCAGCACCAAATAACATAAAATAAGGTGGTTAAACCTGGAAATACGATACTAAACATTTAGTTGTGACTTTTCAATTGCTGAACATGAGAACAACAGGCGTATGAGCTTAACTTTAAAATTCGAGCCAATCTGGGAATACGGCTTTCATTTTCTAATTCAGTGACCTCGTAAACCCCCCAGTCCACTGTTACTTTCAATAGCTTTGTTTGCAGTGCCGTTTGGAAACGGTTACCAACCGTTGGCGACCAGGTTTGTGATTGGTTTAGTGCGCATGCGTGACCAACACCTAATTTCAAACCGTTTGTAACCAAATCCGCACTGCGAATGGGATTGACTAAAGTTAACCGTCGCATAGCCTCCAACAGCTGTAACCTGCTTGGTGGGCTCGCGCCATCCTTTGAATAGGTAAATATTTCATGTATGAAAAAAAGAACCTGAACTGTAAAGAGATGACCTGCAAGACAACAAACAGGTTGAAAAATGAAAAATATTCATTGGGAACAAACCTTCCGACAGGAATAAGAAATCCATGCTCAATATTTTCTTGCCTCCAGCTGATAATTTTGTGGGAGAATGTGGTGTTTATCTCGCAGGAAGAATTAAAATCGAAGTCGACCATCGTTCTTAATTTTTAATGTTAATAGCTTTACAAATAACTCTTCAGTTGAGATTGAGTAATAACATTTTACTGTTTGATTTTGTATTTTGTTGATGTCCGACAGCTATTTCATCTCGTTCGGTTGGATTATCTTATCACCTCTCAGCTCGCTGAGCTCCCGCTACCCTCCATCTAACAGTGGAATGATTTGATTGGCTACTTCGAGTAGCGGTGTGGTGGGGGACAAACCGTCAGATCGGTCAGCAGAAATTTCTCTGACCGGTCTAACCGATCCACAACGCGTTTCAAACTAACGCGTTTCCAACCATTTCTTACAGGTTTGATGGTCACTGCGAACAAACCTTTTGTTACTCGAAATAAATTTTTTTGTGTTCCAAAGTGTTATTAATCGTATTAACATTTATTCAAATGCAAGTCATCTAATAACTGGTTACTTCAAGAAGGAAATCATCGCCTAACTACGTCAACCGCACCTTCGCCTTATTGCTTAACATCATGAAGCAAGCATGGAAAAAAAGGTAGTGACTAGCTACCCAACGATTTTTAGTTTTCAAAACTTCCGCTATTGTGGCGCTTCAGTCGGTGTATTTCCTACTGAATAGTGAAGTACTGTGATTGTTTCTTGAAACGATAGTTGTGGTGTAACTCATTGGTTATGATACCATGAGACAGAGGTCCTGGGTTCGAGTCCTGATGCACGGTCATTTTTTTTTTTTTTTTTTTGCTCGTACAACTCCCGAAATATGCTTCTAAGACGTCATTCTGACCTGCATGTCCAACAAATCTGAATTTCCACAAAGGGATTGACTACTTGATGTTGTGTATTTATGAGATGCGAGCATCCAGATCACCAAACTATACACTTCATTCTGATCTATTTGTCCCTGTAATCTATATTTTAGCAGCGGACATAGATTAATAAAAATTCAGGCGCCGCTGTAGCGGAAGTTGGGGAGCCAGTCACTGCCGAAAAAGAAAGGCGAGGCAGTAATTAATGTAATCATTATATACATTTAATATAGGACTGGTGGGAAAATGTTTTGCAAGATATCAAAAATGTCCCACGGGAAATCAAGATTGAACATTCTACCAATCCGTATTGAGATTCGATTCAGTCGTATAATCAACAAATATGACACCCGTATCTCAATGTTCTCAAAGGAACACCCATTTTCGATTCGTAAAAGATGGTAAATTAAATTATAAAATATAAATGATTTTTTCTACCATATTTTGTGTTAAAAAACAAATTTGAGTCATGGATCACGAAATTCGGTGTTGAAGTTCATTGCAATTTTACAACTCAAATTTTCTAATTCGGGCAAACATTACCAATTTACAATACACAAACTCGGCCCAAAGAAGAAAGCGCACAAGAGACCATTAGTTTAATTCTTTCGGTCACAAATTTAGATCCTGCTATGCGAAAAATCTAAAACTTATAGACTTTGTTCCTTCACCTTATAGTAGTTCACTGAATTTTTTAAAATTTGTCAGATAATCCGTTCTATGATGTATGTAGTGTGCACTACCGTGTACATAGTGACTCCGTGTATGTGTAAAATTTTAGTCTTCAAGCCTTCTTCTAAACATTTTTATTGAAAATTATATAAAGTTAATGTTGTAAAACCACTTGTATTATTAAAATTAGTAAATTACTTAATAAATTATGAAATGGCACATTACGAAAATCACGTATTTCTAATTTTTTTTTTTTTTTTAGGAAGCAGGTATAAAAAAAAAACGTTGTAAGTACCCTAATCTGTAAAAAAAATTGTAAAATTCAATGGTAAACACAGAGATTTTGAAAATGAGTGAAGGAATCTTCTCTCGCAAGAATAAAAATAAAAATTCTACGAAAATCACACAAAAATATTTGTAAACTGAGAAAATAGCTTGATGTTGCAGTGCATGGAGTAAACATGTACACTCTAGTGTATCAACATAATGAATGTTTTGAGTAACAGGGTACACGATAGTCTACACTTCTTTTCCATGGCGACCATGCAAAGAAATCAAACTGTTTGGTGAGTTTCTGGTATTCATCTTATCCAAAAAACATCAAGGAATACACTTACCAGTAAGTTATAACAAAATACGAGAAGTAACTTGTTTTATCAGGCATAAACTTGGCCTCCTTCAGTGACAGCTTCAGTTGAGTTAGTAACACCTTACATTACAGAAAAATAAAGAGTTACAATGTTAAATCGATTTCGACGGTTAGGCCATCATCAGTAACAAACAATAACTGTTATTGTTTGTTATTGTTGTTGTTAATATTGTTAGTTATTGTTTGTTACTGATGATGGCCTAACCGTCGAAATCGATTTAACATTGTAACTCTTTATTTTTCGTGGAAATAGACAACGTTTTTCACTAACTTCCGTTTTGTAATGGGTTTCCACAACTTCATCGCGAGTGATTTAGTTCGTTTTAGTTTAGTTTTTAGTTCGTTACAGTGTACACAGTGACCGAAAGGGTTAAATGTTTTGTTTTCACATAGGAGATTAGGCGGTGATGAACTCCAGCCAGTAGCAACAATGTTATGTGTAGAACATGTGGTCCGAAAAATACTTAAAACAAACCATTCAAGATCAATTATTTATTCTTGGCAAAAAAAATAATATATAATATATCAATTTTTACATGAATGAAGCATGTAATTAAACAAAAATTCATAAAATTATACCTAAATTAATTCATGTGTATAAAATTTAAAAATAAAAATGTATACATATAGTTACGTAGCATTAATGAACTAAACAACTCTTGATGTATAATCAAAGTAGCAACTCTACACACTGACACATGTGACATGGAAATGTCTTATGGCTCCCATGGATACTACATCACCTGGTACTAAACCATCTGAGAATAAAGTTCCAGTCATGCAGCATGATCGTAATTCGTATGAGCGAATTGAAAGAACTGTGTTATTATTATTATCATTTTTTTTTTTTTCAACATTTTAAGTAAAAAGGAATTTTTTTATTGGAAATTTAATGGCAAAAAACTCGTTCTAAATTATATTTGGCTATTCAAAAAAAAATTTTGGATTTTCAGTTTTTTTTAATCTATTTTTTTTTTTTTTTTGGGCAAATAATGCAATTCAAGTACATTTTTCAGCATACATTTCTGCATAGATTTTTTAATGATCTAGTTCATTGGTAATAAACTTCTTCTGACTAAAATTCTGCTAGAAAAATATATAAATTCAACGATTTTTGGCCATTTTTGAGCACTTTTTTTTTAAATTTGACCAATTAACGTGCTCAAAAATGCTGACCACGAACTCATCCTTTCGTTTGGAAAGCTTGATTTTTTGGCGCGAGAACAGAATTTTTATCTCAGGACTTTATCTCAGGAATTTATAACAGGAGAGTTATCGTCTGGAAGGACACAATATATATACATATATATATATATATATATATATATATATATATATATATATATATATATATGTGTGTGTGTGTGTGTGTGAGAAAATGTTAAACACTAGGATTCATTTCAGAATGTCCCAAAACGGATTTCAATGAAGAAAATTTTGATTTTCAAATTGTTGGAGCCATTGCAATAGCTTCATTTTCTACTTATCTAAAATCAACTGAGTATTTAATTAGGTTAACTAGGGAGCAAATCAACCAGAATAGTGCATTGATCCCGTGGGAATCACAACAACTTTGTGTGAGGATCCCCAGAGCGAAATATTTTGGAAGGATCCCAAGAGCCAAAGACATACCCATGTCAAAAAGGGGTTAAACATCGTTGTAATGTTTTGGAAGAACACTATCTATCCTACTATCAGTGGTGAATAATGAATACAGGTGTGACGCTTCTTCAAGCCACTGTTCGGTAGCAGATGGTAGCTCGACAAAACTATCCATAAATAGATAAACTGTCTGTAATAAATAATGTCAATAATAGGTATCAACTACATCAATCAAGAAATGCAATTCTTTTTCTGTCACGAAATCGTGAAGAGCATAGCAGATGTGATCAGTAATGTCGTTGTCGCCAATTTTCACCTGTAGCGGTAGTTGATTGAGGGCAGGGAACCTTTTAGCAAGAACACAGATGGCTTTCTCCACCACTCTCCTTTCTCTATTGATATTTTTTCTTTTTTTCTTTGTAATGCCGTTTTTTGTCGAGTTGTGGGTTTTGTGTTCGTGTGACTGGAAGGCGTTGTCACGCACAGTAGAGTCCATACGTCTCTTGACGTACGAATACACGTAGAAGGCATCAACTGCCGCAGACAGGACTGTACTAAAGTGATTGTTGGACAACGCGGTTCCACTGTTAAGGGATTTATAAATGCCACCATTAAGGCAGTTGGGAAAGTTCCACCGATTTGCAATTTCAATCATTTTCTGCTGCCATCCAGCGTCATTGTGCGGCATCTGGAACACATGGAACACAATTTGTCCGATTGAACCAAGGGGGACCATTTTATCAGACATAACGTGATATAACTAATGCATAAACATGAGAGATGTAGTTGAATGTGCATTAAACAGACCACCCATTAAACAACGTTTTACCAAAAATATCATAAAAATAAATACAACATTATTGCTTTGCACTTGGCACATAAATATGAATGATATTTTAGTATAAAAACCTGATGATGGATTTAATCCTACTTTGAGAAAGAGCAATATGGACATAACCACGCATCATGTTTCATGCAAATAAACGTAAAACATAAAACTTGGTAAAAATGGTACACTTTTGGCGAATTTTCGTAGACTATATGACAATGAATATATATATACTAATTAAAGTTAATGAAATTTTACAGAAATAAAGAGAAAATTCAAAAATATAAATACAGAATATTAAAAAAAAAAAAAAAAAACTTCTAATTTTGACAAAGACTAATTCGAAATATCAAAAACAATTTCCTCTTCATTTCTGTAAAATTTCATTAACTTTAATTAGCACAGTAGTCTTTAATTGTATTAGTACAGTAGCACAGTGTCCAAAGAGCATATATATATATATATATATATATATAAGTAGTGGTGGAATTGTTGAGGTTCGATCAATGAAACAAGTGGGTGCCAACGTTTCGGGAATTTATTTCTCCATCTTCAGGGCTTTAAAAATCAGATAAAAAGTTTTTTTGAGTAAAGATAGATTGATGACTTGAATTTATATAATGCAAATGATCTCTTGTGTTCTAAGAATAAAAACAGGGGACAAGTGATATACATTATGAGAATAGGCATATTGAAATACAAAATTAATTATACAATACAGGAAGTGTATGAGGTAACGCCTGGATTATTATTTTTATTTCTCTTTAATTTTGATTAGTTTAAAATATCCATGCTTTACTAGTTCAACCTCATATACACTTCCTGTATTGTAATTAATTTTGTATTTCAATATACCTATTCTCATAATGTATATCACTTGTCCCCTGTTTTTATTCTTAGAACACTAGAGATCATTTGCATTATATAAATTCAAGTCATCAATCTACCTTTACTCAAAAAAACTTTTTTATCTGATTTTTAAGGCCCTGAAGATGGAGAAATAAATTCTCCGAAACGTTGGCACCCACTTGTTTCATTGATCGAACCTCAACAATTCCACCACTACTTTAATACTCTACGATCAACATACTTCAAATTATATATATATATATACAAGTTATCGTCCGAAAACAATAATTCTTCTTAGGGTTGGGATAAAAATTCCGTACTTGCGCCAAAAAATCAAGCTTTCCAAATGAAAGCATGAGTTCATTGGCCAGAACTTTTTGAGCATGTGGGATGGTCAAATTTCAAAAAAATGTGTTCAAAAAGCACTAAAAATAGCTAAAAAAAAACCCCCCAAAAATCTTCTTTTTTAAGCAGAATTTTAGTCAAAATAAATTTATAAACAATGGCCTAGAAAATTAAAAGGAAATTTTTTAGAAAGATTTTTTTTGCTATAAAATTGGTAGTTAATAATTTCTTCGCACTCAAGGTGTTGAAATTTCAAAAAACCTAACAAAATATATTACGATAATTTACGAAAATTCGCTTATATACGATCATGCTGCATGAATGGAGCTTTTTAAAAACGTTTTTCCAGTTTTTCGACGCTGTAATTATTTGTTATTGTGTACACGTCTTATTTTATCCTGATAGCTACATAAATGGATCAAGTTACAATTTCCTTATTCCTTGAACCATTTTTTCCTCGCTAATGGGTTGGCAGTAGTACACGCATTATCCACGATGTTGTCTATGTTGAGAAGCAATGTTACATTGCCACTTCTCTGGAACCTTTAAACAAATGCTGGCTCTCAAAAAAATGGAAAACAAAAATATTCCCTCAGAAATAAAAAATTATTTCACTAGGAACCCCCCCCCCCCCCCCCCATCCGCCACAGTTCTCTTTGCGAATTTCTGTTTAGCCAATAGAACTTGGGAGCTAGTTAGTGGCCTAATCAAATTAGAATAAAATGGAAAAAAGTGCTTTATTTTCTAAAAAATAGAACGAGTATCTTCTAAAAGCTTGCTTGGAAAGAAAAAAAAAAAAACTAAAAAATATGGGCAGAAAGGTCACACTCAGCTGTGCCATTTTCACCCGGTTAAACGCGAAGATTTCTTATTATTAAAAATTACCCATAAATAATTTACAGGTTTCTCATCGGGGTTTGTTCGAGAAATATTGTAGATCATTTGTTAGAAGATACGCTTTGGTTGTGCAAAAATATTCTGCAACTTTTACGTTCAAGGAAAACTTCCACCTTCGAAGAGGTTTATTAAATCGGCCTCATCGGAGTGCAGTAACTAAAGAGAAATTTTTCCTTTGTAATCAAGGACATGAGCTCGAACTCTGTTGAGGCATCAAATATTTTTGGGGCGTAACAACTAGCACATGTCAGTGAAACTCTAAATACTACGAAAGATATTTAGTATACTTTCATTAAAGGCGTGCGGATTTAACGGAGCGGATTCAACCTGCTCCAGTCTCTCGTGTGGAACAGTTTCAAATTACCTATTCATTCAGTTTACTTTTCCGATTCGAGTTCCGAGGGATTCTACACTATAGATGTAAGCCATCGTGCCCCACCTCATTTCTAGTCCCTTCCTGCCATAAATTGCAATATTGTACCTGAATAATCCGGGAAGAAAAAAAATACACAAATAATGGGATCCTGATTCACTTTAATGACTGTAAGGCGGGAGGCGGAAACATAATAGCCGGAGAGTCATTTACATGTACGGGAGGCGGAATTAGACTGACATTCATTTGCCTTCATCGTCCACAGGATATGAAAGGCGGTAGTGAGCAGTGCAGTGCTTACAGTATGTAGAGTTCTTGAACAATTTACAATCTCAATTTCACTGCACCTTCAGGAGCTAAAATCGTATATTATTACGGGATGATCGGGAAAATAGGAATTATCAGGGTTCCGTCATGAAATATGTAAAAAGTGGGATCAAAACATTGAGCGACTTTAGCGCTCTGTCGAAAGTTTGGGAAGACAACATGCTAACTACATCTCAAGCACTGGCGGGAGAATACGAATTAGGTTAGGTCCAAACAGTACCAATAATCTTTCAAATTTGACTTATGGTTTCTTGTCCTTGGCCGGTGTAGTGGTGGAATTCTCTGAAATTACGCCACTCAAAAAAGAGCTGGTCGGAAACATAGGAAGGAGAATGAAGTTTATCAGTTTTGATCACAGGAAAAAAATTGATAAGGAGTGCAAACTCAAATCAAAAATGGATCGGGATCACTCTGGATCGAGAATGCTTTGGAGGTTGTGAAGCATACTCGCATAGGAAACTCAGAACCATAGAACTAATACTATCTTATGGAATCACTATATCGGTATCAGTTTCATGAGTGTTCTGGAGCAGTTCTGGAACGGTTCCATCGAGAGATTAGGTTCCACATTCCCAATATGGCAGTGACCTCTAGCTATTATTATAATTAAGAAGTTCGTTTTGCAGATCTTACAATATTGGCTCTAAAACCATTAATGTATCGTATGGGTATATCAATATTTAAGAGCTATGTATTAGAGGTAGTATAATAACCTTAATATCGATCCATAAGTCTGGAACCGAGATGAGAGTTGAAGACAATTCACGAGACATACCAGTATTGTACTTTGGATCAGCATAGCTCGCCTAAAACCCATAGTTACAAAAAATAAGTTAGTTACAATTTAACAATTTTTTTATTGTAAATCTTAATGGAAAATTGAATAGTGTGGGTTCATGAAATACTCTGAAATGTCAACCAGTTTTTGAATTATGTTAAATAAAGCCATTCCTTTCACATACCTTATAATCCTAGTTTTTCTAGGTATGTACGAAATGAAATCATCTAATGAGCGATCTTGTTCAATGTGCATTTCTCCCAACCAAATGATCAATTGAGGAGCTTACTTTCAAAAGGGGTCATATCCATGTTTCGAAAAAATCTGTAAAAATCTGATTTTCAATCTGTAGGATAACCAAAATCGATTTGTAAGAGCAGTTAGCGTCAAAAAGGAACATATCCTTGTTTATTTGAAGGCCAAAGTTTGATGTTTGGATCAAAAGGTCCATTCCTATATGATGGGTAATTTTCGTTCAAGCAAAAGGGAATATATCCTCATCTTCCTTCAAGTTGATGCTCGTTGATGTTTTTCAAAAAGGAACATAATATCCAAAATGACATCTACCGGATTTTTTTCCGACTCTAGTTTTGAACATGCCTGTGCTGTTTGGTGATAAGATTTGAAGGGTTTGGTATGAATAACCAACAGAGTGCAGGAGCAATACTCTTCGGCAGCTGTGCTCCTGTACTTCCCAATATTCAATGATATCAAGACGTGCTGTGATAACATGTTTCACTCCTGTTTCGCTGATTTCTCTAGTGTTTCTTTCTGTTTTTAGTTCGTCTCTCTTACATTTTTTGGCTTATCGTCGTTTTTGTGTTGCTAAAGTGTCGTGTTAGTGTTGCCAAGAATGGAGGGTATTGTTGGCGTTCTTTTGGGTACCCATAAAATAGCACCCTCACAAGACGATGGCGAAGTAGAAGAATGTGATTGTCATGACGAAGAGGAAACTGATTTTCATTTTTGAAACGTTGACATATTTTAAAGATTTTTCTCTATATTATCTTTTTGTTCGTTCCAAACTGAAAATTGGTTGATAACCTTACCTTATTATTACCTACATTATATAAGTTGGAAACATAGTCCATGTGTGTTTTTTTTTTTTTTTTTTTTTTTTTTTTCATACCTAAAAAAATATGAATTACCTGTACAAGAGTTTCCTAGTTATAAAGCCTGGTATGGAAGAACAAGCAAGAAATCTATTTGGTGGGCTAAACCTGACGATCGTTCATTCCCACAAATTCCTGGGTGGCTATGTAGGGCCAGCACTTTTTCGCCAAGAGTTTGTAAGAGAGAAAGTTAGTAGATGGAGTGAAAACGTAACAAGACTGGCAGAAGCAGCAAAAAGGAGTCCACAGGCAGCCTATACTGCATTCACTAAATCTCTTCAAAGGGAATGGGCATTCACCCAAAGAGTGATTCCAAGCTGTGAAAACAAATACATTCCTCTACAGGATACAATACGACAAAAGTTCATTGGAGCAGTGTTGGGTAGAGACTTGGGAGAGCATTTTCACAACCTGATAGAGCTACCCGCCAAAGTGGGGGGCCTTGCAGTAAACAACCCAGTGAGGTCCGCAATAAATGACTTTCCCATCTCCAGAAGAGCCACAAGCCTTTTAGTTGAATGTATATAAGGAGGTTCGGAGCTAGACACGCACAGGCACTGTGAACAAGTCAGGACAGTCCTCAATGAAGATAGATCTTTGCGAAAGGCAACAGATGCGGTCAGAGGGGAAGAAGTTATCAATGAGCTACCTGCAAAACACCAGCGTGCCATCAGAAGATCCAAAGATGCTTCCCAATGGCTCACGGTTATACCACTGGTTGCAGATAATTTTTATTTGTCCAAATCACAGTTTCATGATGCTCTGTCAGTGCGGTACGGATTTGAGCCTTATGGCTTGCCAGTCTCCTGCGGCGGATGTGGAGAGTCAATGGACATTAATCACGCCCTCAATTGTAAAAAGGGAGGTTTAGTAAAACGAGGTCACGACAATGTCAGGGATGAATGTGCCCTCATGGCTAACCTTGCGTGGGGCGGAGTCACGACTGAGCCAGTTCTACGCGACAATGACGAAGGGATGCCAGCTCTAGTTGCGGACATTAAAATTCATGGCGTGTGGGACAGCGAGAGACCGGCGTTTTTTGATACTCGCATCATAAATGCTGACGCCGTCTCTTACTCATCCCAAGAATGGCCAACTATCTCGCAAAACGCAGCTCACACCAAGCATGCAAAGTACAATCGAGCAGCTGAAGACCTTAGAGGATCCTTCACGCCTTTGATATGTCCGTGTGACGGAGCTCTCCACAAGGAATATGATAGGTTTTTGAAGAGGATGGCGGGAGTCCTTGCAGACAAGTGGTCTCGCCCATATTCACAAATTTGTTCTTGGGTGAGGGTGAAAACCCAGTTCTCCATCATCCGAGCAGTGAACCTTTGGCTCAGGGGAACAAGGAGGGCAATAAGAAGCCTGGGCTTGGAGGATGGGGCACCTACTCTACTACTGACGGAGTAGCCCAACAAGAAGTTCTGCGTTTAGAGGGAAGGTCGGAAGAACTTCTAAACCAACATGCTAAAACAGCTAACAGCCTCATACAAACTCTTCCGAAATCCCCATCTTCAGAAAATTTCCCATAATAATGTTACATTAAATAAATTTGTTACTTTTTAAAAAAAAAAAAAATTACCTGTACTTGATTTTTGAGATTTTTTATTGAGAACTGGATGTGTTTTTATCAAAATGGAACATATCGAAATTTGGATCAAAAGGGGTTCTATCCTAATGATAATTAGCTGTAACTCCTTTGGTTTTCGAGATTGGCTGGTCATGTTTTGGGATATGATTTTTAGTGACTCACTAAGCTACACTAGATCAAAAACTAAATTTAAATTCCAATCAATAACTCCTTGGGCGTTTTTTTCACTTCTTGACATTTTTCCGGAAGTGGATATGACCCCTTCTGAAAGTCAGCTCCTCAATTACAGTTGCTTGCTGGGGAACAGTATAGACCAGTGGGCTTGTTAAAGGTGCCCCCTCTTGAGGGAGGGAGACTCCACCAAGGTAGGGGGGGACCTTCACCCCACTAAGGCTCTACAAACAGGCACGAAACCACTACCCCTGCATATACTAACCTTAACTGGGTGGCAGAGGCAAACCCTGCGTCCCCACCCGCCTGTGGTACCATTATGGACAACCCCTTAAAGGCCTAGATTGGTGATTGGCTAAGAAAAGAGGTCTCTGCACCTAACCCTTGACCCCCACCCCGCCAGGGGTATGCGAGGAACAGCTGCAGTGTCCGAAGTGAATGATCAAGTACAGATAAAATACTCGACATAGGACCCCCTTGAGCCCAATGATGACAACGAATTCTCTGAAAGCTCGGCAAAAGGGAGCTTTCTAAGTGGTACCCCAGCACACTAACTTAAGAAATTATAACTGTGCCCATCATCATCACCTTCTCAACGCTATTAACGCATTAACTCTTATGTTCTGATACTGATAACGATAAGTACTTACATAAGCAAGCATTTATTCATGAAGTACCCAACAACCTTTTTTTTTTCTTTTTCGAAATTATCACAGCTATACTTATACTCTTAAAATATTATATACTCATAAGTACATTTGTAAGTTGCTCCCTGTACCTATGTGCGTATTATTCAAGTTCAAGATGCTCATTAAAATCATGAGGGGAAAAAACTATCTTAGATATTACTGCAAGGATGAGACGTTTTATATTTCTCAACGCCATGAAGAGTTTAAGCAATATTATGTTATGGGCCAGAAACAAATTTACAAGTGTGGCGCTGACCTGAGAAGTTTGGTTACGTAACGCCCCCAGCAAACGATCCTCTGGAGCGATAGCCTGTTTCACATTAGAATCCTGATTTTTTAGAAGACGTTCATTTTTCCCCGGAAGTTCACCCAAGCAGTGTGGATTCATCCTCCCTGTGGAGGTATCCAGAACATTGAACCTAAAATAACAGAATACCTCATTGGCTACACATGAAAGGATTCATTACTTATTATTTACACAGTTCGAAGTTTAAGCACACTACAGTGGCTATCGTGGTTTCATTGGATTACTTAATGAAGATTATAATTAAATTCGCCATTGAGTAGTACACAAGAACCTAAAAAACGTACTTACCTACCCCGCGTTCCGAATCACGCCAAAAACGATTGCACAGCCCCAAATAACAAGCCATCTGCCGTTCTGTTTCCTGCCATCGGCGCCCATCTCGCCACATCGATGACGTCACGGATTTCTCCTACCGCTTTGCCACTTCTTAAGGTAAACTTAGACATGGCTGATGAATCTTCCATCTTCGACCCACGTTTGGAGCTGGGTTGGCGCGGTCATTGTGATAAGACAGGCGATAAGATAACAAATATCGCAAATGAGCGCGAATTTTGACATTTTATGTCTTTACTTTGGCATTTTGACAGAAATCGTTCACCATTCGTTGGAAAGCTCTCGATTTATCACGCATTTCTCTCGTACTTGTTCCTGGTATTTATGTCGCCATTTTATATTTATTAATGTTATTAATGGATGTAGTAAACAATGCCGCTTGTTTTGTTGTTATTAGTTTCCACGTTAGAAATCACTTCGAGAAAACGCCAAAATGAAGCCGTGGGTTGAGATGATTGCTTTATTACAAGATTTTATTGAACTAATTGAAACTGTTACAATATTGTAATGAGATTGAATTGTTTTGAACATTATTCGTCAAAATTATTTGTTCAAAATGGAATCCAACATAGTAATGTTCATTCTTGAACTAAAGGCATGAAATGTCCCAATGATTTGCAGACTCATATGCAACACAAAGTCGAAATGTGTAAGATAACGTAGGTACGTACATTAATATACATGACAATAATTGGAGCCGTCTATTGAGTAGGTACCTGAAGCAAATAATGTTGGTACAAACCCCTTCATGGTAGTCCGTTTTGGCTCATTATGTATTTTGTATGATTAGTATTACAGAAAAGCAAATTATCTACCTACGAAGATCTTCATAATCGAAAATTGCTAGTTATTCCCAGAAATCAAGAACTCTGAAAATAGGATGATATCCAACAACACGTTTCGTGATCACCAATAGAGCTGTACCTATCCAAAATGTGCTTCAAAAAATCGTTAAATTCGTATAGTTGAACAGTAGGTAGGTTCCTAGTTGAATATATCAATGTTTAATAATATATGGACCAATTCCATAAATTTCATTTTATACATTAAAGCTCAACCCTTTGCTTGGAAAAAGAAATCAAGTACATAGGTAGGCAGGTACTAAAACTAAAAGATCACTGTTTAAATAAAAGCGCGGGATGCGGGAGGCCGAGGGGAGAAGGAACCCCCCCCCCTCCATGACGTCATCGTTGTGAGGAGAAGTGCCTCAACTGGCTTTTAACTGGAGTGGCGAAAGTGGCGTTGCGATCGTGATTCGGAACGCACTGCTATTGAGAATGAACAGCGTGACGGAATGATCAAGTTCAGATTCAGATTGCACCCGCAAAATCCTCCACGTCCTAATATTTAGTTCCAAAACCCGATTAGTTAAGCGAAAATAAAGAGTAAAAAAAAGTGTGACGTCGATAACAATGTACACATCTCCTACACACTAGTGATGGGGGATACTGTGAATTTTCAGTAACAGGTTCTTGTGATACTGCTACTGTGAAATAATAGGTTCCAGTGATATGAGATTTCATAACAGGATGACTTGTAATCAGCTGTTCAGAGCCGTTACCAGTAAATGTGTGAATTCTCTCCCGAACCTGTGATTGATTAGCACTAAAATGAGCCTCCTCTGCTGTCCCTCGGCTTCAGGTCAAGAACCGTGAACAACAACAAACGAAACTAAACGGAACAAAAAAATAATAACGAAAATAAGACGAGAATAGTTGAAACATCATGATTTATCAGTATTTTACCCCCTCCACTCACCCTCTCTTGATTAATTTTAAAATCCTGACACTTACCAAAACTATATCGATTTCATAATGGAACAAAATAAGAAACACGAATAGTCGAGATTTGTGGCTGTGGAAGCGCTTGAAAAAATCGGTAATTATCTCCTCCCCCCCCATCTAGACAGCAAATTCGAAATTCCCAAGGTTTGCTGCACAACTAGACTGAAATTTGAATCGAACAAAATGAGAATCACGGAAATCGTTTGAAAATTTAGCCTTGGTGGCATCAACAAAATTTGTTGAAAAAAGGATGTTTTTTCGGCTTTGCCACCACCATTTTCCATTTCGAAATTTAAAATTTCCGGGATTTGCTGCACAACTAGCCTAAAATTGGGATCGAACAAAGAAATAATTTCGAAAATCGGTAGAGAATTGTGGCCTGGGCAGCGCCGACAAAATTTATCACGCACACACACACACCCAGACCTAAGGTTGTTTTCACAGATTCGGTGTTAGAATGGTCTGAAACGGTGTATGCAGTTTTTTCTCATGTTTGGGTTGTCCCACACCCTCTGCATCAATCCTAATATGTCGTCCCTCTATTGACAAAGTCTACTTCAGAGAGACGTCTAAAATGATAGGTTAACGGTAGAAAAGGATAGAAATAGAAGAATATAGGTAGGTAAGTCATATCTGCAAGCTTGCTGAACCATATGCAGTTGCTGAACTATAGGAGAGATAAAGTGAAATGATAATGTGATAAGGATAACGGGTTCCTATTCTGAATTTCAACGAAAACATCCAAGATCCGCCGATCTTTGCGAATCCGAGCCTAGCTCGAAAATAAAACCCCTCCCTCTCGCCACTTCCGGCTTCCCATGCTGCTGTTTAAAGTGTTTCAGATCAGCAAGCTTCATGCCCCTCCCACGGAGAGCGCGTGGGGCAGAACCTGTCCGGTTTCTTCAGCCGTCCGGCCAGCTGCATCGAATCCCACGATTTTTTAAGCATCAGAACTGTCAGAACTTTTTCTTTCGATTGGTTAAAAAATAAAAATAAAAAGTATGGTCCTCAGATTCTACAAGTCATTGCCATATCCAGCTATGACTGGACGCTTTGCCACTGTTCGCAAGGCCTCTAACAGTGGGTACGTGGATAAAAAATGCCAATAATGCTCTCAATGTCTCTTCTAAGCCCTGACCTCGACGACCACAGCTCATAAATATTCACTTTTGCGACCTTATTTATAAACAAAGGAGAATGCCGTATTTATAATACAACAATTATTTCACAAACTGTCGGTTTATCAATAAACCAATTCGCATCAACGAAAATAATTTATTTAACGAGTGTCTTCAAAAATCGCTAAAAAGAGGAGGACATTTCTAACGTTTCCCGAAATCACTAAATTTGAAAAGATTCAATTTAAAATGTAGGAAGGCATCTATATGAACTTACTTCTTGTCGCTCAGGCTACTTTTATTCGTTTGGGAACTGATCGGTTTGTTACGTTGGTTTCTCAGTAGTTCCACCGCAAACTTTGTGACGAGTGCTTGTATAGCCTTCATCCGCTTCGGGTTATTCATCAACATTAACACAACATCAACCACAGTTAGCAAATCTGAAAGTTCGATGTCTTTAAACGCATCATACAAGAGCTTCTTCAGCTTTTCCTTTTCTTTCGGTTCCATAGCTTTCAGGACGTCAAAGACCGACATGTATTTCTTTCGTGTCCACCAGTACGCACCTGTAGCACTAATTCCAACTCCTGCAAAAACACAATCATTCAAGAAACTTGAAACTGGGAGACCGACAGCCAGCAACCAAAAACTTAACCAGAAGGCAACAGAAGGTTTGAATATCATAAAATATACCGTTACGTACCGTCAACACATACAACTTTGTGCACCCCGTTCAACATTGTGCCAATCTCGTTTTTTGAACCTTATGCTCTCTAACGGTAACAAACTTGAAGTTATTAGTTCGAGAAAATTCCCACGAGCAGCGGGATGGTAGAAGAGGATGCTGACGCTTCCACAAGTCTTCCCTGTGGATTTCAGTGCCGGCAAGGTAGCTCTTTCTCTAGTCCACTAAAAGGGAATTGTTCAGTTTGTGCTGAGAGTCTCCTTTGGATGAGTATGCTGCGGATTTCTGAATAGTCTGGTAAGTTCATATTTCCATCCCTATACTGTCACCTACCAATTACAGTATTTGCTGTTATCAAAAGTTTATTTGTTTCTATGATATGACCAGATATGTTAGAAACGGGAACTTAGGGGTACAACTTTGTGCCACCGTTTTTTTATTATTTCTGCTATAAAATTTAAGGCTTTCTCGTTGTATTTTTACAGAAAATGGGTGCTCAGAATCGGAGAAAGGTGGCTCGACGAGTTGAAGATTTGTTGGGATATTTTTGTATGAATTGTTAAGATTTTATAATAAAAACGAACAGAAAGTTGCCTTGCATTGATTTTTATATTCACCTTGTTTAAAAAATCGAAAAAACACTAAAAATTCCGAGGGAAAATTTTTTTTTGTATTACGTTGCAAAGTCAACATGCTGATTAACAAGATTCAGACCGCCACAATGAGCCACATTAGGTTTTTCATTTCATTATAGGCTAAAAAAGATGGTGGCTCAAAGTTGCACCTTCCTGGGGTAATGAATGTGCCACGAATAAATAGTTCCCCTTCTATTCGCTGAACAGATGGAATTTTTTCCTTAGCGACATTTGATCACTGAGATATGTAAGTATCTTGGGTAAACATTTCAACGAGATACGACGACAAATAAAGTTCTGACACTCAAAAAACCAAAAAAGTGGCACAAAGTTGTATGAGTTGACGGTACTGTTAACGAAATTGATCATCTGGCAGTTTAGACCTGGAACATAGCTTCATAATGGTGCTCAAATTGTGACAACAATGAGGAACTTGCAAACATTTTTGTTATTGTAGAAATTAAAAGTGTATTATGTGATTTAAAGTTAAATGGTGAAAGGATTTCCTTTATCAGGAGTCTCCGTGATCTTATAAAAATTATTGAAGTTTGAATTTTCTGCCTGTGAAAACGCTCACAGCAGCTGACTCCGCCCACTTTCTAGTCATGATTAGTGATAAGCTATCTAATCAACACGATTTGATCACTGCTTTAACTGTTTTCGTGACTTATTTTTGTTTTGTTTACAACTGTCAACATAATATTTTTATTAAGTACATAAATAACAGTACTCACGAGATTGATATGGAAAATACAGACGACTTCATTTATTTAACCTTTTCTCACTTCGTTTAGATTGTCAGTTCATGTCGTCAATAAAACTCAAGACGTTTGAAACAAAAAATGTGAAGATAAAATAATTAAACTATAACTACTTATGCATCTACCTAGGTTATGTAGTTATAGTACATAAGTAAATGAATATGTTCCTTAATAGGATAGTTTTTACTTGATTAACCAAGAAGATTCGATAATTTGGACTCAAAAGAACAAGCAAAATCGTGAATGAGAATAGCACATATTCTACCTACAAGTATTTCCCACAATTTCCAAATTAATTCCATTATTATTACATACTCGAACTCAAATAAATAACATCTGCTTGTGATACGTACCAAGCTATCTACATCTCTATCTCTATCTTGATTATATTATAAGTATGAAACTCCGTTTGTTTGTCTGTCGGTTTTTCTATGCTATGCACGGCCGAACAGCTGAATGGGGGAACCATTGGCTGGAGGAAGGGAGTGGGGTGGGAGCCCCTTTTAATGCGCTCGATCTTCTATCCGCTGCCACATTAAAATTTGATCGAGAATACTTCGTATGTCAGTGACAAAGTTGTGTTTCAAGACCCGTAGAACACGATGGTGCCGTCAAAATTGCTGAAAGATGCTGCCTTCTTGGAGAAATCAGCAAAAGAATGAGGGAAATTACGAAAAAAATGGTTCCCCCGATTTGGTTTTTTCTGCCTTAGACCGAGTAAATTTCGACGGTTTTCGCTCGGGTTGGTCTTAAATTTTTCATTAAAATCCAATTTGGTCCCATGCGAGTTTTGAGACATGAATTCCTTTTTTCCGATTGTAGTGAACGAAAATGTAGACGAAAACGTTGGTCGCTCTACTTTATTCCGTCGCAACGTAGTTATCAATCTTTGCTTCTGTGCCTTCCGATACCGTTTCTCAGATCGATTTGGTGGATGTGCCCAGGTCTGGAGAGGAGCATCAGGCTTGCGTGGGTGATCCCAAGTCTGGTAAACCTCTCACTTTTTCGGCAGTGCAGCCCTCTAAGGCTCTACTAGAAACGGTGGGTAATCCTTGTTCGGGTTCTCCGGTCGGCTTTCGGGGTTTCCCCGAACCAGAGGCATCAGGCACGACAGCAGATGCTGACTTAAACCCGGAACTGTTGAAGGCGATGGGCGCGAACCCTGTGGTGTGGTTCCCCCTCACCGAAAAAAGGTAGGCTTTTTCCTAATCCTTCTAGCTCATGATATTATAAAATCCAACATTTTGAATCAATTCAAAATTAAGGGTGTTCATAAGTCCAATTTAGCAAAAAAAAAAATATTTTTATTTTATTATTCCATAAAATTCTGCGTTTTATCCTGAATCGTTTGGTGTGAATATGTAAAGAGAGCGCAGATCGCGAAAAAGTTATCTAGGTCTAGCTGTGTAATATGCCAACCCTGTAACCATGATGTCAAACAATATAACCACAAATTAAGGTTACAACCATATGGAAGTAGACGAAAGTTAGAATAGATCAGAAAGTAACAAACCCTACTAATGGAATAGAAAGATAAAAACGTGAAGAAGGGAGAGGCAAGTTGCAGCGCTACCACCTCTAGGGATGTTTGTTGTACGTTTTCGCGTATAATTGACCCATTTTCTCAGGATCTGCTGGGCCGATTGATGCGTTTATTATAATTATTATTATTAAAGGCTAGAGTCTCTTGAGTCAGCTGCGTTTTTTGGTATAATTTCACAAAATACAAAAGAAGTGAGATGCGGTAGAAAGTTATTTAAAGAAAGCTTTTTTTCTCTGACCCAGTAGAACAAATGTTGATCTATAAAAGGAAAAAAGAATGACCTCGATATCATTTGCAGTTCCCGAGAAAACGAGTAGTTCCCGAGATACAAGTTAACACAGTCTTATGAACGCCTTTAAAATTTAACTAACAAAACACGTTTTTACTATACTATACTCAAGAAAACGATAAATAATCTCCAAAAGTCGAAAGGTCATTGTGATTGATTTAATTTTCTTACATGAATCAATTTTCGTAAAAGCCAAAGTTTTTTCCTAATGTGTGTTGCTCACCGGGTATTTAAATAAACCAGTTGCAAAAGTCAGAAAAGGCTCATGGGGGATTTTGGGGGCTAACAGGCCCCCTGGCCTCCATTTAAATTACTAGCCACTTCAAGTAATTGTGGTATCACTTATTAGTCTGTTTTAGCCATTGATACCAAATTAAAACACAGCGGGACTCAATGAATCACTTTTATTCCAGTTTCTGTGATGAAGATTTTTTCGAAATATTAAAAAAAATCCCTTCATTCTATTTATCTGTCTAAATTTCTATCTTAAAAAATAATTGTATTTAGTCCACGAGAACCATTTAGTGGTGAATTATAGAGCGGTCAAATATATAACGATAAATCTGAGATTGGATTGAGATTTGAACATATTGGTAAGTAATGCATGCATTACAGGGACGTCCCTATGGATGGATGGTAAACAATTTTGGCGAGAGTTGAATTAAGAGAAAAAATATAATGTCTTCTCGGAACTACCCTTCCCCCCATTAGCCCCCTCCACCGACAGTAAATTTCCATAATAAAGTTTGAAACTTCTGATTTACTTTCCGAAACGAGTCCACACACACATATCACGCACACTGACATTCACCAATTCACCAATGATTTTTTTCACGGATTCGATCTTAGATTGGTCTGAAACGAATTTGTATGCGGTTATTTTTTTTCTCATGCTTGGGTTGTCCCCCATCCCCTTGGATCAATTCCAATAGGCGTCCTTCTTGTTAACGAAGCCTTGCCTATAAGACATAGCTGCAGAGTGACATCCTAAAAACATCCGTTCTTTGCCAAAAAAAAACCAAGCATTTCTAAAGAAAGAGGAGATTATCGGACAGCAATCTTTCAAACGCACAATGAATTGGACATGTTTCAAAAAATGTGCTAAAATGAATAATCTCTAAATAAATGGCAAACAAACCATAAACTTTATAGTTTGTGACAGAGTTCCCGTCAGAATCCCAGAGAAAGTGCTGCCGTCGCTCCGTTGGAAAACAACAGGCGTTGCATGCCTCTTCTCGTGTTCTTCAAAGGCTGAGTTTGGCGTTGGATGGGTGATCCAGGACCTGGAAAACCAATCTACTCCGAACATAGCTCATTAATGCTATTAGTAGGAGTGGGTATCTCTCTGACGGGATACTGTCATTCTCCTCTACCTCTTTTTTGAGGATTTAGGACCCCATTGCACCTCTGGGGGGCTACCTAGATCCTTGATATGGTAGCAGAGCGTGGTTAGGATTATGGACGGTTAACGCCTAGTAATCCAATCCACTATTTTTGGGGCGTTAATGTTTCAGAGGAAACATGGCCCGGCTTTTCCAGAAGGAATTCCCATTATCACCCTTTGGTATATAAATAATTTCATTGGTCTTTGACTTATAATTTCTCTTTTATTCCCCTTTTTATATTTTCAATTTCATTCCTATGGTATACCTGGCCTTTGCCATTTTTATTATTATTCTTTATACTCGGGCATGATTCCCAATTATTCAAGGGCATTGTTCCCAATTTCCAGGGCTTAGTGCCCAATTTAAGTCTCCAATGTGGGCATATTAATTTATATCTATTTTATTTTCCTTAAGGTATAAGTCTCCATAGTTGAGCCACTGTTTATTCCCGATTGTTCCAATCTTTGATTGGGGGTTAATTACCTAATGAATACTTCTTATGAAGATTCATTGACAATCCATCCTGTTTTAATTTCTCTTTTCCCATCCTCAATCGCCAATGCAGCTATTTATTAATGAACATCAGTTCTCAGCCAGTAAACTATTCCACCTGGTTAACATACTTGCTCTTCAATCAAGTGTGTCTTTAAGGGGGTGAGTTTGACAGAGTTCCCGTCAGAATCCCAGAGAAAGCGCTGACATCGCTCTGTTGGAAAACAACAGGCGTCGCACGCCTCTTCTCGTGTTCTTGAAAGGCTGAGTTTGGCGTTGGATGGGTGATCCAGGACCTGGAAAACCAATCTACTCCGAACATAGCTCATTAATGCTATTAGCTATCCTCTACCTCTTTTTCGAGGATTTAGGACCCCATTGCACCTCTGGGGGGCTACCTAGATCCTTGATAAGTTTTGGCGGAATATTACTCAGGAAAAGGTTATCAACTAAGATATAGAACACTTGGAAAATTGTGCTGGAAAATGCACTTAAATTTGATTAAAATGACTAAATTAAATTAAAAAGTCGATAAAAATTGGAAAAAGGAAAATCCAAAAGGTTGCTCTTATAGTAGAGCTATTAATTTTTGAAACCCAGGTAGCGGAAGCCTTGTTTTCACTTTCGGGAGAAAAAAATTTTTGGTCTCCAAAATCAAAATTTCCACTTTCATTTTACGTTTTAGACCATCCTGAACAACTTTGGTTTGTGTCTTTCTATCAGTGCGTGTCTGTCGTGTGTCCGCGAATCCATGTAACAAACCCATTTTCCACAGTTTTCAATCGATTTTGATAAAATCTATAGGGAATGTGCAGGCTAGGGTGTAGACGGTCTCCTATCAGTTATAATGCTTCCCGACTCAATACTCCACTCTGGGCAAGCGCAAACGTGAATTCCACCAAGTATAGTTTTCTCACGCCCTATAGTCGTCCTATCTCGCTCAAATTTTGAGGATAGTTGGAGGAGGACGATTTGATCATTCCATATCAATTTATTTCAACACAATGGTATCATTAATAGCTACTGCGCATGCGCTAATCTGAAATCTTTGTAACAAAAATATTTTGCAGTTTTCATCCGGTTTAGATGATATTTTCAGGGAATGCGCGGGTCTAAGTTTAGATGGTCCCTATCAGTATCATTGTTGCCAAATCAATACTTCACTCAAGCATGCGCAAACGTAAATTCCATTATGCTCCATTTTTTCACACTGTAGTTGTTTGATTTCGCTTAAATTTGGATGATCGTTGGGAGAAGACGACTTGATTACCCCATATCAATTTCAATATGATTGTATCATTATTAGCTACTTTGCATGCGCCAATGTGAAATCCTTGTTACAACCTTAATTTCCACAGTTTTCATCCTTTTTTTATGAAATTGTCGGTGAATGCTTCTTGATTTACTCTTTTCCGGTATGGAACTTTTCAAGATCAGTTAAAACTTACCAATGACCTATACAAACATGATACTTACGAGGAAGCTATCTGCCTACCCAACTTGGAACTTTTTTTTTTTTTTTTTTTAAGTCTCAAAAGTTTTTTTTGAGGACTTTTTTTTTATTGTTCAGTTTAACTTGTTTAAAACTTTACCAAAAATAGGCTTTTCTATCCTATTCAGCTTTTTGTTTTCCGCCATCGCCTCCCCAGGAACTGGAGCTTTTTCATGGAGGAAATGTAAACAACAAAATTTTAAAATTCTCCAGTATTTTTCTCCAAAATTTTCCGGTATGGAACTTTTCAAGATCAGTTAAAACTTATCAATGATCTATACAAACATGATACTTAAACGAGGAAGCTATGTGCCTACCCAACTTGGAAGACTTAAAGTTCTATTGGACTTTTATTTGTTTGTTCAGTTTAACTTGTTTAAAACTTTACCAAAAATAGGCTTTTCTGTCCTATTCAGCTTTTTGTTTTCCGCCATCGCCTCCCCAGGAACTGGAGCTTTTTCATGCAGGAAATGTAAACAAAAAAATTTTAAAATTCTCTAACAATGTTTGTCTTTATGCCTTTACCTTCTTTGAGAGTTAATTTCCCTATGACAGACAATAGCAAACTGCCCTATAAACCGAGGCCAATTAATTCAATCAAACTTTTCTCAACTCAAACTATGGAAGTTCTCCTTGAACTTCAACATTATACCAGACTATGGTCCAGTCCACTACAGCAAATTAAGTGCTATTTAATGTGAATTCACCTACCTATTGCCGATCCAGGAGGTCCAAGGAGTGCGAATCCAACCACACAGGAAAGGCCGTTTAACATACCAGTTGCCACGGAGTATCCAACTGAAGCCTGCCATTGCTCGTTCTTGGCAATGATTATAACTGCTTCGAGCAATTCATCACCGTGGACAACCATAGCTGCGGACTCAAAACCTGGGAAACCAAGAGAGAAAGAAACCGAAATTACTATTTGACAATAATAATGAATTTTGGATTATAGGAGAGCGTAGGAGGAAGAAGAAATGTGGACGTAAGCAACATATGTTTAAAACGGTATCGATTAAAAATTTGATGAGAGGCCTTGCACTACATCCCAAATATTCATAGCACTACATTCCGAATATTAAAAGAAAATTACTAAGTATACATTATCCGAATATAACTGCATAGATGCATCCATAACTCCTACATGCAACATAAAGCCAATTCCATCAGGCATGAGCAATGGCAGGGTGAGGTCACTGGTCTGCGTGGCGTCCTTCAGGACTTGAGCCCGGTGGGCCCTTTCATAATCCTACTTCCAAGGAGGGATCGAATAGTGGTCAACCGGGTTGCCACTGGCCATACCCGTCTTACTCACAGACACCTGCTTAGTGCAGAAGCTCGAGATGTTGTGTGTGGGAGGTGTAGGGGTGATCTGTCCACCCGCCACTTTCTGGAGGACTGCCCCCTCTGTGGATTGACGTTTTATCCGGACCAGACAAGGTCCGATCCCTATTGTTGTACCTGAGAGCCGCTGAGCTCTACTATGAACAGTGATATATTTATATACATCTAGTCGTAGTTTTATTTCACTTTGCTGATTGTATATAGTAGTGTAACGGGCTAAAAATATTTGATACCTCGACAGGAGTTCAAACTCGCGTCGTCACAACTACGAGAAATTATTATTAATTTTCCGGAGTTGCAACGCTCTAACGACCAGAGCCATGAGGCCAGGGTGACCAAACCTCTTCGACTGTGAGAGTTATTTTCCTGGAGCGTAACATTTCCCCGGAGTCAAATACCAGCCGTCTCGGCTGGTTTGGGGTCGGACGAATGACGAAGTGAAACTGCAGGCCACTGGCTCAGCAGATGCTCGCTGGAACAAGTCAGCAGTCGAGCGAGGTCATTGTCACGGAGTGTTTTGACTCAAGTGAGTGAGGAAATGAAAGGCATAACAACAGGAAATGTGATGTTTACAGTCTTTTGGCTAGAGAGGGATTTAATTAATTATTGTTTCGTATGATTTTGAGTCCTATTTCGGCTGCGCCACTGTAACGGGCTAAAAATATTTGATACCTCGACAGGAGTTCGAACTCGCGTCGTCACAACTACGAGAAATTATTATTAATTTCCCGGAGTTGCAACGCTCTAACGACCAGAGCCATGAGGCCAGGGTGACCAAACCTCTTCGACTGTGAGAGTTATTTTCCTGGAGCGTAACATTTCCCCGGAGTCAAATACCAGCCGTCTCGGCTGGTTTGGGGTCGGACGAATGACGAAGTGAAACTGCAGGCCACTGGCTCAGCAGATGCTCGCTGGAACAAGTCAGCAGTCGAGCGAGGTCATTGTCACGGAGTGTTTTGACTCAAGTGAGTGAGGAAATGAAAGGCATAACAACAGGAAATGTGATGTTTACAGTCTTTTGGCTAGAGAGGGATTTAATTAATTATTGTTTCGTATGATTTTGAGTCCTATTTCGGCTCCGCCACTGTAACGGGCTAAAAATATTTGATACCTCGACAGGAGTTCGAACTCGCGTCGTCACAACTACGAGAAATTGTTATTAATTTCCCGGAGTTGCAACGCTCTAACGACCAGAGCCATGAGGCCAGGGTGACCAAACCTCTTCGAATGTGAGAGTTATTTTCCTGGAGCGTAACAGTAGCATGTAGTTATTAGCTTATTTTACATCTAGTCTCAGTTGTAATAATTTATTTTTGGGGTTTTTTTTAAATTCACTGTGGGGACTAAACAGTGCTCATCACTATACACCTAATCCCCCCCCCCCTCCCTCCGAATCGCCAGTGGAGTCCATGATGGCGCTCCTTCTTTGTCAAGGATGGTGTCATGGCTCCCCTTAGAGTCGTGCCACTCCCAGTGTCCCTTTAGACACCTTGTTCAATGCCGCTAATGACCCTTCCGGTTGAAATGCGGCTTAAATTTTAATAAAAAAATAAAATAAATAAATTAAAAAAAAAAATAACTGCATAGAAGTAGAACTTCTGCCAACCGAATATAACTCCCAACCGAGGAGAAATTAATTAAAACATCTACGAGTACACTTTACTAGTCCCACTACATAAGCATATCGAACTTGATGTAGGCACTCACCAACTGAAATTAGTGGGATACAATTAAACATCTACTACCTACACTTCACCAGTTCATCTATGATGACAACAAGTATAATAAACTTGATTTCGTGAAGTGAGAATTCCATTGGAATTATATCAGCTGATACAACCGTCGTAGTTTATAAGACGATCTTTACTATAAATTATGTTCCACCAGTTCTGATTCACTCCCATGTTTATGTTCTTTGTTCTTCTCAAAATTCTAGTCCTTAGGGAAAACGAATGGATGAATGTGCAGTGATCGGGATAGTTTACTCATCCTTTGGATAATTATTACAACCATCAGTTTTCTTTTAACAGCTGCCTACACATAGATAGAAAACATTTGTTTAAGGGTAGTTGGTAAAATTGGCAGGCATAGTCTAACTAATGTTTTTATCGTACGCACTTTTCCCAACCTACCTTACTTGAAAAAAACGTCGTTTGGCTTTTTTTTTTGCCTTTTCTCAATAATAGCTTAAGGGAGTTTGATGAAATTTTCAACAGTTACTCTTCTTCTGGGTAGGAATAATATCCCATACCCTTCATACCTGGGAAAATACTCTGCGGGTGGCAATTAGCAAATAACCCTCAAAAATAGTTATAATGCAGTTTAAGCGAATTTTTGAAGAAAATTAAGCTATTGCTCTCGCCTCAAAATTTGTAGAATGTGAATTTTTGAAAAAATTTTATGCAGAAATCCGTTTCAGGCTATTCTGAATCATATTCTGAAGTTTAACGTATTTTTTTATGTATGTATGTATGTATGTATGTATGTATGTATGTGTCATTCCAGACGATAACTGTCCGTAGAATTGTGCTAGAAACTTCAAACAAATTTTAAAATGTTAAGGACACAAAACGAAAGTTCAAGTTCGTTGGCTAGCATGATCGGATTACATCTTCGGGTTGAAATTTTCAAAAATGTAGTAAAAATTTTCAAAATAGCCTGTTTTTTGCGAGTTGTGCGAAATAATTTTTTCAGCATACTAACATGAGGTAAAAATTGCGTAAAATTTCCTATAAGAATATGTATCAAGTTATCAAAAATTTCAAAGTTGAAAAATCAGTCAAAAATCGAAATAATGCCGTTCGCTATTTGTAACTACACAATCAATAGCGACTGAAATGTCAGATTTCTTCAAAAATTCGCTCATGGGGTCATGCTGCATGACTGGAATTTTTTTGCTCCTTTTTGGCCTTTTCTTCAAAATGTTCAAAGGGTTTCGATGACGGGATTTTCACGTTACTAAAGACGCTGCTAGCGCTGGTTAGTGCATTGAGTGTCAGATAAACTATAGTGTTCCCACTGATAGTGAACCTAAAAGTTTTGTGAAGTTCATGAACTCGGACAGGTGCTTGGAACACACCTTAAGGCCATATCACACAAGCATTTTTTCTGCATTTTTAATGCCTAAACGTGAAGAAGGCAAAATGCTTTTTTCCAAGGTCAGCTGTGAATGTTGAGGAGGAATAAGTGAAAAAACAGCGCATTCTGGCGGAATGCATTTTTAATAAATCTGTCAGGTTAGGGCTCCTTGGGGTTTTCCATTGAATTGCTACCTCCCCAAGGGTTATGTTTAGCATTTTTCTTGCGTGGAGGTAAATATTAGAACATGTTCTAATTTTCCCAAGTGAGTTTAAAAATGCTCTGCCAGGATGCGCAATGGTGGAAAAAGCTGACCTTGGAAAAAAGCACTTCATCTTCTTCACGTTTAGGCATTAAAAATGCCGAAAAAATGTGGAAAAAATGCTAGTGTGATACAGCCTTTATTATTAGCGCTAACACATGGTACCCTCAAGCCGGTTTCACATGGAGCAGTACGAGCGTAACAACCGGAAAGACGGAAGGCCGGAAAACCCAGTGGAGGGGGGGCGGAATGCGGCAGGGTGTTCTCGCTAAACGCAATCATATCCTTCCTACTGAAACCCTCTCTGATCTGAAACCTCTACTTGCGGTTATCAACATTCCTGTCCAATGAGCTTGTGCAACGCTCGACGGAACGCGGCAACGGTATACAAATTTCTACCGCAGACCGCCTACCGCCCATTCCGGCAACATGGCAGCCACCATCCTCAACTGTTGTCACAACAGCCAATCACATTGCGTTCCGTCTTTCCGTCTCCGGACATACCGCTCCATGTGAAATCGGCTTCATCCTCCACACGGTGTGCGCTCAGCACATCACCAATATACTTGAAATATTTTTGGTTTCTGCAAATAAGTAAAAAAAACGTCTGCCACATAGCACACGGGTGTGGCACATAGCTTCCTCATTTGCCTATCATCTTCTTCCAACTACCATCCTAATTTAAGCGACTCGAACGACTAGACAGTGAAAAGATGGAACATGATGGAATTTACGTTTGCGCATGCGCAAAACTGATAGGGGACCACCTACAACCTAAACTCGCGCGTTCTCCGACAATTTCATCGAAATCGGATGAAAACAGTGGAAATTAAGGTCTTTACAAGGATTTCACATATGCACATGTGCAGTAGCTATTAATGATACAATCATATTGAAATTGATATGGGATGATCAAATCATCATCCCCCCCAACTATCATCCAAATTTGAGCGAGATCGAACGACTAGGGTGTGAAAAAATAGAGCATAAGCGACTCGTCGTATTGATTTCGCAACAATGAAACTGATACGGGATCGTCTAAACCCTGGCCCGCACATTCCCTCAAAATTTCACCAAGATCGGATGAAAACTGTGGAAAATAAGCTTGTTACAAGTTATTAATGATACAATCATATTGAAATTGATATAAGATGATCAAATTGTCGTCCCCCAACTGTCATCAAATTTGAGCGAGATCGAACGACTAGAGCGTGAGAAGATGCTTGGTAGAATTTACGTTTGCGCATGCGCAACACTGCCCTAGCCCGCACATTCACTGAAAATATCATCCAAATCTGATGGAAACTGGAAAATAAGCTTGTTACCTACAAGGATTTGCGGACACACGACAAACAGACAGTCACGGAACCAAAGTTGTTCAGAATGGTCTAAAACGCGAAATGCGAGAGGAAATTTTGATTTGGGAGACAAAAACAATAAATATTCAATTCCCCCCCCTAAACTTCGTTAGAAACATTATCTGCGGACTCTCTAGTTTCAATAGGTACCTAACTACTAGGTACGTATTATTTCCCTTTTTTAATTTTTAAAAAAATTACGTTGCGACACACCTGGAACGTCTACACAACCCACGAGTTAGGAACCACTGATCTATAATAATTTATTGTTTCTTATAGGTGCATTATTATAGATACATTCATGTTACGGGTACTTTCATATGAGGAAGCTATGTTTGTAACACATCCAACTTGGCAGATTTTTATTTCAATATTATATATTCTGCCTGAGCCACATTGCACTTAAACCAATTATAGGTACTACCATATGCTACTACAATCCTCTCGTACATACCACCATCTACTACCGAGTAGGTACCCCACCCACTACGAAATGCATCTCATCCAGTACCTAACAAAAATACACCGTATGTATTCACATACCGTATAGAATTCCTCACAAATGTTCAATTCTTGCTTAAGGCGATCAGAAGGGGACAATTAGGTAGACTGCGTCGGATCCAACTGTTTCTCGCGAAATGAATCAGAGGAAAAACGATCAGAAGAAAGGAATCACTCAACAAATTGAGCTGATAGCTAATACTGGGGTACCAACATAGTTTAGGACAAAAATATACCGTATATATTCACATACCGTATAGAATTCCTCACAAATGTTCAATTCTCGCTAGTAAGGCGATCAGAAAGGGAAAATTAGGTAGGTCTTTTCACTGTCGGATCCAACTGTTTCTCACGAAATGAATCTAACTGAGGAAGAAAACTCAACAAATCGAGCTGATAGCTAATACTGGCTACTCGGGTACCAACATAGTTTAGGTAATAATATAAACATACCTTCTGTCCTATTCTACAGAGTTTTGAAGAGCATAAGAAGACGGTAGGTTGGGCAGGTGTTAGTGGAAGGGGAGCGCAGGTTGCCACTCAACTCAGTCAAGTTTCCCCGCTACAGGCGACAATTTTTCCCTTGGTTCCCGCTAAAGTAAAAGGTTGTAGAAAGTAGGTAGGTAGAAAAAAATTACTTCGGCCTATTCAGTTGATGATCTTAAAGCTCCACCCTCGTTTATGACTACGTATTGAAAGTAGGTAAGTACCTACCTAGACTTTAATTATTGTATTTTTTTTTGTATTCCTGATTTTTTATCATTTACTTAATAATGATTAACAGGACATTTCCATTTGTTTCCGTCACGTCACGGTGGGGTTTTCTATTGATTTTCACGTACAACCAATGCGTTATTAGGGAAGTGTAACTCCCTTAGTTTTCATAGCAGGAAAATCGTTAGCCACTTTTTGGAATGCTCTCATTTTATAACAGCATCTCATAATCCCTAAGCCTCTGTAGTGTCAAGGAAATCTGATTTATTACGCTCAGTTATAAACTAATATTGCTAAGTAACCATAATGAACTAATAATGTGTAAAAATAATCATTATTAAATTATCTGACTGTAGAACCGTAGGTCTACCGTCCGTTTTTTTTTTTTTTTTATTTTTTTTTTTTTTTTAATAGGAGGGGCATTTTCTAATGAGACACGGATATAAATCAAAACGGGTAGGGCTTACAGTTAGAAAGAATACAGAAACGTAAAAAGTAAAATTCAAGTAGTTTCATTGCCTTGAACTGACTGAGGCAATGAAACTACTAGATGAGGCTTACCCTAAGTACCATGAGTAGATGTTAGAGCTAAATAAATTCATAACTAAAATACAGCAACATAAATCCAACAACTTAAAGTATAAAATTAAACAACTAATTAAAGAAAAAGAAACACTTAACCAGGGGTGCCCCCCCCCCCCCCCCAAGCGCACCGACTCAAGTTATTTCAACTTATTTCTCTCAGTAATCGCAGATGAGAATATATTTTTCCCGCTTTTTCAACCACTCTTTCACCTATCTTTTTCGCTGAACTCGAAGAAACATTGCGATAGGCATAACTATGGTTACACAGCTTTTTTCCTGTTGTCCATGATGATTCACTTCAAAAAAGACACAATTTCACTTCAAAAAATACACAAATTCACTTGTCGGAATGGCGGGAACAGACGTACTGAGCACGTTTTATTGACCGTGTAGGATACGACATTATTGATGAGGATATTGAAGTGAAAAAAAAACAGCGTCGTCAATAATATTGACAATACTGATATTGTCAATATTGTTGAGCGTGTAGGGGCCGCTTAAAAGAGAAAGACATAGTATCATCAATATGTATTGCAATGCGAAAATTATGATGCCATAGCCACTTCAGTGAAACCAAGCTAGGCTGAAGAAATCGGAGAATCGGCCGCAGAAATTCATGGGATCATACTCGTAAATATTGCTTTTACATAAAATGAAAAGACTGCATGTATAAAACACGCTTATGTACTACCAACAATATGAGGAAAATTACGTAATTTTCCCTATGGGGAATGAAGTTTATTTCTATTGCCGAGTTGAAAGATATAATAGAGAGTTCCTAAAGCGATAGGGAGATAGAGATGAGGCGCCTTATCGTGAACGGAAAACACTACTGCGCATGTGCGGGCAGATGAGGCGCCTCATCTCCAATAAGACAAATTTATTTCACCTAAACATAAGACGCTTTATTCCGAACCAACCTATCTCATCTCTTCCTCCCTATCGCAAAGTAACCTTACACATCGATAACAGTGATATTCATTTCTTGTTGGTATTCATGATTCATGAAAATTATATTCATTTTCTTGTTCATAAATTTTCAAAATCTGCCAGTGCGAAACCTTTTATAATAAGAAAAGAACTAGGAAGCGTAGAAATGCTGGAAACTGAACACACGGGATAGGCGGAAAAATCCCCTTGGTGGTTCAGCGTTACTTGAAGATAAGTAGCGTCACTCTAAGATGAAATGCTAATTCGAAACTCTTGACTTTATCAGGTTACCATCCGCTGTGGCTCGCCCCAGATGATAAAATCCCAAGCACCTTATCCCAATTGACTTATCGTTTAGGAACTCTCTAATATTTCAACTGGTCGCTCGGTATCCTAATTTTTTGAATTCAGTACATAATAAATTTCAGATCCGAAATGTGTTTTTGGGGTCTACGAATTCTAGCAGAAAACTGGGTGATGAAGAACCTTATTGCTTTGAAAAAGACAGGCTGCTGAAGCTGCAAGTTCTGAATCCTCCTTTCCCAACTAGACTTCGTATGGGCATATTTTTTCCCACACAGGGAAATTTCCCTCAAAGGGGAAACAATGGCATCACTGGCGGCACTCGACGAGAAGGTTCGGGGAAGATTCTGTGTTTCACGGTTTTGATAGACAGGAGGGGTTCGGGGGCTTGGTGGAAGTAGCGTGAAGAGAGGGTGGGGGCTCACTCACGCATTCTGTAAGTGACAGGAGGTACCAACTTCACCTCACCAAGACGAAAAATAAAGAAGCTTTTCAGATTTTTCATATACGAAAAACAAACTTTGCAATCGATGCATGTATGTTATTAGGACATAATGGTGAGGGCAAATCAGTTTTTACAGTTCACATTTATGGAAAACCACTATTTTTGCATTGTATTCTGCAATAAACTTTTTTTAAGAACCCTTTAAGTACACCGATTTTTCAACACATCATGACAGCGTAATTTGTTTAGGTCAGATTTCCCATTTGCTAGACTGGAAACCATAGCTGGAAGAATGGTAACCGATATCTAGCAGCCATAAATGAATTTAAAGATCCCAATCGCAAATCTGTCCACACAAATCTACGGATTTCGAATATGAAGGTTGGCCAACATGTCAACTTACAATCCATGCATGACGTTTACAGGCATTGCAGGAGTCTCCGGAACACCTGATCGTGAACAGGGAGTGCTAACCGAGCGGTTCTAGCCGAAAACCTGTCCTTGCGGGAAACCTATTTGGTTATTGGATAGATTATAGATATTTTTAGATATTGGGTTATTAGAAAATAAAGTGTTATAGATTATAGATATTATTATATATAAGGTTATTAGAAAATGAACTGTTTACCGTACCAAACACTTATAATATGCATCCTTGTACGCAAACATTCAGGTACTTACCAGGCCATCCTAAGGAAATGAAACCATAAATATATATGTACACATATAGGTATAGGTATACATATCTATGCATGAAACTTGGCAAAATTTCATTAACCAACCCTTTCAGTAAAATATAGACTAGCTGAACGATTAGATCACAAAATAAGTATGTTTTAAAGTTCGAAAACAAAATTGTGGCCTTGGGTAATAGAACTCAAGACCTTCTGCACGGGAGTCCAGCGCTTAACCATACGACCACGGAACACCCTAATTAGATTAACAGCAACTCTACTATAATCTGCCATCTATGCAAAAATATCTAGTGGGAACCCGCTATTCTTATTTCTCCTCAATACAAAGAATGGTAACAAGTAACTGTCTCAAGTCGTTCTATAAAAAGAACGGATCGGTTAGAACCGCTTGGTTGGCACCCCCTGATCAAGATCAGGTTTTTCGGAGACTCCCTGATGTTTACGCGGGCTGCGGTGGTAAACGTTTAGATAAGATAAGACAATGTTTTGTTGAAATTTATAACTTTATTTTTGTACAGGTGCCTATTAAAATTGCATGTAGACTTAAAACCAGTTTCCGAGATTGTTTGTAACACACGTAAACAGATGTAACGTCTATGCAAACCGTAAAGTATTATTCTCTTACCAAACTATTGTAGTATTAGCTAACTTTGGGCCGTTTCCGATCTTGCATGAGCACCTCTTCATCATCATCGGAAGAATCCAAAAAAAGGTACAACTTATCGTCAGATGAGTCTTCCAAATCATCATTTGAGAAAAAAAATGCATCCACACTCCAAAATTTGAAAATAATAGAATAGAAATAATAGAAAATAATTGTTGATGAAGGTGAGATGTGATAACAAACGCAGTGAAAAAAATTGTTGACGTTTAGAGAAGGTTACGCGGATTGTAGTTTACCCAAGGGTAGCAGGTTATTTCAAAATGCGCATGCGTAGGGCTCGGAGCTCTCGATGAGACCCCGTCAGAAGTGTGGGGCTGCTTGGGTCACCCCCGGAGCAGCTCTGGGGGCGCTCTAAGATCTGTTGGAACACCGGGCTCCCAACTCCATAAGAACGCAATTTCGGGCTCTGAGCTCCTCTAGGGCGCCTTTTTGTCGTTGTTGGAACAAAGCTATTAGCTCGCTGAATGTCCATAACTAAGTACAGTCCAGGGACTAACATAAAATACACAACAATCTAAAGATCAGGTACTACTAACGATGAAATACCTCGGAATCATTTGATATAGAACATAACCCCCCCCCCCCCCCTCTCAACAGTGGTTTTCCACTGAGTGCGAGTGTAGGTAAATCTGAGAAAATTGCCAATAGTTGATTACAAGTCTAGGCATAATATTAGGATTATCTTCTAAAATCCCAGTCTGGATTCCATAAAGGCAGAACTTTAGCTGCTGGCCACGCGTTGAAAATAACATTTGGGAAAAGTAGAAAGATTCGCTCAAATCCGTGCCACCAAGGCATCTAGAATCAACCCCACTACAATTAATCATTACATAGGTAATGCTTAATCAGAATCAAAATCATTTTTGGTCTCACAAAATTGGATGCCCTCACAATGTGTGTTGCTTTAAAAGTTACACTGACACTGAATGGTTGCAATGTAACCTGAGATCTCGCCCATTACACCCAAGTAGGTCACACTTGGCTAGGGAACCGCAATCGATTTCCGATTTTTTTTTAAATCGATTCTTTCTTGTAAAATAATCGGTTTTTTGAATCGATTTTTGTTAATAGGATAAAATTGAAAATCGATACTTTTATTCCCATTTGTCTAAAAATCGAGATTTAAAAAAAATCGGTTTTTAACCTAGTTTTGAAAATTATTGTTCTTGTTTAAGTATTTACTTTCTCCTATTTTCAAATGAGGGATGAAGTTTAGAATTTGAATTGATTCTGGACCGGCTTCAAAGAATCGATTCTCAAAAAATTGTTTAGGTTTTCCTCAGATTGCTTCAAAAAACTATTATTTTTGCAGGATGTGGAGGACAAAATGTGGTTTGCTTGAATATTGAAAACATTTATTTCCTTTTTTGTGCATTTTTTAGTATTAATTGTAAAAAAACCAAATAAAAAAAGATTTGAATTTGAAAGTATTTTTTCGCACCTTGGCGTTTGAGAGCACCGTCATACCCCCCCACCACCGGTCTCCGTATAATAAACCGGTCTTCGTATAAACCATAATCGGCCTCCGTATAATGAAACAGGCCTACTTAATATATAAGACTGATTTTTATAGTTTGGTGGTCTGGATGCTCGCAAGCTCTCATCTCAAAAATAAAAAAATATCCTAAATCAATCCTTTTAGCAAAATACAGATTAGTTGGACAAACAGATCATATTTACGCCTAAAATGATGTTACGGAGGTCGAATATGAAGAAGCATTGGATCAAGATGGCACTGGTGGACGTGCTGTTGAACTTCTAGTGTAGGTCACGTGTATGTATTAGGTACATATACAATTCATTCGAGGCCACCCGTAATTAGTATTGTGCACACGAGTGACTCCAATAACTAGATCCCCCCCCCCCCCCCCCTGCACACATCGCGAGCAGGTTTGTCTGAATTTAATCAACTTCCAAGATTACACAGAAGATATATTATACAACAGCGATATGTCCAATTTAAGCATACATAGGAATCAAATAGATGTATAGCAATATATCGCAAAACCTGCGGTATGTTTACTCAAGGTAAAGAATAACAGTGACCACTATGAAGAATGATTCCCTATTTCGAGTTAGCTTCTTGGCCCAAGATTAAAAAAAAAAAAACCTCTTCATTAATCAGCCCCCTCAATAAGGCGCTCCGTGTTCAAAAGATGGTAAGCCACGATGCGTGGTATCCCGATTAGGGCCTAGGCAATAGTTGGACTGCCCAACTGTGTGAGACAAGTCAAGTCTTCAGACTCCAAGGAGCGTCTCACTCCCACGCGCAGTCAAAAAGAGTGAGAGAATGAATGCACTGTTCTAGGAGACTCGATGCCCAAATCGTATGACATCATGCATTTTGTGACTTGCTTTTTTTTATGCGGAGGGTCTTTTTGGGGGGGATAACACTCATTTTTGGTGGTCCAACAGGAAAAGGATAGAATGTACAGACTAAACGAGATTTCTATTTCATATTCACCTCTTCTCTTACAACCCCACACCACTTGGTTGTAGCGGCTCGAATCTCCAAAAGGCAATTCCACAGGACTTATGTAGCCTACTTTTCAAATTTCATCAAAATCAGACGAGGGAATTTGGATGAGATTGCTATTGCATATTACCCCCTCTCTTGCACCTCACCCCCCAACCCAAAGTTCTATTCGTTACTTATCTCAGTGCGTCTTGTCAGCCAACTTGCAGTGGTGGCTATAGTAGGTTTATTGAAGGCTTGGCAATAGGAGACTAACGTCTTGCTAGATTTGGAAACAGGCATAGGTATAGAAAAGTAAATAAACATTTCAGGTTGAATTCCTTCCTGGTGTCACATACATCAATAGCTGTCTTCCTAATAGAGGATCAGAATTTAAGATATATAGTAACAAAGTAGAACTTTGGCCCAACATTGGCCCCCTTCCGAACTCACCTTTTCGATTTTAACTTAATTTTATTAGCATATCCTGGGAGGGGCATACCCCCTGAGCCGCCTGGTGACAAATATGTTGGTAATGGCTGATCGATATAAGTTAAAACAAGGCGTCAAAATGCGTGTTTTGGGACTTTCTGCATTTTTTTCTTCTGTTCTTATCACAATTGACTCCCTATTCCAACTCACTTCTACCACTTCTCAGCCAATTTTGATGAAATTCGAAACGTAGGCTACATTTGTCGTAAGCCACTTTCGAAGGTTCGAGTCACAATGAAGTCAAGTGGTGGGGAGGGGGTAAATATGAAATAGCAATTTCATTCAGCCTGTAAATTCAAACTTTCTTCTCCTAGACCACCAAAGATGTGTGATATTCCCCCCAAAAGACGATTCGCATACAAAGATGCCCAGCCACCTAATGCCTGATATCATCAAATTTGCGCCAAGCCTTGAAGAAGCGTCTCATTCCCATAGGCAGGTAAAGAAGTGGGAGAATGAATGCACTGTACTAGGAGATGGCAATCCGCCGATTGATTTGGCCCAAATCGTATGATATCATGCATTTTGTGGCTAGGCATATTTTGTACATAGAGCGTCTTTTTAGGGGGTTCAGTATACATATGATGAATAATTTTTTATAGGGATCATCATTCTGCATACAGTAGACACGACTTAAAAACACCTACCAGTATAAGTATGTATTTATACCCAGCTCTGATCTGTTTCCAGACGAATCAAGTTGATTACCAAGTAGATCTCTTAGAATGGGTGTATCATACTTCTAACGTATCATGAGGTTCAGTTGTCAAGTGGAAGTGTACAACAGACTTTGTGCTTCTTCTGCACAAACTCAATCAAAGAGACAAAAGAGCACGCTCACAGTGGGCGGTTATGGATCATCCAATTTTGGAGGAAAGCTTTGGATTTTGCACCAGACAGCTCAAAATGGATCAGGGATTAGATATAAGGTTTGAAACTCACTAATGCAGCTTTTGAAATTTTTTATTGAAATTGAAATTTGAATTGATTTGACTATTATTTATGTACCTCATCCAATGTTTTTTTACAAGAAACTTAATAAATTGGGATTGGTGTTGCCTATTAGTTAAGGGCAAGATAGAGAACTGATGACATTGGGTCTATCAGGGAGTAAAGTACCTCCCGCATGCATTCATTGAATTGAACCATCTTCCATCCTCTAAGGGGCTCCACATCCATACTGGACGCACCTACACATGGCTGCCTGAAGGAATCCTGTGAGAACTGCCTTTTAAAGAAAAAACCTAACCAAGTCACTTGGAAAAAGTTGACCAAATATTAATAGAATATTTAGAAATTTTTGTACAAAATTTTACGAAAAACTGTACTTCGATTTCTTCAAGATATGCTGAAAATTGATAAAAACTATATCGAATTGGTTTTTATAGCAGATAATGATTGTTTAGAAAATGTCTTCTTGTCATAATTTAATAATAAAATTAAAAGTTTCTTTGCACAAAAAGGCTTCAAATTTAAGACAAACTTGGAATCAAATAAAGAAAATACTATTGATCAAACTTGATTGGTCATGTTAAGCTTCTTGACCTCTCTGCTAAGATCAAAGTGTAGTTTGGGAAAGGTAGATTAGTTGGTTCTCTGTGTGTGCCCAGCCTGATGTGTGACTCCCATAATACCTGTTACAGGTCAGATTTTGGTAGGGTTGAGTAATGAAAAACCGCCAATCCACTCTAGCGGATATTTGGGGAAAGTAGATCAGCTGTTTCTTAGGGTTCGTTCGGTGAGACAGTCCGGGTTTACGCCCACTTTTTGCTGTTCGGAGAGGGCCATAGTGATCCAGGACGAGATTTCTGCCACTGGTAGGGGCAGTCTGGGATCGTCCAAACCTGCACCAGCTTTCATCGAGAGTAGCTGAGCCCGGAGCATGCGCATTGCACTTTCATTGCCCCGCCCCTCTACTCCCGAATGCCGACATTCTTGTCTTGTTCTCCCATTTGCAGACATCGGCCGATTATGGGTCTATGTTACATTTACTAAATTATACAGGAGAACGAAAAAACTCAATAACCACGAAACCAAAACGCTGCAAATTATTTCACAAAGGTTTTTTCAATTGCGTATGATCGTAGTTTTAGTTGGCTTGCGTGCGTCATAAGGCCCGTCCAGACTCCTCGGCGTGTCCCATTTCGAGTTGCCACAACCTATACTTCTATAATTATATACGCATGTTTATATTTCTCGATTTGAGCTCCTATCTATTCAAATAGTTATTGCCTTAATAATATCATTATCTAACCACGTTATTAAATATGCGTAGGAAAAGCATTGGTATTAACACACAAATATGACCTAGAAAAAAACATATATTCATGCCTCGAAGGAACGCCGTACCCACCACAAGGTGCCGCGGCGCCTCCTCTCACTCCACCCCCCGCTCACCCCCCTCACCACCCACCGTGACCCCCTGCCAAGCGTGCCAGGCGTGCGTGCGTGCGTAAGTCTAACAAAGCCTTGAAATGACACTTTTTCGCCCGTTTTTGGCCCATAGCATCTATGCGAGTAAAGCGATCGGGATGGTTAAACGTTAGGACCAACTAGACCCCAAATGGAGTCTATGTGCGAAAGGACGGGTTTTTAAAGTCAATTCTTAGGCCTTTTATGGCCCGGACGGCGAACGGCGGACGGACATTTCAAATTTTGATTCTACGCACCTTGAAACGTAAAGTGACAAAGTTTGAGGGGGGGTTATAAAAATTTTTTGCTATACGATCACATAGGCTTATTATTGGAAATAATAAACCAAAAATTGCAGCAATTGTTGTAGCATAGATCCTTGATCCATCAATAGCCACTCTCTATTTTCCGACCTTTATCATGAACTGTTTTATTCATTACCGTTCAATAAATAAACCATGTTAATAATAATTCTAGTCATGCAGTAGGATTGTATGAGCGAATTTTTTCATAAGGAACCGTTTATTTTCTACGAAAATTTGCTAAAAACGAAGATAAAAGTTATAATTTTAATGTAGAAACACAAAACTGTTAAACTGACTGTTTGGCTCTAACCAAATTCGTATTCTCCCGCCAGGGCTTGACGGAACCCTATTCGGATAATTCCTATTTTCCCGATCATCCTGTAATAATATAAGATTTGAGCTCCCGAAGGTGCAGTGAAATTGTGAAGTTGAAATTGTAAATTGTTTAAACACTGCATGGGAATTGTTTACTATTACTTTGTCACCTCCAATCGTTTTGATACTAACATATATTGTAGTGGAAAGGTATAGAAACATGAAGAGATAGTATTTGAATGCCGGAAACATGTTTGAGCCCGTGAAAGATAAGCAGAGATATCATACACTTCATTCTGACCTACATGTCCGACTAATCTGTATTTTTACTAAGGGATTGACTACTTGATGTTATGTAATTTTGAGATGCGAGCTTGCGAGCATCCAGACCACCAAGAATGCAGAATGCTGTGTATAGGTTGGTGGTCTGGATGCTCGCAAGCTCGCATCTCAAAATTACATAACATCAAGTAGTCAATCCCTTAGTAAAAATACAGATTAGTCGGACATGTAGGTCAGAATGAAGTGTATGTCTACGGGCTCAAACATGTTTCCGGCATTCAAATACTATCTCTTTATATTTCTATACCTTTCCACTACAATATATGTTAGTATCAAAACGATTGGAGGTGACAAAGTAATAGTAAACAATTACCCACTGCATTACTCACTAGCGCCCTTCCCCTCCTGCGGACGATGAAGGAAAATTCATTCAGTCTATTTTCCGCCTCCCGTACAAGTTAAATGCTCTCCCACCATTATGTACCGCCTCCCGCCTTATATTCATTAAAAGGTGACTTTGGATCCCGTCATTTGTGTTTTTTAACTGCGATCCCGTTCACTGACAATTAAATTAAAGCATTAGGTAATATTGTTTCGAAACTAAATCTGATTTGTAGTAGGTAGGTACTACACACCCGTTCAGTTCGGGGAGGCAGCTTACCACTTTTTGATATTTACAACCCGTGATTTTAATTTATTTATTCTATACAAGTCATTATCTGTAAGGGAAACCGTCCCGTTCATGTCCACAGGAATTTTAAATAATATTGAATAAAGTATAACAGAAAAATCCAAGATGAAACCGGAAATACTATAAACTCAGAAATAACAACTGAAACGGCTCAAAAAGCATTTGAATTTAAATGGAAATCTGTGAAAGAGAAATTTCAAAGATGGGGAAATAGCACGGACACAGACACGGACTTTTTCTGAAATAGCACGGACACGGAAGAAAATCCAGGTGAAATACTTAATCTTGGGTGAAAATGAATGTGGCACGGTAGGTAGCTAGGCGAAAGGAAACATGGACATAGACCCCTGTCCATAGCAGAAAATAACCACGATTTTTCGACTCTGAAGCAGAAAGCAACAAGCACACTTGGGTTTTTTTTAAATTTGTATTTACTAATAGAGGGGATCTCAGCAAATCGTTTGATACGAATAACTCAATTTTGAGGAAAATGTTCTCAACTTAGACCCATAGCTTTTCAGTTATTGAAGACAATTATTGGAGTTTTTTTCTGTGAGCTGCTGATTTTTATTAGGTACTTGTTTCTAATATTTTATCTTTCGAGAATTCAGAACTGTTTTGAAAAACAAGCATTGATCCACTTATGATGTTGACGGATGATTCTGATAACGAAAGTGACGTGAGTAGGTTTATTTTTCGGACGACGACGAAGATTTCATGGGGAAGTTGATTTATTAGAGATTGAGTACGGTGGTCCGAAGTTGTGTTGGTCTCAAACGGTATAAAAAAACGAAGGTTACAGCTCAGGAAGAGGTTCTAATGAGTCTATAGCGTCGGAAGATGTGCGTTCGAACAACCAGGTATGTAGAGCTGCTCTGGTGACGTCAGGAGTCCTGGACTGCCCAGGACTGCCTCACCCCTTAGTGATAACGAACCCTTAGTGCCTCAACTCACTCTCGTAGGAGTTTGGGGAAGGTAGATGAATGGTTCTGTGTGTACGATACTGTCAAATATAAGTCCGAAATTTGAAAAATTTAGCTCATCAATCACATATCGGTAGGAGATGAACCTGAAATCTTGGCTTCACTTCTATGTCAACCCCAAGAAGTGAAATATAAGGGTTGCATATGTTAATCATTATTACGTCAAATATTTTCAATGAAGGACAGTTATTAAGGTTTTGATGTGTACATCATTTCATTGCATGCAGTACGACCAACTTTCGCGTCCCCATCATGGATTGAATTTCGTTGGATTTGGGATATTGTCAAAGCTATTGAAAAAGCAGAATTTCAGCTGATTCGGGTCGATTCTTTTTAGTTTTCTCGTAGCTCTACCTTCCTCAGGAAATAAACATGGTAGTGAATTCATTTATCTAAAATTCATGTATACACCAGTGATCTGAACAAAAAGGCCTTTATGTATTAATTTGCAACGTTTTAATGATTAAATTCAAGGCAAACAAACTTTTTATAAATAATATTCTGAAATAAAAACAACATTTTAGGATGTTAGCCATTTGTAGGGTTTTTGCGTTATTTAAGCAAATTTTCAGTGTACAGAGTGCTGTCCTTCGAACTTAAGTACTCTTGGAGTACCTACTTGAATTTTTTTTTTTTTTCGAAAAAAATAACATTTTGTCTTATTCTAAGGAGGGATGTCATCTGGAATGACAAATATGTACTTCATCTCCCGTGTCTCCTCTGACCCACTTTTATGTTGGTACGTACCTATATGAAATGAACGAACGTAGGTAATGATGAACTATATTTGAATTAAAACTTTGAATTTGCTTTGCAGGGGTATCCTACCTAAACGACACCAATTTATTCATTATATTTATATTTATTTCGCAGGTGAATTCCAATATTACTGGACTATTTAGTAAATTCGTGAATGAGGGCAAAGTTACTGTAAGGTTCAGAGAGCCGGCTGTAGATCTGAGGATAATGGGCGACCCTATACAGCTTACCCAGTTCGCCGAAATGATTCGTAACTTCCTTACTGGTAAAACTCCAGATCTGAACAAAAAAATCAAAATTACCAATTTGGAAACAGCTGCGAAGAAAATTGAGCCACCGCCCCAGAAAAAATTGATTATTGCAACGTGTAAAGAGTTATCGAACTCTTGCAGAAGATCATATCCAAGTACTCTTGAGCACCTACAAGTAAGTCAAGAACTAATCAATTTACGTTACAGCCTGTAGAATAGGTATTGTAAGAAGTAGCTGCAATTCAGATCATAAGCTGATATTCATTCAATCTTATCAATAGAATTCATTCTACTGCAACATATGGTAAGCGGAAATTGTACGTATCTGAATGCATTTAATCTAATTCTTCTTTATATTAATAAAGTAAAGTGTCTGTATGTATGTGGGTACCTCCATAACTTTTGAACGGATTGACTGATTTGCGCGATTCTTTTTTTAATATGCAAACGGGCGGTAGCTCGTTTGAGTGTTTGGTGCACTAAGAACAGTTTGCGACTTAACCCAGCTAAGTGCTCTGTAGTTTCGTTTCATCATTCTGTTAGCACGTGCCAATTCCCATATATTCTGGAAGGCTCTCCTCTCTCTCTCGAGCGACCGAGACTATGGACCTGGGAGTCTTGTTCGATGACCGACTCTCTTTCTCCAGGCATATTGGCACAGTGGCAAGCCATGCCATGCAAGCGTTAGGCTTTCTGAAGCGTCACACCCGCGAATTCACTGATATTAAGCCGATAGTTGTGCTTTATAAGGCGTTGGTCCTCCCAAAACTTGAATACGCATCAACGGTGTCCAGCCCTTTTTATACAGTCCACCGGCATGCCCTCGAGAGAGTACAGAATAAATTCCTGAGGTAAGTCGGATTTAAGTTGGGAATTCCGTCCGACGAGATCAGTTATTCTTCCCTGATGGAGACCTGCAGAGCCCAACCACTGGACAAAAGAAGAATTCTTGCTGATTTGGTGTTCCTGCATAAGCTGCTCAATAATGAAATCAATTGCCCATCTCTACTTGCCAAGTTCCAGCTTTCCACTCCTCGTCTTACCAGTCGCCATCCCACCTTGTTTCACGTCCCGTTCTCAGCATCAAACTATTTAATAAATTCCCCCTTAAACCGTATCCGCCGTTCAGCCAATTTACTTCTCCACCTTCATCCCGATTTTGACTTTTTCAATAGTTCTTTATCCCAGTTTATCAAATTTCAATAGTATATATATATTTTTTTCTTCCATTTTTCATTCACATGCCACACTGTTTTTTCTTGAATTTCTGTATTATATTTTTTTCAACTCTGTATTGTGTTTTTCCTTGTAAATTGGGCTTGCCCGTACTAATAAATAAATAAATAAGACCAGCCACTTCCGGCGCAAACAGAATATAGGCCACATCAAAATTGCGCAACCCCTGCTCAGCTGAGTGAGCGAAGCTAGCAACATTCCCTACTTACATCGGATTTCAACGGTATATGATACCGAGCGAGCAACATCTTGAAACTCAATGTGGATACAGCTATTGTAGCAAGTACGCAACCATTACATAATTGTAATATTATTTGTAATATTGTATTACCCCAATAATTGTAATACCATCTGAATGGGATTTTTCAACATTGGGTAAAAGGGCCATACCGCGTGGAAAAAATTGGATTACACAGCCACTCAGCTGAAATCTGGGACCTTGCGAAGAGCGATCAAGAGCCCACGAGCCGTAGCGGCAGTTATCAATTGATATATCTACATACCTCATCTCAGAACCGTGGGATCATTTATTGATGACCCGCGTGACGCTTTTTCAAGCCCCACATGAAAAAAAGTTCGCTAAGTTAGGTGAGGCTCACCAACCTATATCCTGAACATGATTGCAAAGATCATTGAATTTTGTTGAGAGGATTTTGAATACATTAATGTATACATTTTGAAGCCTAACTTGGAGGTATTTTGACAAAATGATCCAGTAGTAATCATCACGAAAATAGGAGCAGAGAGTTTAGGGGATTTCGTTTGCGCAGAAGCAGTTTTTATCGGGTAACAGTGAAATTTATAGGTTACCTTCTTTGCCATAACCGGCACAATTCCTGAGAGAGGTATCATATATAATATATTGTATACACATTATAATTAATGTTAGGTCCACCAGGTAGTAAGTATGTGTTTTGCATTGGTTCCCTATTGTAAGCACAAATAAGATACTTTGAGTCACTATTGTTTGAAGTACGTAGCTTCTAGTTCATTAATATTGCCGTATTTAACTGGTTTGAGACAATTATATTGAGAATAATTGTTGAAATAAATTTATGGAAGCATGGGGCATTCTACTATGAAAAAATGGCACCCTGTTGCTTCATTAACTCGGAATTTAAACAATTCTCCTTGGAAAAACTGTAGTCATTTAAATTTTCGCCTTAAACCTCATTATTTTAGAGTAATATACCTAACTGACCCTTAGTCCATTTTTAACTGACAATAGCAGAAAGGAAGTTCTCAGTTTCATTCGTATCAGAAAGACTCCCCTCCACCCATTTTTCTTGTTTAACTCACAGCCAGCTACTACTCATTGAATTATTGCAATTTTTTAAGAACATATAAGTCTTCACCGGCAAAAAATAATAATTGTTAACATCGCCACCAACCTAGAATGAAATTACACTTTCATGTTTATGTCGTAGATCAATGATGTGGGGTTGGAGAACTTTGATCCCAAAATATTTCGATTGCAACACCTGAGGATTCTCAACCTGGAAGGAAATAAAATACAAAGAGTGCCTAAGAGTATCGACTTGCTTTCTGGGTTGTGCGTACTAAACCTGGCAAGGAACAGAATAGGCTTGTCTACCAAAGAAGAACATTGGGAATGGTTGAGATGTGAATCCATCCAAACTTCTCTTCAAGAACTGAATCTTAGCAGTAACGAGGTAACTACTGGTAATAATGAGTGTTATGATAGACTTTAGGATAGATTGTTGGTCCACTTGTAATGCTTTGATTATAATAGATCTATAATTTGGAAATAATAAGGTAATCGATAGCTCGAGATGACTTGGATCTCTCCCCCATGCAGTTTCGAGATGCACTCGCCATGAGGTATGGGAAGGAGCCAGAGGGGTTGCCTAGCCACTGCGACGGATGTGGCAACCACATGAACCTCAGTCATGTGCTTAATTGTAAAAAGGGGGCGCTTATTAAGTATGGCCATGACCAAATTCGAGATTCCTGTGCCAAGATGGCAAGTCTTGCTTGGAATTCCGTCGGCCTGGAACCGGTCTTACAAGAAGATATAGATGGCACTCCAAAGCTTATTGCAGATATAAAAGTACATGGATTCTGGGACGCAGAGAGAACGGCGTACTTTGATACGCGCGTGATTAACGCTGACGCCGCCTCTTACTGCTCTCAGGATTGGAATACAATATCCCAAAATGCAGCGATGGCACGCCAAATACGATGCAGCAGCAGAAGACGTGAGGGGATCCTTCACACCACTGGTGGTTTCGTGTGACGGCGCCCTGCACAGAGAATTTGAATATTTTCTCAAGAGGCTCGCATGCGTGCTCTCTGATAAATGGCAGAAGCCCTTGTCGCACATCACCGAATGGGTGAGAGTAAAAACCCAAATTTCAATCGTACGGGCGGTTTCACTGAGGATAAGAGGCACCAGGAGGAAGGTGAGGTGCCTTGGACTAGAGGATGGTGCACTAATGCCGATATGAAGGATATATAACAATTAATTAAATAAGATTATCCACAAAAGTAGAAGAGAAACCTCAAACTTTCAAGCGAATATCCCCCTCATTCTATCAATAAAATGCTTTATTCATTCAGGGATAAAAAAAAAAATAAAAAAAAATAAGGTAATCTTCCATTTGGTTAATTAATTGTTTAGTATAATTAATTTAGGGCCGGTTTCACCAAAGTTTTCAATCGACGTTTACTCATTAAACCGAAGATCTCAGCTGTTAAATAACGATATTCGGTTTCACCAACTCCGGTTCACATAGATCTATGATCAAATGCGCTAAATCAACAATCAAAACTAACCAACCAAATTCGGGTGGTTAGCTTTCAAATCAACGATTTACTAGGTAGGTATTTCTTTTCGCCATCTTTTTTTACATGACCAAAATCCTTTTTTGCTACGTTTTCCCATCTGTTTTGCTACATTTTCTACGCTTTCCTACGTGCACGAAAATGGGCCAAAGAGGAGTGATTGCATTGGTTTTTGAGGACGAATTTGACGAGGATGATATGAAGACTTGACTTCACTATTCACCGTCCTCATTGGATTAGAGAGAGTACGGCGGATTTCAATCTCAATGAAATCGATTTTCTGAGGAGGTACCTACCGACTTTCAAAAACTACTGTTCAGTACTACTGTCAGTCCTTGAACAAATTTTGTAGTACATTCATAGAATGAACAAATACAGTAGTAAAATAGTGCTATTAAATAGCCAACGGCTCGTTACTAACAATTTGAAATGACACAATTGTGTACTTGGCGTTCAAGAGCACCGTCACACCCCCCACCACCAGCCTCCGTATAATAAACCGGGCTCCTTATAAACCATAATCGGCCTCCGTATAACGAAACAGGCCTAGATAAGACTGATAATAGATAAGACTGATTTTTATAGTCAATCAAAATCGCATTTGGACAGAGTATATTTATTTCAAACTCAAATCCAGAATTCTTGAAGAAATCCATATTAACAGAGCAATCGCTGCAGTAGTTTCGAAATGGTGGGGCAGTAAAGGACTAGGTACCGCTACGAGTTAATTTAACATTCTGCTGTTCCCTCACTATTATCTCGTTATCACCCTCATTTCACGAGCAAATGCCTCCTTGATACCGTCCGAATCGACGTTTAAACTTTGAATCGACGTTTCACGGAAACGCTGTAAATCGATGATTACTGATAACAGTGTAACCATTAATTACGTCAGTCAGTTGGTGAAACCCGTTTGTTTTAAATCAACGTTCATAACTCTGGTTCCGTAAAAACAATGGCTCTCTGTAGTTCCTCTAGCAGCTGATAGTTTAGACTTGACAGCAACCCAGTTTAGAGACGTACTGGCAATTCGTTATGGAGAGGAGCCAGCAGGTCTCCCAGCAAGATGTGATGGGTTTGAAGCGGAACTGACTCAATCACGCCTTAAATTGTAAGCAAGGAAGTCTCGTGAAACGGGGTCACAACCAAATAAGAGACACAGTTGCCGGGCTTGCAAGATTAGCGTGGAGAAGAGTAGTGACTGAGCTAGTTATGCGTGAAAGAGATGATGGATCACCTGGGCTCATCGCAGACATAAAGATTCATAGAGTTTGGGATAGGGAGAGAGCGGCTTTCTTTGACAATCGCGCAGTAAACGCCGACACTCCTTCCCATTCCAACCGTGATTGGTCTGTAGTTTCCGATGGAGCAGCCCAAGAAAAACATCAAAAATATGATGCAGCAGCTGAAGACCTCAAGGGCTCCTTCACGACACTCGTCATATCTTGTGAAGGGGTGATGCACACGGAGTTTGACATTTTTGTGAAGAAATTAGTCTCTACCCTATCGGAGAGGTGGCAGAAACCACAGTCAGTAATCGCAGGATGGGTAAGAGTAAAGCTACAGTTGGCAACCATCCGAGCGATTTCCTTGAGACTGCGGGAATCGAGGAAGCCACTTAAAAGTATGATCCCACAGGATTACCAAGGAACGGTGGAACTAGGGCTAGAAGACGGAGCCCTGCTGCCTCTGCTAAGAGAAGAATGATGAAAAAAGAAAACAGAAGCTAACCGGCATATCACAACCCTATCACAAAAATTTAGCTCCAATGAAATCAAATCTCTTATTGAATTATTGTAAAAAAAAAAAAAAAAAAAAAAAAAAAAGATCTACTTTAACCATGGTAAGGGATTGTTGGTGAAACCGGCCCTTAGAATTTCTACGATATATTTTTAATATGAAGAGCAATAGAGATCATCAACGGACCAACTCTTTGGTAGTTCATTTACCTATTTTTACTTTAATATTCTCTGAATTGGTTTTCGAGTTTTCCTGGGAGCTGAACGGCAAATCATGTTTGTAGGTATCCAACCAGAGCTTCCCTTACTTGGACTGACCATAACCAATTCAGTTTGTTTGTGACATATGTAACTTACCTGAATGATACCATAATGGAATGATTCATGAATGTTACATGATTATCCGTTTAATGAATAAAGGTCTGGGGCCTATAACGCTCAATATTTTTTCTTCTGATGAAGTTATAATTTTCCAGATCTTGGCGATTCCAAATTGTTTCCCCCATCTTCGATCTTTGTCCACCCTCGTGCTGAATGACAATAAATTGAGCAGATTACCTAACAACATTGGATTCGTCAGAAGTTTGAAGTCAGTGAATCAATATACATATTTTCTTATTTCAGTGATTTGATTTTTAAATTAATCTGATCAAAATAGCTTTTGAAAACACCCATTTGATATCTTGATCATTAAAGGGGACATTATTGAGGAGTTATTGTAAATGTATGTATGTATGTATGTAAATGTATGCTTTCTAAACTTATATGCATTTTAAGAAAATTTTAGGAGACAAAAGAGTCTTGTATGCGACCTGCTTCTGAAAAGGTCCTACAACACTATGGACTCGATAAAGTAACAGATGACTTGGTAATTTAGCCTGATGATAGCTTGGTCGTTTGGGCCAACAGTTTGAGCTAGTAGGAGTGCAGGCTGGTGAAGAATTTACTCAGGTTCAACGGCTGCCATGTCACTGTTCCTTAGACTGTAAAAGTGAGAATCTGGAGGGAGACAATTACCTTCTCAATTCTAGAATAGTCAAAGCCATTGACTATTCTATCATAGGGAGGTGGCCCGGTTGATCAATACTTCTTTGGTTTTACAATCACTGATAAAAGAAGGGAGATTAAGCATCCCAGGGGCGAGCAAGTATGATTTACATAAAGTTCGTGTGATGGTGTACTGCAAAACCAGGCGGGGCACACTATTGATACGTAGAAAGTTTGTCCTCTCGAACAGCCAGGGGGAATATACCCAACCACTAGGGAATATATGAGATGATCTGAAAATGAGCGTCTCAAGATGAAATATCACTAGAAGCAACAACAAGGTTGTAACGACCCAAAAATATTTGATACATCGACAGAGTTTGAACTCATGCCTCTTCCTTCTTTGAGAGAAAAGTTCTTCAAAGACAGCGCCTTTGACAACTGCGCTACTGAGGCTGATTTAATAAAACCTCTTTGACTGTGGGCTTTCCTCAAATATAACATAGACTTGGCCAACCTGTTCTGAATTGTTTACCAAAAACAAACGTAAACTTCCTTCTATTTTGTATTCCAAAACTACAAACAAATACCTAATTAGACACTCCTCATAATAAAAGCAGACAGTAGAAGAGAAGGGGCCTAACTCGGGTCACTTTACCGAATCACTTGGGCCACCAAATATGCCGAATCAAGGTCCAAAGATGCAGCTTATTTGAGTAGTGTGAAAAAACCTTAGGCCAGATCTTGATCTAATGTGATGTACTATCATACGCCAGTCACTTAATTAATCGGTCTAGCGACACTGTGGCAGTAGTTGACTTGACCAGCCTTGAGGCACTGGGCTGGAGGTCTGAGGAAGGGAGAGGGGGGGTGAATGCCACTGGACTCACTTGAACGAGCTACCGGTTCTCGTCTTTGGTGCACCGAATTGGTCCAGTTTGTCACAGAAGAATGCGGGTATTTTAATCGAGTTGAATTCGGAATAAAGCCAAACCACACAATCCCAGAAAATTTCATCGGAATCGGACTGAAACTTGGTACAGTTTTGGCCGTGACAAGGATTTACCACTGACAGATAGACACGGAACCAAAAATTGATCAGCAAGCTCTGAAACGCAAAAAGCAAGTGGAAATTTTGATTTTGGAAGACAAACTTTTTTTTTTACTTCTATCACGAATAAAAAGCTTCGTACCTTCGGTAGCAGAAGAAAAAGATAATAAATTAATTAGATTGTTGTTTATCAAGAAGTTTGGTGGAAGAAAATTCAAACCACATCTGATCAGTTATTGTCCCTATTTTCCCCCCATGTAGGTATGTATCATCCCTATGGATATCTATTTATTTCTTGTAAACAGATCACAATATATGATTTTTCCCAAAAACGACCAAAACATAACGAAAAATAACAAACCAAATTCTTATTTTCATGCGTGAATACTTCAAATTATTAAATATAGTAACATGTTATTTACTTACAGAACAGTAAATCGCATTTTGCAGCTATGGTACCCCAATGATTGCATTTAAATTGATATTGCTATAGATTTTCTGAGCTATACATGTACGATTCGCTCCTCTGGAACGAGCTCAATGAGCTTCACAAATTAAATAAATCTTGGGAACTTTAAAACAAACTATGTGTAGACTGGACTAAACTGAAAATTTGAGGAGAATGCATTTGGAGCAGAGTCCAGTGAGTGACTCGAAAAGAGTTGGTCACAGTTTCAGTGACTTTTGGTCACAGTTGGTTACAGTGTCGTCATTCCCTTGAAATTGGGTTCTGATCGGCACGCAAGTCAAGTAAAGTACCTACCGTCACAGTGTTGTTGTACCCTAATGGAGAAGGTTCCTTGCAACCCAGCCATCCGTCTTCAGGGCAAATCGACTTAGGGTGGGAATGTTGGACTTCAGGGGATACAATCAAAATTTTCTCAATCAAAGATAAATTGAAGCCCCATTTAATTCAATTTTGGAAGCTTGCTCTAGTGGGGAGGACCAATTACTTACTTCTTTGCCTAAAAAGGCCCATGTCCTGTCTCTCCTTATTAAAAAACCATAGCGTGCAAAAAAGTGGGTTCAGTGAGTTGAATTACCTCGAGATCTCATTCATATGTTTGAATACCTGACGGTGGAAGTGGTTTGTAATATGGATTCTTGTAAAGAAGAATGTGTTGTAATAATTGTTCGATTGTTTAATTGATGTTGCTTTATATCACTATTTAATTTATTTATATGTATTTATTTTTAGAAGTCTTTCTTTGAAACGGAATGCTTTAAGTTGGCTTCCAGCAAGTCTATTGTGTTCTCATTTAGGGGATTTGGATATCTCTGAGAACCAGTTTTCTATGCTAGCCAAGAACAGTCAGGAAGAATCTACTGACATCTGCCTAAAGGACATGGCTGCCAGAGCAGTGATAGTTCACAGGTAAGAGAACGCTATTATTCATAATAATCGTTACATACCTCTCACGATTTGAGTTTGCTAGCCCTATATGATCCCCACTATATGATTTGAGCGTGAGAGTTAAAGCGTTTGTTGAGTAGTAATTCACATTTTTTTAATGACAAGTTTGGACATAGAAGCTCCTTCGTACATGATGATGTTATCAATGCATCAAACTATGTAAAATCATAAAACATAAACTACTCATCATAGGAGTGGTTTGAGTATTCTCGGGCTCGAATCTAGAATCATTAAAAAGATATAAACTGAGAGTGCAAAAAACTTGTTAAGGAGCTGATCGATAAAAAAATTTTACCCAACTTTTTGTAGAAAAGGGAGTATTAGCTGTCGGCATGGTAGCGGCACTTGGGGGTGGGGATGCATTTTCTTTGCGTTTCAGAGGGTGTAGAACACATTTACAATAGACATTCATTTTATATATATATATATATATATATATACTCGTATATAATTTATGGACAACATTTTGTGCTCTCTGCTCTACCGAAGCCGCTGGTCCGATTTGGACCAAACTTTGATGTGAAGTATTACCATATTGGAATGTGCCTCGCTGACTTTGGTGAGGATTAGCTGACCACGAGCCATAATATCAATCATAATGATGGCAAAATCGTACTCGAATCTCTCCTATTCATCGTAGGACGTCGAAATTTGATAAGGATCCTCTCTGGGACAACAAGAGACGAGCACTGATCAGCTGAGTGAACTAAAATATCTCCTGTTCACCGTAGGACGTTGAAAATTGATAGGGAGCCTCTCCGAGTAACAAGAGACGAATTACCTTACAGGCCCCATCCGATCAGCTGAGTGTGCTAGAAGTTATGTCGTCTGTCTGATTACTACGAAATTTGATAGGGAGCCTCTCTAGGATATCAAGAGGTGAATGAAGTGACGAGCTACACCCAGAACTTCAGCTGACCGATTCGCAAAGTTGGTTCTGCTGACGCAAACTGATTGAGTGTTTTTCTACCAATACGGTTCGTTGCTTAATTCTTATTTCTTGTTGACAGCGATCAACCATGCAAAATCAAAATTTCAAATATGTATTCACAATTTCATTAATCCAACGGGATTTTTTTTTTCAACGAGTAGAAAAAGTGTTGCTAGCCCCCAACGAAGATATAAAGATGTAGATGCTGTCAGTCCCATCTAAACGGGCTGCAAAATGTGGATAAAATGGTGACTGTTGGACTTTGCCAGCACTTGGTAGAGCAGTAGTGACTTCAAGGCATCATGGAGGTTCATCCTTCGGACCAGTTCATGGGGGTCCAAAAAATGACACCATAGCCCGCTCCCCAGAACCTTTTACGTACGAGTATTTACTTTCATTTCCGTCTAATTTTAACATTTTCAAGAATTGCCGAGGAAAATTCGCTTAGTGATCAGCACACCTATAATATCCATCTTGTAACACCTATAATAGGTGTTATTTTTAGCAAGATCTTTTGTGTATTTTCTGTGTGTAAATGATGATATGAGATAAAAAACGTCTGCCAAGTCGGGTGTGGCACGTAGCTTCCTCATTTACCTATCATGATTGTATAGATCATTGTAAAGTTTTTTAAATGATCTTGAAAAATTCCATAGTGGAAAAGAGTAAAATAATCGGTCAATTAAGAAACGAAAAAATGATACTCAATGTAATTTACGTTTGTGCAAGCGCAGAATGAACTAATGAGTTTAAAACAATGAAATACGTACAGGACCAACTACAACCTTAACCGCGCATTCGCTGACAATTTCATCAAAATTGGATGAAAACTGTGGAAATTAAGGTCATTACAAGTTTGGAAGTTTTCGAGGAGTCGGGGGAGATCATTTTGGAGAAAATCTAATTAATTGTCTCCGTTTAGTCGATCCGGTAGGATGTGTGGGCCAATCAGGCGGTCTCCAATTACACCAGCCCAAACGTTAACAGTGAATCTACGCTGGAACGAAGCCTGCCGAACCTCATGAGGGTTTTCTTGTGACCAACAGTGCAAGTTATCGACGTTGAAAATGCCCTCCCTCGTAAAGAGTGATTCGTCAGTCCACAATATCTTTCTAAAAAAATTGTACTGTTCGATGTCCGAGTTTAGCAGCCAACGACAGAAATGGACTCATCTTTCGTGATCATTATCTTCTAAGCCTTGGACTTTCGTTAGGTGCGGTGAAGGATTTTGAGGACTGATTTTTGAGAAATTCCAAGCTCAGTGGCAAGGTTTCTAGTAGAAATAGCAGGATATTCGCTCACCCTATCGAGCACATAATATTCTTCCACTCCAACATCAGTAGGACGCTGTCCAACTTCAGCTCGCTGTGCTGCAAAAGAACCCCTATCCAATAACCGTTGATGAGTTGCCGTGAATACTCGAGAATCTGGAACCCGTCAATCAGGATATCTAGCACGATACTCGCGCTGTGCTGCAAGCGCATTTCCATCGCACAACCCGTACACGAAATGAATATCGGCGAACTCACGGTTAGTGAATCGTGGCATTTCAAACATTAAACTGCATTGGGAATAACTTTCCATTAACATTGTTCAAATAAGTGGATACACGAATTCATTTACACTGTAATGCGTTAATTTTGAACCTTAGACCTATTTACTGTTCAGAGTCACTCACTCCTCCCTCTGATGACAAAACAACTTGAAATCGCCTTACGTTTTCTTGCATTTAAACTTAAATTTTTCAACGAAGAAACAAGATTATCTCAAATTTGACCATACCGTTGAAAAGCGTATTAAATGAAGATGATGTGACAGTGGGACAAATGCGCAAGCGTGCTAGAGCACGCATCAGAAATAATGGTGGACAGTTTGAAAACGGTCTTTTTAAATTAATACGCTTCTAGATGAACATTTAGGTTTTTTAACATGTAGGGAAACCTAATTTCAATTTGTAATCAGACATTGTTGTCACAATCCTTTCAATTAAAAACATTTTAAAAAATTTTACATTTTTTTCTACCCTCTGATCAACCCCCCCCCCCCCCCCCCCATTTTTAAGTGCCTAAAGTTTTCTTGCATTTAAACTTAAATTTTTCAACGAAGAAACAAGATAATCTCAAATTTGACCATACCGTTGGAAAGCGGATTAAATGAAGAAGTTTTCATGAGATTTGCCAGTCTCCAGGATTTTTTTTAAAGAGAAATAACGTTTCAAAGATTTTCAGAAATTTCATTTTAAAGTTTGCACGTTTGAGCAGTTGTTATGGTCTTTAGACGGTAGTTTTCAAGAATCAAAGTACACTATTCTTATAGGAAATTTAACACTGATTCCGAAAATGTGGTCAAAAGTTAAAATTGAATGAAGTAAAGTGGAGAAATTCGAGTTTAAAAGGAAAAAAACAGGGTTTTCCTGAAAAAACCCTTTTAAAAATCATATTTCGAGAACGGATTGAAATAAAAATATGCAGTTGGCGGCATTTTACTCCATTTTTGATGTAGTTTCACCTTTTTTTTTTTTTTTTTTTTTTTTTTTTTTGCTTTTTTTTTTTTTTTGCATCTGCGAGGAAATAACTCTGGATTTAGTCACCATACAACATGTTTAGTAACTCGATCGACTACGTAGGAAGAAAGGTAGCTGTAGAGATTAGGAAGCTTTTCATAGAACAACCTATGTGCCTGCCGCGAACCTATGAGACAAACAATCCTAAAGTTCATCATATGATCTCACTATCACTATCAGCCCTCTCCCGCATCACCACTTCACCTCCTCTTCAACTTTCCGACGTCACTCTCGTTCTACCACCAGTGTCCGACCCGATCTTCTTGAGCAAAGACCGTACGGTTGATCCAGCTTTCCATATCGCCAATTTTTCTTCCCGAAGTCAACGGAAACCACACGGTGCAACATTTTGCATACAGGTGGCCACCAGCACCCCATGCATACTCTTATGACGGTCTCTTTTACAACTTAAGGCTTTTTTTGCACTACTCAATAGTAGTATATCTGCGTCAGAGTTCTGATGAGTGGTATAAGCTCACTCAGGTTTAGGAGTGCAAAAGGAGTGAGACGGAGCTGTAGCACGCTGATACAAGACTGGACTGTTCGTGGCCCCCTCCCTTTCTCTTCCCCCTCTTATAGGAGAATTCGCAGATCGTGATTCGTGGTTCCCTCTTCACTGCAGCTCCCGCGAATCACGATCCGCGAATTTACCTATGGGATGGGAAAGAGGAGTGGAGGGGGCCGCGAATGGCCTAGTCTAGCATCAGCTAGCCACTGCCCTGTCCCGCTCCTTTTGCACTTCTAAAACCTGAGAGAGCTATACCTTTACCGATTCTATCTTCATTCTTAGATATCACTAGATCAGCCTTACATTGTGGACAGCACCACGGAACACCATCGACAAGAACCAGTTTCCCCTTTCAAAAACTCTTATTATTTCCTGATCGAAGTTTCAGCCTTTATTTTCTATTATTTTCTAAATCTACGTTGTATTTCCTCGGCATGCCATAGGTAGGAACACTCCATAATTGCGTACACTTCCATTTTTTAATTAATAAATAGAATATTATCATTTATGTTCATCATTCTAACTTTGATTTTCATTTTTTCCGTTGAGCACCCATATTCTGTGTTAATTCCACAGTCCACTATTATTTTCTATCGATTTGATTTGATTTTATAATGGGGTTTCACTGTGTTCTCACAAGAGACGCCCGATCAGCCCCAACACAACAAATCGAACGATGTTTTATGAACTCAAATAACCTCCTAGGCATAATTTCCTCCTTCCATGGATTTAGCGTTACAACTAGATCCGTTAAGGACCTGACGTTACTTTAAGGTGCGGTAAATGTTTCTCATTACCGCACATTTTATTGAGACTGACAGATCTCTAGGAACTCTCTAATATGATTATACCACAGTCAAATAGAGATTTTTTCCTAATCAAATAAAATTTGCTTCAAACTGTTTCAGATTGAAGTACAACGAAACTAGCCTGCCCCGAGAACTGATCAGGTATTTGGAAAGTTCGTGTTTCTGTCTTTGCGGAAAAGCCACCTTCCCTGAACAACCCGCAAGTTATCAATCCGTGAAAGGGCGAAACCTCGCAAGCTACGTTGTTTACGATGAGCTGCAGACTAATGTCACTGTGGGTTTCCGGAAGTGTTTGATAAAGTGCCGCTATAAAAATCTTCACCAGTGAGAGTTTTTCGAAAATGCCATGAAGTTGTATGTTGATATTCGACGCGTATTTATTTATTATCGTTTGAGTTCTTGAATTTTGTACAATAAAATATCGAAATTTGTTAATATTTTAATTGAAATTGTTTTATATCCTAATCAAAGATATTCATCTGCTTTGTGTATGCACTTCAACGTCAAGTAGGTGGTACTTGTGCCTTTTTAGTAGTAAAATTCAGTTCAAATACAACGGGCAACTTCCATCTGACGTTCAGATGAGGAAATGGAAGAAACCAGGTGAAATTATTAATTGATCTACTCTAATTTTGATCGCAAATACAAATTTCGAATATGTATGAATAGAGTAGGTACAGTTAAACTATTTCAATGACTTGAAAATTTAAAATTTCCAAAATGTTTGTCAGAAAAAATCTGTTATAGAAAATTCTGAATTTCAGAATTTTGTTTTAAAAAAAAAAGAAATCGTTTTAGAAAATTCTGAAAAGAATCCTGGATTTTATCATTTTGTATGTCCCATTCCTGATATCTTTCTTTATGATCGAGAATTTAAAAATCCGTTAGTATGCTCAGAATCGTAATTTTACAAAACATGTTCATGTCATAATCATTTTTACAAAATCGAGCATATCGGAAGGAAGGATTAGTTCGGATAGCAGCACGTTATGAGCGTAAAAAAGGCCAACAATAATATCTTTTAATAACTGTAAGTTAGCAAGAAAAAACATTTTTTTTTTTTCAATAAGTACCAAAGTTTTTAGGAAATTGAGTTTTTAGCCAACAAATGGAACGTTAAGAAAGTCACACGAAATGTCACCATCTGAAACGTCGATAAAATGTAGCAAAACAGCTTGTAAAAAATGCTACAGTTAAAAGTTGGTTTTTATGATCGAATATGGTTTAGAAACATTTCGCATACCTACCATAAGTTTGAGCGTTGACAGTTAATGTGCACTGAAAGTGCTAAAATTTTAAAAAATAAAAAGGATTAACTAGGAAAAGGAATTAACTACATTCCTACTTTCCTCAACATCGTGGCAATTCCCTACGCGAATGAACCCAAATACCTGGGTATGGCGCTAGACGCCAAGCTCAGGTGGAAGGAACATGTCAAAAAGAAGAGGACTAAGCTCGCAATGAAACTTAGAAGGATGTGTTGGCTAATCGGCCGACGATCCTCCATGACCATTGGTAACAAACTGCTTCTTTACAATCAAGTAGTCAAGCCAGTTTGGATGTATGGAGTGCAGTTGTGGGGCTGCACAGCTTCAAGCAATAGACAAATCATTCAACGTTTCAGAACTCTGTACTACGATGTATCACTGATGCGCCGTGGTACTTCCGAAATGAGGCACTCCACCGTGAACTTCAAGTTGACAGTGTGGATGAGGTGATCAAAAAGCAAGCAACGGCTCATCTTGCCAGACTAAAAGATCATGTGAATGAGGAAGCTGTAAAGCTCCTGGATGTGCAAGATCTAACTCGACGCCTTAAGCGTTTGATACCGCATGAGCTTGTGTAGGAAGTGAATGTGATATGTTTGATAGACAAGGGACAAAGTTTGCATCTTAGGTCTTGAATAGTGTATGTGTATGTATTTAAGTTGGTTTTTATGATCGAATATGGTTTAGAAAAATTTCGTACCATAAATTTGAGCGTTGACAGTTAATGTGCACTGAAAGTGCTAACATTTAAAAAAATAAAAAGGATTAACGTACAGCAATGCGGGTGGTTTCAATCGATTCTTTGAGATGATATATCAATGGCAAGAACATCAAATAAAAAAAAACTCGGCGCTCCGCGCCTCGCCAGGGGGCAAGCCCCCTGGACCCCCGGTAACCTCTATTTACATACTTCGGACGAAATTATTGAAACACAGAATGTGTTTTAGCTCACGCGTTTCTCATAAACCCGTCTTCAATCTTAGGTTGAAGATTGGTTAACTTCCAATAGTGAGATAATAACTTGAAATATTTATAACTCAAAAACCGCGTCATAACAAAATATTGCATAGCTTACATCAGGTTACACTCCTTAGTTCCATATCATCGGTATCCATGTTGTCGTCCCAGATTTCGTCCCAAATTTTGTTACGAAATTTCGTTAGCTTTTTTGGCTTGTTAGTCTATGGCTAAAACAAATTCCATTTGGAATTCACTCAGCTGATCAGTGATCACTCAGGCGTCTTCAGCATTCTCCCTTGACCCTCCCTCTCAAATTTCAGCATCCTGCGTTGAATAGGAAAGAAAATGGCTTTGGAGCTCACTCAGCTGATCAGTGATCGCCCTGGCGTCTTCAGCATTTTCCCTTGACCCCCATCTCAAATTTCAGCTTCCTGCGTTGAATAGGAAAGAAAATGGCTTTGGCACTCACTCAGCTGATCAGTGATCACCCTGGCGTCTTCAGCATTCTCCCTTGAGCCTCCCTCCCAAATTTCAGCTTCCTGCGTTGAATAGGAAAGAAAATGGCTTTGGAGCTCAGTCAGCTGATCAGTGATCACCCAGGCGTCTTCAGCATTCTCCCTTGAGCCTCCCTCCCAAATTTCAGCTTCGGTTACATAGGTTACACGATCCTTAGCTTATTTAACCACCGCTTCACAAATCAAACCGTTCTCGCAATATTCGGATCACCTGCTATGAATCAAATCATCGAAACACCAGCTCAATGAAATCATCAGAAATTAACAAGCGGTTGCAATCATGTTCACAATATCAATTATTGAGAATGATCACCTGAGTGTACACAATTATTCAAATAACCATGCTCATAACTAAGCTTGTTGGCCACGCACTTCGCAGTAGTTAACATAATATGGTTGGATAAATCGAGAGCTTTCGAACGAATGGTCAACGAATTTCGGGGGATGAAAAACGACGAAAGTACCATTTCCCTAGCAACCACTCGGTTGTAAGCGGAAATCATCAGAATGTTTTCGTCACGGATTTCGTCCCACATTTCGTTCCAGATTTCGTTAGCTTTTTTGCCTAGTTAGTCCATGGCTAAAACACATTCTGTGTAAAAAAAAAAAAAAAAAAAAAAAAAAAAAAAAAAAAAAAAAAAAAAAAAAAAAAAAAACAGCTTTACCTTGAAAGTTTTCGATATATTGATTTTTTAATATCTCAGCCCTTAAATTCTACCCTTCAGGGTTGATCAAAAGTGATGCCATGGTTACTTGCACACATCTGCCCAATGTATGACTTGTGAGGCAAATTTCATAAAGTTTGTATTTTTTAATTTAGGTATTCGATTTATGGACTCAAAGTATTTACGGATCGTGAAACAAAACCAAAAAATTTTGAGGAGGGGCTAACCCCCCCCCCCGGTCAATCACAAAGGTTCATTATTGAAAATATTAAAGCAGAATACAACGCAATACTAACGAAAATTGACACACTCTCGCAGACATTTATGTAATACTTAAGGGTTTTCCCGTGGATTCGGTCTGAAGCGGAGTTGTAGGTATATGGTCATTTATTTCTCTCGTGCTTGGGGCGTTCCTCATCCATCAGGATCAATTCTATTTTAGGGCATTCCTTCTTTTGATGAAGCCTTGCCTATATGGCCTAGATTCAGAGGGACGTCGTAATGATCAGAAAACTAAGTATAATTTTGCTCCATAGCGTTTTCATCATCACACAAAACTAGTCTATAATTTGAAGAATATACTGAATTAACATTATAAAATAGGTGATCTACATCCTCAACTCTACTTTTTATTCAATTTATAAGGCTTAAAAATGTTTAAAATTCGAATAGGTAATTTGTTTTCAAAGCTGAATTCTATACGAATGGCATAGATTTGAATGTCTAATTTAAGAAACTCGGACCTCGCAAGGGGCTCTGCCCTTGCCCCCGCTGGGGAAGCCCTCCCGGATGTTATTACTGAGAGCCCGTGGCTAAAAGTCAAGAAACATGGAACATGCCTGGCAGAAGTGACCAAGAGTAACAAAAACCACACATTTTTCTGGAGCTTCATACGACCAATAGAATTGAAATTAGAAAGAGGTACCTAGGTAGGTAATTTTCTGTTATGGTGCGCGTCTACAATTACTATAACCAAGATTAACTTCTCAATCAAGTGACAACAAAACATGCGGCATTGTTTACTATATCCATTTATAACATAAATAAATATAAAACTACGACATAATTCGAAGAGCAAGTAGGTACGAAAGAAATGCGTAATAATTCGAGAGCTTTCCAACGAATGGAGAACGATTTTTGTCTGATGAAAACTAAAGAAGTCTCATTTCCCCAGCAACGGCTTGGTTGTACGTGGAAATCATAAGAAAAAATTTCGTGACACTTCCGCGTCACCCATCTAGCGTAACGTTTTCGGGCAGTTAGCTCATGGCTAAAGCATGTTCCATGCTATTAAAAAAAAGACAGTGGACCGACGGTTCTACAGTCAGATCATTTACGATTAATTTTACACATTATTAGTTTATAACTTGGCGTAGGTAATAAATCAGCTTCCCTTGACATTACAGAGACTTAGGGATCATGAGATGTTGCGATAAAATGAGAGCATTTCAAACAGTGGCAAAAGATTTCCTGCTATGAAAACTAAGGGAGTTACACTTCCCTAGTAACGCATTTTTGCAGTGATGTGACGGTCGGAAAAAATGGAAACGTCCTGTTGATCATTATTAAATGATAATATGATTCTTAAAAGCGAAACAACTAACAAGAATAATGTAGGTATAGGTACCTACACAAATATATTGTAGAATATTACTTGGGAAAATGTTTATTTTGTTTGCTATAACTTCGAACGTCACAAAGGCTCAAATTCCCAGAACAAACAGAGGGAATGGGGAACTTTCATGTGTTCTAATTTCTCATTTTTGACCTCAGATTCGGATTCAGCACACTTGAAAACCCCATGGTTCCAATTTTCATCTGAAGGGACCGCTTAGTTTGGCTAATAAACGGGTTGGGAAATCATGCTTGATGTAGTAATGCAAGGGAGCTGAGGGTTCCCCCCAGGCGTCATTGTGCAAATGAATTTCAAGAGCCGTCTTACTGGTCAGATACCCATCATATAGCACTTTTTTGGAAAGCTTGCATCAAGATCTTTCTCTTGAGCAAATAAAAAATAACCATGAAAATTTCCCATTCAAATAATAGGTACTGTTGAGGGTACCACCTACGGCAGAGTAGTCAGTTACCACAAAATGGCGGCTCCCCACCGACCCAGTCGCTTTTAGAACAGGAGTTGCCTATACATTCTTCTTCGGTTCTGTATCACCACATGGATATTACACACGTCCATGTTGAGTGTAACAGCTCAATTCCATTCCTGTGACTTGCATAATATTCTACACAAGAGTTCGAATCAAAATAAACACTTCGTACTTGATGGGGAAACAACTTGTCCGTCATTCTGTCATATTTAAATCTATTTATACATCTTTATGTGCACTAAATAACCCCGTATCAAATAATTCTACGGCTCAAAAATTACAAGTGGGGGATTGGGGCAGAGAAACAGCTATCAAGAAGCAGTGACATTAGTCACACCGCTCGCTAACGGAACGCCTCTTTTATCAACACAATAAGGTCGATTTGTTGAGTGTCGTACGTCGTTCATTTTAGCCTTGTTGGTATTCAGACAAAAATTTAAATTAGCGTTAACTAGAGTCGAATTAATGTGGCGGAGGTGATAGTTACTCAGAGGAGGAGTGTTAGTCACTACACTAGGTGGAACGCTGCACTGCTGAGATCATTCTCAAGGTATTCGAGGTAGTTAATTTTGACATTCTCACCATTTCATGTCAGTGTTTACGCCCTTATAATGACCACCAAACTCATCAAACATGCTGACATTTGTGCGGATTGCGGTTCGCTGGACCCTCCGTGGGCGTTGGTGAATCGGGGGCTACTCGTGTGTGACGAATGTTGCAGTATTCATCGGAGTTTAGGTCGTCACATATCGCAGGTGAAATCCCTGAAGCGGTCCCACTGGAGCATCTCGCAGCTCAAGATGGTCCACACTTTGAACAACGGTGGTGTCAACAGCCTATGGGAACATTCTCTCTCTGACTACAAGTCACGGAGGAAGCCAACGCCCAAAGATCCGCTCCATCCTAATAAAGCTGATTTCATTCGAGCTAAACACAAAGACCTACAATTCGTGCTACGCAGCTCTGTCACCGAAGATGAGCTTAATTTGCAACTACACTCTTCAGTCAGAACGTCAAATCTGGAAACAAGCCTAAGACTTCTTGCTCAAGGGGCCGACCCCAATTTCCTACACCCTGATAAAGGTACCAGATCGTTTCACGTTGCAGCCAAAGCTGGACAGTTGTCGCAGATAGAGTTACTGTTCGTGCATGGGGCTGATCCTACAGCCAAGGACCAGAATGGAAATTCTCCCATTCATATAGCTAGATTAGCTGGCCATAGAGAAATTCAAATGAGAATCACAGAAATGTTATACACTGTGACTGATCGTCTAATTTATTTTCTGACGCGGTTGAGACCTGACCACACGGCTGGACAACATTTCATTTTGCCTGAGGAAAGAGACTGTCTGGTAACTCCAGCTCAAGCTGACCATGGAAGAGCACGACTGGCTCAGTTGTCCAATCCGCAATTTGAAGATATTGTTACAGATGTCTATGACGAAGTAGATCGACGAGAGACTGAAACTATTTGGCTATCGAGCGGTGCATCACTTGAATATTCGACTGTACCATTTTTACCAGTTAACCCAGATTTATCAGCATTGAGGAATCAAGGGAGACAAAAATTGGCCAGGCTATCCCCACAAGAATTTTCATCTATCTGTTATAACATTCTGCATGATGCAAACAATAGACAGGCCATAAAATCCAACAAAACTAACAATGCTGATGACGAGCCTCTGTATGATAGTGTTGCATCTGATGATGACTATGCTACTGCAGAACAGCTAGCGATTATGGTTGCACAGAACTCAAGAGGGCTTCCCCTGAAAATGGTGGAACCTGTGAAGAGTGTCTCAGCCAAATCTGAATCAGCAGTTGAGAGAGAGTTGAGAGAAAAGCTGAAACAGGCACAAACTAGGGAATCCCAGTTGTCAATGCAAATCCAAAGACTGAACAAACGTGTTGAGGACATGAATACAGAGAACGAAAAATTGAGAAGATCGCTCAAAGTGTCTGTTAGTGGCGGATCTGAGCCAGATCCAGTGATGGAACTACGGACTGGTTCAAGTTCTGGATCGCTGCCAGGATCCCCTCGGCCAGTGTCAATGTACGAGGCAAGGGATTCTATGAGAGTTCAGAGCAATGTGATGCCCCTGGCTGAGGAAGTTATAAGAAGAACAACGCTGGTGACTAAACGAGTGCAAGAGCTTTGGGCTGCTGTCCGTCCTCCCGAGTCCAACTTTGTCTACGTTCCTTGCGCCGAAAGGATCCGTGTAGCTGTTGCAGAGCTAACTGCCATTTTTCCACAGAAATCATCAGACGAGGGTGTACGATCAGCTATGTATCGCCTAAACACGTGCACCTCCCGTCTTCAAATTGAATGTGCTGAACTCGAAAAGAGTGCAGAAGCAGTTCGCACTCTGGCTTTCGAGATCGCTGATGCAAATCGTCAACTTGTGACAAGATTCAAATGACGAAACATGAACTTTAGTTTCCTAACAACCTAGTGTTCAATTAATATTTCAAAAAAGACAGTCTTATTAATACAAATTCGTGTCTTGCCTTAACCAGACTTTCAAATAGCTAACTCATTGCTAATGTAAGATATCCGAGAAACATCGTATTTTCTAATCATTATCTTCCATATCAACCTATAGACTTGAATCCAGTGTTCTCTACCCTTTCCCTATCATTTAAGTATTAAATTAATTTAACAATCAAACAATGTATTCTGTATGGTTTTATTATGTATTGCTCCAAATAAATTAAATTGCTAGCGAACTCTATTTTGTTTGAATACCTCATTAGGTATTACTTCTTGTTGTACCAGGGCCAAGTACTTGATATTCGGGGTAATAGGAGTCCACAAAAAATAGTGGGATTGAAATGTGTATAAATAAGAACATGAAAACCATATTCAATATTTTTAATAATTTTTTCACTTCAGAAGTTTCTTTCAGGAAATAATATAAATTTTGAAGATGTCGTCAACCCTTAAAAAAAAAAAAGGTCATAGAAATCCCAAACAGGAAGATCTAACTAGACTAATGATGACAGTAAGGGGTGTGCAAGATATTTGTATTAAAATAGGGACCTATAAACATCACCAAGACGCAGTGGGATGCAGTTTTTGTTTGTAAAATTTAAATTTCATCACACTTCAAGAAATACGATCCCGAAATTGAACAACTGGTCATGATTTAGAAATGGTTCTCACTACTGGGCTTTTTAGCATTGTTCGTTTTCATAGAAATAATGTATAGCGAATTTTCAAAAAATGTGATTTCTACCACATTTTAACAAGTGATCATTATCACCCCGTACCCAAAAAATTGTAACTAAGGTGTTAGAGAATATAAATTATTTTTTTCAGATTTTAGTGATAAAATTTAGTGGTACCTAGAGGTTGAAGTTTTGTCACTAGTCCGTACAGATCTCCTCCATTACTTAAAAACAGAAATCGTACATGGCGTACCCAATTTTCATATAGATAGTGGTAACAAGGGGTACAGCAGCAAAACGTTATAGGTGACTTTCCCATTCCTCTTTCGACCCACCATCTTTACATTTGACAAATCGTAAACAGGGTTAATCATACCTCAGCCTAGGTAGCAGTACACATAATGTTGTTAGAGCCTATACAAGCCAAAAAATAACCATCTTTATCTATCATGTAAGTATCAACTCCCTCCCCCCTTCCTCTTCTTCCTCCAAGGATTACGAGTACAATAAGTGATCATCATTGTATTAATTTAGAGAATGATAAGGAAGATTCAACATTTAACTGATCATTTGATTTTGAAACTAGTGGGCACGTGGTGGGACGAAACTGGCACGACGCGAGTGGTACTTCAGCAGGTGACAAGGAACAGCATAGAAATCGGAGCAATAGCCCTCCACTTTATTTATTCTCAAAGACATATACACCTCTGTGATCAAACATTTAATGTGATCAAGGTAGTGCAGTTAGGGATGGCTTTAGATCTTCTTCTGATGTTTTCTTTTTAATTCTACTGAGCAAATTATGAAGTAGGTAAGGCAATGGATTTTTTTCCTTAGTTGCAAATTAGAAATGGAGGTACGTTTACACTGTAAACGTTGGTGTATTCCAATGAAAAACACATGATCAGCAATACTAGGACCAACCTGATAATGAACCAATGGGTTTTGAGCAAATTTTCTAGTGGTTCCTACCTGTGTTATTGAGCCATAAAATGTGGCATTCGAGAAAAACGACCTTCAAGCCAAGTCAAAAGCAAGATAGCTTGCCATTGGCAGGACTGTGTTGATAGAATATAGGCACTTCATGACCTCCAAACCCTTTTTGAACCGGTGTGTCTTATTTGAGACAATTTTTTCAAACTCTTGCCAGAAGTTTGGAGTAAGGCTTAAACATTTTCCCAATCCCTTTATCCACAACTGAGACTCAGTAGGTTGGGTTTGCTGAGGGTAGAGAAATTTTACAGGCTTCTCTGATAATGTGGTTTAATGCATATGCTGAGCGCTTTCGCCGATATATGGCCTTTTCAGAGCTTATTATTGATTGATGAAATGTATTATGTTTAAGTATAAATTTTTTTGGGTTCCTCCTTGAACATCCCAGTCATGACCAGTTATATTTGGTGATGTTACTAGAGTCAATTATGTTAAAAACTAGGGAAAAGTGAAATTTATGTGGAGTGACACATATAGTCACTCTGATAGTTAAACCTTGAATGTTTGGTATTGTTTGCAGGAATCAATTTAAGTACACAATTGAACCCAGTAAACGATTCCAAACATAAAAGGTTCAACTATCAGACTATGTGTGTCACTCCACATAAATTTCACATTTCCCTCGTTTTTAACATAATTGACTCTAGTAACATCACCAAATATAACTAGTCATGACTGTGATGTTCAAGGAGGAACCCAAAAAAATTTATACTTAAACATTATACATTTCATCAATCAATAATAAGCTCTGAAAAGGCCATATATCGGCGAAAGCGCTCAGCATATGCATTAAACCACATTATCAGAGAAGCCTGTAAAATTTCTCTACCCTCAACAAACCCAACCTAAGGACAAGGCAACAATCCAAAACCAACTGAGACTCATTAAGAAAGTGTTTCTATCCAAGTGGATGTTCTGTAACTTTTCGAGAAATAACCCAGAGTGGAATAGTTTTCCACTGGAATAATCTTCCACCAACAGGGAAAATAACAGTTGTAAACTAACCAAGAGTACTTAGTTCAGGCATTACCACCAGGGGTCAACTCTTATGGCATCAAAATGATCACAAATTTCATATGTTTTCACTTCAACATTAAGCACAGCTAAATTCGTAGACTAAATTTATATTACATGGATAATAAATAATATAATCAATTAATTACAGAGTGATATAGGACGAGGAAACACCAAAATCTCAGTGTAAATGCACTTAACCTCAGCTTGTAAATCTTATGACCACCTATGGAGGTGGTGAAACGTTTTCCAGGGTGTGATAGATATTATGATACGTAGGTATTATGCAAGAATGTTTTTGTTGTCACTGATGTTTCATTATGGATTATGTTAGAACATATGTAATGGAAGAATATTATTGTTCTCATAACATAGGAGAATATATTCAAATTGTTCAAAAATGTAGGTAAACTTCCTACAGAAATGACGCATTATGTTGCCCTAACGCCCCAGGGTTTCATGAATGAAACACATTTCTTTCTTAGGTCATTACTGGCTGTCCCATTCTGTAAAGTAGGGGACAAATCGTCACTGCCTTCTTGCAATGGGTGTCCCAAGTTGGCATATCTGAAAAGGTTTGTCCAGAGAAACATTCCCTATGTAACGGCCCAAAAATAGTTGATACCTTGACAGAAGTTTGGTCGTTGACATGATTTTCCCCTTGTCATACCTATTCTAGAATCATATTCAACGAATGAAAACAGATAAACTTCTTTCAACTAAAATTGTGATAAAAATACAAAATTTAACGATTTTTATACTTTTTCGTCATTTTTAGTGATTTTTTTTTTAGCACATTTTTTTATTTTTGACCAACTTGATGTGCTCAAAAAGTGTTGGCCAACAAACTCTTTCGTTAGGAAAGCTTGATTTTCTGGGCGCAAGAACGAAATGTTTATCTTAATCCTAAGGAGAGCTATCGTTTGGAATGACACACACACACACACATACGCGTATATATATATAAATTATAGGATCCGTTTCAGAATGTCTCAAAACAGATTTCAATGAAGAAATTTTTCTGCAACAGCTTCGTTTTCTACGAAAATTCGCTAATTGGAGACATCAAACCTCACAGTAACCTAACCAAATCTTTTATAAGGCATGAACGTTATTAGGCATTTATTAATTTTAATAATTTATTTATTTATCGTTAGTTCATCACGATGGTTATGTACTGCGTGTTTGGGTGTAGTAATTATAGTAACATGGGTTTCCCAAGGAATGAAACTTTAAAGGAAACAGTGGATTGTTGCAATCCACTGGGAAAAGAATTTGGCAATTAAAAACTTGCCCTGACAATTTCATGCAGGAAAGTTATACTACAGGTAAGAGCATGTAATCGTTTTTGTACTACGTAGTAAGTAACAACTGGGACTTATTACACGTATAGATGTTAATGTGGGAGGGGCATACTTGCGCTTTAGTAGGTAGGTCTACCTACTTAGACGCAAGTGTGTCCAGGTGTAATAGGGTTGCCAGACATACCTAGGAACTACAATAAGTTTGTTCGATACATCTATTGGCTACGACGCTTCTGTAATTGACCTGGATGGACCGGATGTAGTGATATTAAAGATTTTATTAATAATCAGTCCAAACATATCAGTGCTGCTCACTTCAATACAGGCAGTTTGGTTCAAAATATTGATGAACTCAGGTTGACTGTGAGATATTGTAGTTTCAGCGTCACTGGGATATCTAAGACATGGTTGAAGGGCAGCATTCCTAATAAACAAGTTTCTCTTCCCGGATATTGTATTGTTCAAAAAGATCGCCCCGTAAGGTGAGAGGTGGAGGTGTGGCTATTTACGTTGCCGATGAACTTCTCTACAAAGCAGTTTTAGACTCTGAAATTTCTGAGGTGGAGTACCTTTTCATTGAGGTGAGAGTTGGAAGAGAAAAGATCTTGGTCGGGGAAGTCTAACGCCCTCCTGAACCCAGAATTGATATTCTTGATTTGGAAGATCCTCTAAGTTCTTTAGTTTCCTCATGTGACCATATAATTCTAATGGGCGACTTAAATACCAATCCTAAAACTGACCTAACAAAATTCAATCACTTGCACTCAATGTTAATCCCCCTTTAGCTTACGGTGCTGCCTACTCCTCCAACTCATTTCACTACCCACTCCGCCAGTACAATTGATTTGGGAACTGACCGAGACCCACTAAGGGTTGATGGAGTCCAGGTGTTTGATGTTCCTAGCATTTCTACTAATAGGTGTGTTATTGTTAATTACCGAGTCCCTGCCTTAAACCACGAATGCGCTTCACTGAGATTCGCAATTTTAAGAAAATCAGTGAGGATGCTTTTAGTCTCCTTCACACTTAATCTTCCTTGGACAATTATTCTTTCACTGGCCGACATTGATGCAATGGTTAGCCATTTCAATTCCCTGATGCTAATACTTTTGAACACTTTTGCTCCTTTTCATCTTGTTAGAATCAAACGCCCTGAAAACCCCTGGTTCTCTGTTGAAATTCAATTGGCTATTAGGTATAGAGATTCATTTTACAAAAATGGAAGATTTCCCGCCTTCCTGATGATTTGGAAAGGTTTGGACGGCAAAGAAATGAAACTAAGTCTCTGATACGTCAGGCAAAGAGAAAATCATGTTTTTCAACCTGACAGATGCGGGCGCAGGCCCCCGGAAATTGAAAACAGCTGCGGGGAAACACCGTCGCAGTGTTTCGCCTACACTTGCGCGGGCCCGTCGCTCCCACTCTGCATACCTCCATTTTTCATCAACTTTGTTCTCCTGGGCTCTCGATGCTTCTACGCAGTTGTAATGTTTCTGTGGAGAAGAAATCAGCAGCATCTCATATGTGCTGCGCAGGCTGAAGGCCTGTTGGATCAGAATGCGACCTCTAGACGTTTTTGGGTCCATCCTTTCAATGTCACTTTTATCCCAAAGGGCGGGATAGCCACAAACCTCTTCAATCAGTCTGTCGATATCCATAACAAACATTAAAATCAAACGCAGTTTGGAGAAACCGAAAAACACTCGCCCCCTTCGGTGGCTGGTGTAGGACTAGAGGTTCATTTCTACCTGTTCCTCACTCCCGGCGGGCCCAAGTCGATACCCTTATTTCTTGGGGTTCTCCAAAAATGTGGACTCGCATCCGTCAGGTGTAGGCCCCGCCTAACCTCCGCCCTCACGATTTATGGTCCAACATACGTAAACTTGGACTACGTTCTAGCAAAACCATTGATGATGCCCGCTTACCTTTTGGAATCAATGAACTGAATAAGCATTTTACAAGCTCAAATCCCAGTTTGACTACTAATTCAGCGTCTTTGATTGTTCAGTCTCCTAATGCTGGTGGCTTTTTCCATTAGGTGTTTAGACGAGGAAGAAATCCTTTGTGCCTTATCATCATTGAAATCGGAGGCGGTGGGGGGTGACGGCATTCCACTTCAATTCATTTTGATGCTTATATCATTTTGCCTTTCATCAGACACATTTATAATTTCTGCATCACTGCGTCCTGTTACCCCAGTGCATGGAAGCATGCACTTTTCACACTCTCCCGAAAATAGCAAGTCCTAAGAGCTTGAGTGATTTGAGACCCATTTCTAAGCTCCCCGTAATCTCTAAAGCAGTCGAAAGTATAATTCACGATCAGCTCATTTCGTTTTAAAATAAAAACAACTTATTTAATACAAATCAATCCGGATTCAGGATGTACCACAGCATTGCTTAAAGTCACGGAAGACATTAGGGACTCATTTAATGACAATTATGCCACCATTATGGTTCTATTAGATTTCTCCAATGCCTTTGGAACTCTTGACTTCAGTAGCCTCCAGAATAAACTCTCCTCTCAATTCAGTCTCTTTTCATCGGCTTTGAATCTAGTTGGGTCTTTCCTTTCTAGTCGTACTCAGAGTGTGTGAGTTGGTTCTCGGTCTTCTCCCCCACTTCCCTTATTAACTGGAGTGCCTCAAGGTTCTGTTTCGGGTCCACTTCTTTTTTCACTCTATGTTAATGACTTATCAAAATGCCTTCAATTTTTCATCCATCACCAGTATGCGGCTAATACCGAAATATATCATAAATGTCCTACAGATTAGCTCCGTGAAGGTATACAACAGGTAAATCAGGACCTTGAAAATATTTCCGCCTATTCGGTTGCAAAAGGTTTGAGGTTAAATCCTGCAAAAACTCAAGCTATTATATTTTCCCAGAATAAGTTGAGATTGACAGCTCTTCCTAATATATCCCTAAATTCTATCTTAATTCATTATAGCCACACTGTAAAAAAATTGGGAGTTCTTTTGCAGTATGACTTATCATGGTCTGCTCATCTTGATTTACTTTTCCAAAGAGCATATGGAGCATTGCATTAACTGTGTAAACTTTCATTCTTTACTTCAAAATATTTAAAATCCCGACTTGTGAAGTCACTGGTCCTGCCATTACTAACATATGCTGAAATACTATATATACTCTATCAATGGATGCGGCATGTTGGGATAACCTCCAGGGTTGAATTTAATAATTGTACCCGGTATGTTTGCAACTTGAAGCCTAGGAGCCGCATCTCACAACACTACTGAGCTGTTGGGCTGCAAGTACTAGTAGTTACTGTACTTGCAGACCCGTTGCTTTGTTTTGATTTTCAAGAGTTTAAATCCTGACACCTTCTGCCTCCCTTCATATATGAAGAATTTTCTTTCATTTGGACCATCAACTCGATTGCGAATGGTGCGTTTGGGAAGAGCCAACAATCTCTCCTCTAAAAATTCATTTCATGTTGCGGGTGGAAAGTTGTGGAACTCTTTGCCCATGAGAATTAGGGCGCTTAATCCCATCGAGTCTTTCAAGAAACATTAGCACACTTCGATAGCAATTAAATTAGCATCGAATTAAATGTGTGTAGTTATAAGGAAGTGTATATTATTCTTCTTCACTTCCCCTCTTCTTTTTCTTTCCTCATTCCGCTCTGTTTCTTAACTCCCTTGAATTCCTAGCATCATCAAGGGCACCCATAGGTCATTTCATTAAGGGCACCCGTAGGCCTCTCCCCGCTACACTGTATTCCTGATGCAAGAGAGTCATTTTTCGGTACCTACCGTGCCCTTAGTTTTCAACGTATCGTCTTGAAATTTTAAGGGAAGTTTCACACTATAGTGATCTTCATTTATGTCGAGCCGTTTTTTTTATAACTCAAACAGAAACGTTTTGGCAGCAGATCGAAAATTTGAAATATTTATTGCAGCTTTGTGAGGCTGTATCACCTGTTCTAATTGAAATTTTCAAAAACGGCCCAAGCAAAATCTTCCTCTACTATCCCCGAACAAATTTTTAAAAAATCAATCCAATGCGATCAATACCGACCGTACAACGTGTACCGATAGGTCAGAAAACGTGGTTTTGAGAAAACGCCATTTTAGTGAAAAGATAAGGATACCACCTCCTTCTCTTTTCACTAAAATGGCGTAACCTGCAAGGATCTCTTAATCTTTGAATGCCGCTTGTTTTTTCCATGCTAAGCTTTCAAACTCTTCTGAATGTGAAAATAGGGTTATAACCTTCCAATCTAGATTTCACGTGATCCTAGGATTCATAATTTTGTTGTTGTTTCTACGGATACGGACGGACTCGGAAGTCGGCTGAAAAGTTTGTTTTTGGCTGCATCAACCCACTCAAACCCTTATTGTGATATACCAAAACCTTCAGAATTTAATGAAGTTTTTTTTGGAATAAAAAACTAAAAATTAATTTTTTTTGAAAATTTTGCCCTACGGGTGCCCATAAGCACACTCGGTTTTTACACAAAAAATGAAAAAATAATAACGAACAAACTTTTGTTTTTCTTGTTTTCTTCTAAAACATTTTTAATTTTATTTTGTAAAAAAAAAACCTTAAGCACACTCGGTTTTTACACAAAAAATGAAAAAATAATAACGAACAAACTTTTGTTTTTCTTGTTTTCTTCTAAAACATTTTTAATTTTATTTTGTAAAAAAAAACCTTTTTATTGTTGTAATACTTGTACACTATGAGGGACAACTATGTTCAATGTACTTACAATAAAGAATATTATTATTATTATTAATTTATTGTACCAATCATATAATATTTTTGGCAAATTGCTATATACCATAATTAAACATATATAGTATAAAAAAATGCCATATTTTTGAGCTTTTGGAAAACCTAACTTTATTATGGATATCCTTGATATGGAACATCCATTGCGTCCGACACTTCTGTGGTCATAGGCAACAAAAGATGGGAAAAAAGGTAGTACCTAAGGACACTATTTACATGCTGCGCTCTACCTCGAGCTTCTCATGTTCGGAGCCCCATGGGAATCGAACCAGAACCAATAAAACTGAAAAGGATAGAGGCGTTCAGCACTGTTAGTTCCAACTCCTGTTGTCCGAACAGTTTTCGGACAAGGTACTTTGAGGGAGCGGGAGTTTTAAATCTGTAATCTGTAATAAGTATAAACCTCCAATGCGCATGACTCGAACTTATATTTCTGGCAAAAATCTCGTACCACTTGAACTAGTTCTTAAAAGTTCTGGACACCTTCTCCGGACAACGAACTTGAGGTTCCAGGACTGCTCAGAACTGTTTCTTAGTCTCTCTGAACGGCCAAAACTGGGCCTTGTCCCGAACGGTTTGGGACTGCTTCTCTGGTCGAACCTAAACCCATTTTCAAAGCATTCCTGTGAAGTTATATTTGAAAGAGGACTATTTAAACAATTTTGTTAGCCCCAACGATAGTTAAATTGCGAATTAAAACAAAAAAAAAAATCGAGAAAGAAGATTTTTTTGGTCTCAAGACAGTTAGGACCAACTCTATAATGAACTAATGCTTATGAGCAAATTTTCTAGTGGTACCTACCTGAGTTATTGAGCCATGAAGTGACATTCGAGAAAAAATACCAAGCCAAATCAAAAGCAAAATAGGTCAATAAAGTTAAAAATGAATAATAAATAAGTACGAGTATTAGAGTAAACTAAAATTCGCAGGATTTGCCACTTTTAGTTTATAATTAGTCTTTTAATCTGCGTAGTTAGGAATATACTAAGTAAGTATTATAATATGCACTTCATGACCTCCAAACCGACATTCTGCGGATGTACCAAACTATCTCATTCGTTTCCCATTCACTCCATATTTTCGTGTCAGCTACAATTTGCAAATAAAAATGTAGAAAACGTATTACGATTCAGTAGGTAGACGAGTGCTTACCTTTTTGTGTACACCGGGGCGGCGGTAAGAGAACGTAAGAGAAAAAAAAAGAGGTAAATATACTTAATTTTGAATATTATTTCTTACTTTTTCTTTCGAAATCTGGATAAAATAAACCAAAATATCTGATTGTGCAAGTTAAAAACAAACGTTATCTCCGTTATCAATTTGATAACCATGGAAACTAGGTCCATGTTGAAAACAAACAACCAACCTAAAGAAGAAGCAGTGTTGCCAATTTATTTTTTCCATTTTTCTGTAGCTTACTTAAATAAAGGGAGGGGGGGGGGTCCCTTAAGATTTATAGAAACTATATTGATAATATTATATTCCAATAGATTTGTACTTGATGAAAATCAGTGAAACATCCGTAGATTTTTGTTCAAGTTAAAACTTAGTTGGAAATGACAGTGATTTCATACTTGACTATCATGTAAGTTGCATCCTGTACAAAGCATGTAAAGACACTACCCACCTACCTATTTTATCAATTATATTGAATTATCAATTGATCATAATTATCAAGCCCGTTGAAATGTCGGTATTATAAGAATAGTGATTGGAAAATTCTATCGGTAGTCTACAAATTGCCTACCTACCTTGAATATTTCTCCCAGCAGATTCCCATCAAGTGTAATTTTTACTGGTAGGTACTTTGTTTTTTCTCGCAGGGTGTCCTGCTAAGCAAGGCATATTATTTTTATATCTTAAATATATATATATATATACCTTTCTATATCTCAAATTTAAATTCTTATCTAGAATTTGGACTGAGGGAAAATTGAGGTTTTCTGTGTCATTTTTTTATGGTAAGATATGTACCTACCTATAACAAACTCCTGATATTCAAAAAGTAACTTGTTCATAATAGGTTTGTTCGCTGAGGCGATTGGCAGTGACTTGCAAACCATTTCAAACTCCTTGGAGACTGGTCAAGTGCGCATGCGCGGCTTCAGACAACTTTCAAGTTGATTTCAAACCGGTTGGGGATTGTAGTCCATTCATTTTATAATTGAATGTTTGGGTAAGATACTAGGCCTAGAGGCATGAAACAGTGGCGAAAACAGAGGCTAAAATTCGTGTGATTTCATTGGCTGCTGTGAGTCAGGACGTAGTCAGCTAGAAAAAGCTCTGACCGATTTGGCGATCCGCAACGTGTTGGAAACCAGTTCGGAAAACTCTGCGAACAGGTAGTGACTGAGGGTGGGGGGAGCTCTGATGATCAGAGAACACAGCTAACACCTCAAGTGGGTTGCAAACTGGTTTGGTGGCCTCAGCGAACTAACCTAATGCCTTAGATTTCTGGATCAACAAGCACTCCAAAGCTGCTCGCCTACACGTGGCCCTGGAAAAGTCTGTTACACCCTTCTCTCCAGGGCTTATAAATACAGCAGGCAAACCGAGTTCGCTATGTCGTGTGTATGTGGTGGTACATGTTCATACTCGCTGATTGATCTTTTGCAAACCTCCTTTTTACCTGTACTATCCCTATGGAGCTGTGAGTTCCGGGCGATATCAATTCCTTTTGTATTACTCCTATCGAGCTCTCAGCTCCGGGTAGTAGTAGGTCTCTGAACTCTGATCTCTTCCTTCACTATTACTGCTACGAAGCTGTGATTTTTGGATAGTAACTGTTCCAACAGTGTTTCGCCTAAGGTGCTGTGAGTTCCGAGCTGAAATACTACCCCCTGTATTACGCTTATGGAGCTGTGAGTTCTGTAAATAATACTTCTCCAATATCATGCCTGTAGAGAGTTCTGGATCATGACATTTTCGGTCACTTACTCTTACAGAGCTCCGAGTTCCAGAGAGTAATAAGTACTTCCTAAGTACTTCCTTTAGGGCCACTCCTACGGAGTTCTCAATTCCAGACAGTGGTATCTTGAACCATATCTTTCCATATTTACCATCCCAGTTAGGATAGTGCAGATAAAAGGGAGTGATAAAAGTACAAAGTGCATACTCCTCAGTTTAATCTTTGACCAGGTCAAACCTCAACGTACTTACTTTAAAGGTTCCAACCACTTTTCAGTTCCTACTAACAAGGAAGCACGACTCTTCTCAAAAACCGACCGTCTTTACCTACTTTATTTAGGAGAACAGAGGTCAAGAAAGCAGGATGGTTCGTCACTACAGTGAATGAGATAGTTCACTGTTCTGTATCAGCTAAAACATTCGAAAAAGCACTGGTTAGATGGGTCCTTTTAATTACTTAGGTACCTAGGTAGTCTGTAGTGGTGGTGAATGAAGTTGTGCTGAATGATAAAAGCAGAGTGATTGGCGAGGGGGGTTCGTCCTCCGCTACATTCACTTGACTACCTACTTGCCTTAAAACCATGACCTTTTTTTATACTAGGTTCCCCTCCTAGGTTCATGCTTAAATTGGTGGAGGGAAGGAGTGTATCTGGAAAACGCTATCTACTGCAGTGGGTGCCAACCGAGAGGTTCTAGCCGAATTTTTAAGGAACGGTAAAATAGTGCGTAAAATAGGTAGAAAAACTCGTTTAATTAACTAACAATAACTTGACATCGAGACCAAGCAAAGGACAACGCTCATACTCTTAAACAGAAAGACAACAACACACTTCACTTCTAAACCGACATGTAATCATCCCCACTCTCACTCCTATTTTGCCGCAAGCGCCTTCCAGTTTAAATTACGAATTTTATTGCAAACTCTAATACGAATACCTACCTATTCCTGCTCCGAATACCTGCGCTTGAGCTGTTGTCTGAAGAATCCGCTAGTAGCGCTGGCAATCCGTTCTTTTTGTAGAACGACTTGAGACAGTTACTTGTTACCATTTTTCGTATATGAGGAAGAGGAGCAGTAGGTTCCCACTAGATGTACTTGGATGGATGTATATGTATAGGAGTTTTTCTTTATATTATTAGTGTTACGCTCCAGGAAAATAACTCTCACAGTCGAAGAGGTTTGATCACCCTGGCCTCATAGCTCTGATCGTTAGAGTGTCGCAACTCCGAGGAATTTCCCGTAATTTCTCGTAGTTGTGACGACGCGATTTCGAACTCCTGTCGAGGTATCAAATATTTTTGGGCCGTTACATTAGGGTCTTCAGTGGTCATACACTAAAGCACCAAACTCCTGAACTGAAGGTCTTAAGTTCAATTCCCCTAAGTCGGGCTAATTTTTTTTCTCTATATTTGAAACGATATGGTCTAGATTTTTATTACTTAATATATACCTAACAACGGAGGTCAAGAAATGAATTATCCTAAATTAGGTGGCAAATCCTGCGAAATTGTCCCTAGGGGCGAGGAGAGGGAAGATGAAAAAACTCCAGTCCTCTCTTCCCCTGTGAGTGAGCGTCAGTTTAATTAATGGTACCGGTTTCGGTCTGTGGTCACAGACCTTCCTCAGCCACAAACCCAGAAAGCTCTGAGCACCCTAGGATATAAAATATAACAGGCATAAGCGTCAACAAAAGGAAACAGCGCATCAAGGCTAACTAAAAATAGAAGAAAAGTTCAATACCATACCTTGAACATCATCAACTATAGAGCTGGATTTTTATGGATGAATTTTATTTGAATTTAAAAGGTAGTTCTCCATGTGTGATCTCAAACTGGATCTCAACTGGATTTATAGTTGGTGGAGAACCCACAATAAAAACACTGAAATTTGAAATTATCCATAGTAAGGGATAAGGGGCGAAACAGAATAAATAGAACAACGGAAGCTGGAATCACAGAATACAGGCTAAAATGGGACTATGAGACTTCCGAAGTCCACCCACCTGACAATGGATAAGAGCTGTTACGTTGAGCAAGAGCGGGAGAATGAACAACCAATATTCAGAGCAGGGACAGGTACTCGGCTAGAACTGCTTGGGGCACCCACTGCGGTAGATTTCGTTTTCCGGAGACCTCCTGAGAAGATGGTACTCCGGAGAGTGGATATTATAGTACACGATCGATGAGGGATTTCTTGTACTCGAAACCTTTGAGTATTAATAAGATAAATAAACTTATTAATACTCAAAGCTCTAAACAGGTTGGAGGGATTCGGGCATTGACGGCTTGCTCCTCGACTCAGGGGCCAGCCTCTCTTCTTTTCACAGTGATGAGGCCGATTCCTCACCAGCATTAGTTTAGCCCCACCCCCGTCCATATAAGTTTAGCCAGACTCTGCTGAAACACACTCAGTTCGAGGCCTTGCTTAACAAGGCCTCCTTTCTTGCTATTGAAGGCTTTAAATCATAATGGTTTAGGATCGTATATACACATTCATCACAGAAAGCTGCTGTATGAATCAGTCAGGTTCCTACCATATCGCATAGCTAATGTGCCTCTCAATTGCGTAGCACATAGATCCAGATTTTCATCACTGCGAGGCATTTTCTTCAATGATTTCAATCAACAATTGTGTGACGTTATAATGGTAGACTGCTTTACATGCATAATCATGGACCTAATTAAAATAATATTTACAATATTTATTCTAGTAACTATAAAAGAAATACTGATTATAAGCTGGATATATTGATTCTAGTTGTTACAAGTTGTTGCCCTGATCGTTATAAATACCTTGACAAAATTCAAACTCATACCTTTTCGTGAGAGAAAAGCCCAGTAAAAGACCATCATCGCCTAAACCACTTGGCTCCAAAAGTCTAAGGCTGATTTCACACTGCCCGCGATGCGATGCGATGCGAAGCGAAGCGAATGGAGGCGCGAACTTCCAAGCGATGCGATGCGATGATGTGTTCACACTGCTAGCGATTACAGGCGAGCGAGTAGACCAGTCGAGTATTTGGTGTCCCGGAAAGATGTTCCCGAAGATGATAATTTACAATGCACAACAAACTGGAGAGCGCGAAATCTATTAACTCGCACGAATCGCTCGCTTCAATCGCAACGTTCCTTGCGATTGCGAGAGGCCACTCGCACGAAATCGCTCGCAACCGCCCTCTACCGCTCGCAGTGTGAACACCCGTCGCCTCCTCCCATTTAAAAACCTTACTCGCGCGGCGTTTTGTCTTTTTCGCGCGTAATCGCATCGCTTCGCTTCGCTCAAATCGCGGGCAGTGTGAAAGCCGCCTAAGGCTGTCCGTCCAGTGGACGCGATTTCGCGCGAAGAGGCGAAAAGAGGCGAATTCGCGCGAACGGTTCACCTCCCTTCAAACACACTGTCAACATCCATTTCGCTTGTTGGCGCGTTGAAAAACAAACTGGTTTGATTCTCGTCGCGTTCGCCCCTTTCTGCCCCACTTCGCGTCTTGCGGTGGACGGGCTCTCAGTTAAAACAGTGTGTTTGAAAGGGAGGCGAACCGTTCGCGCGAATTCGCCTCTTCGCGCAAAATCGCGTCCACTGGACGGACAGCCTAAGTCTAACCTCTTCGACTGATGCATCCCTAACTATAACTCTGACAAAGGGTTTTGAATAAATCTGCTCCTGAAAGTCACAATGGTCATAAGATGAATATTGAAGGGCTTTCTTTTTAACTTCACCTACCATATCTATTTTTCAGGGGTAATTGGAACTCAAATTAGTGATAAGAGGGGTTAGAGAGGTAAGAGGAGTGGTAAGAGAGGTTGACAAGGCGATTCCCCCTCTCCATTAACAATATTTGTTTGGTTCAGGTGGAAATAGGTTTAACCCCACCAAACAAACTCATTCCAGAGTAACTCGAGTAATTCCCAAAGCATTTTTTCCCGCTCCACACAAGTGTCACGATATGGTCGAGGCCTTGATGCTATTTTCCACTACTGCTCAATCTATGATTGCTTGTTCATGTTTTACCTACCTGAATATAGGTAGGCATATGTAAGTAAAATGCAACTGGGTTGGTACCTTCCCTGGAATTGTTGGTTTATCAAGGAAAGGAAAGACAAATAAAGAAATAATGTTTAAAAAACTATCTTAATTTATTAGCAGGTAAACAATAAGAGTCCAAATTTTACATAGTTTAATCATTACATAGGTATCACATTGTTGGAACGTCGTTAGCATGTCACCACAGCCCTCGAATAACATTAAAATAGGTATTAATATTAATGAGGGAAACTTTGGGTCAACCATTCAAAAATAGTAGACGTTGTCCTTCTCTTGAAATTGAGTTTATATTTAGAAATATCTAGTGCCTACCTATCAGAAGTTGAATTCACAAGCTGATGGAATGAAAGACTTCAACTAAGTGACAAGCAAACATCCCAAGCTCTCTCAACCTCTTCCAAAAAATGTGTCGTCCATTGTTAAGTAGAGAACACTTGAACGGTCCATTTCGAATTAAAGTCTATGAAGGTATCTTCACTATTTATAGAAAAATATGTCACTGTACATTATACTACAAAGTAGAAAGGTATTGTATTGCTAATTTTACAATATATTTACACATGTGTAATTTATGAGGAGGTGATGGAATCGTATTCCTTTCCAAGGAGTGAGGTAGTTGATGTTGGTTCCACTTAACCTCACATGAGGCAATTCCTCAAAAAGGGAGCCTCATAAGGCCAGAAAGGAAAGCTTTGGGTAAATACCCTACATATTTCTGAGCTCATGGAAAAAAGAGAGATGGGTAGGCCACTGGTGAATTTAAATGAGGCATTTGGCCTTAGGAGGGAGGAGATAAGAAGTTTTGGTTTATGTGGGAGGATTTAAACCATACTCTGCTACCATGTGACGCTGTGGCATTGATTAAAATAGGCCATCTACCTGATTCTTGAAACTTAAGAGTTTGGTGGCCCTGATCACACACCCCATTAAGAGGGTGGGATCCGGGAGCGTCCTAAGACAACACAAAATCCTTTCTATTTTCAATTCTCTGATTATGGTCTTGAGTTCTGCCCCCTCGCACTACCCTTTGGATTTCGCAGGAACAATAACCTCACACCTTGAAAGGAAAACCTAATCCATTCCTTAACCTCATCAACTTATATCTATAGAGAATTTTTGTACAAAATAAAGCTACCAACTGCAGAGGCTCCGAAATTTTGTTGAAAGTCACCTTTTTGAATTGCTTCTTTACCGATTCTGTTTTTGGTTATCCTTAACTGCAAAAGTTCACATGTTCAAGAGTATAGTTGAAATGCTTCTGAATTTGATATATCATAGGTCCAGAAAAAGATCAATTTTGGATAGTCATATTCGAAAGTAAATAAAGGCATTTCAAAATTCAATATTTCACCTAAAATTTTGCGTTTCACGTCGTGCTTTACAATTTTGACTTGGAAAAAAAAAAAAAAAAAAAATGTAAAGGTGTAGGTAAATGATTTATAGTGAAGGGCAGGTCAAAGGAATAATATCTATATTCTTGACAACTGAATTGTTACCAAGATCCAAAGTGCACAACTTAAAGTAGGTACGATATGACAAAAACTTTCGTCTCCGCACTGATCGACGGAATCAGTGCAATTTCTTAAATCCAGCGAAATAAAAAATGGTAGAATTGAATTATAAAATCGTATATAATGTTCACTCTGAAATTGGAAACTCATTTGCTTTGCTACTGACTGCAGAAGGATTGACATATATTTTTGATCAACCTAGAGCGATATTATAATAATGAATCACATCGCTTGTTTACTAACAACAAGTTTTAAAGCTTCCAACAATAATAAATTTATTGTCCTTTCCACATAATTAAGCGCTACCTAAGTGTATAACAAGAAGACAAGTGGCATGGGTGTTGACGAACTGCCTAGTTGAATTTGAATCTGAATTACAAGATTTAAAAATACGGACAACATTGCTCCTGTTTAACGCCTAATGGGTAAAACTGTAGAACATGAAACATGTTTCAAACGGATCTGATCGAATTAGTTGTGTAGGTTTACTTTGTAATTTTTTATAACTTAAATTGAATAAATTTACAGTCTTGAAGATGAATGAAATGACAATCAATGTTGTGTGTTGAAATCTTAAGCGCTAGAGATGATATCTTGGAGAAGGGAGATTAGAAGGGACATTTTTCTCAGCAGAAGAAGATTGTGCGATAAATTGAGATATTTTAAACAAGTTGTGAACGAACGTTTTCACTATACCTACAGATTGGTTGTATGCAAAAATTATTAGAGAGATTCCGGTATCGGACATTTTTGGCTGGGAGTTGAAGGCTAAAACGTGCTCCTTGTTAAAGAAAAATCCCACATGTATTGTATAGCTACAGATTTTGGCGGTAATTTATTCATAAATAGGTACATATAAAAATGCGTCACTAGATAGAATCCTCATAACTTATTGGGGGCATCTCTTGTTCAAGTTTTCTTTTTCTATCTACTCTTCAGAAAATATTCATGCCTGCCAAGTTTTGAAATGTATTACGTAAGGCAAATATTGTATTCTTTTGATTAGTTTATCCTAGAACCTGTTGTAACTTATAGTTATGGTCCAACCACATGGCCCACCCGGTGGTGGGGAGAGGAAAAAAACACACCCGACTCCGTTCTACAAACCTGCAGGGTTTACAGTGTGACAGTTCCCGTCAGAATCGAAGAGAATGTGCGTCTGTCGCTCCGGCGTCGGGCGATTCTCAAGTTCTTGAAATGCTGCGTTTGGCGATGGATGAGGATCCGGGAACCGGAAAATCATACTTCTCCGAACATAGCATTTCAAGAACTTGAGAATCACACCCGACGCCAGAGCGACGGACGCGCATTCTCTTGGATACTGACGGGAACTGTCACAACAGTAGAAAGAAACAAATGGAAAAATCTACCGAAAAGTACAAAATTTGAATGAGTGGTCAGTACCTACGTCTAGATAGAAGTATTTCTGAGAAAAGCCCTAACGAGTTTACTCGGATGGTTTTACCATCTGACCAACGAGATAGAGTAGATCCAACAGTTGGGCGTTAGAAGCTCCAGACAACAGAAACAGTTTTTCAACTTCCCTTTATTTTAAAGATAAAAGTTAGGTTAGGATTCTATTCAAGTTTGTTTACTGACTGAAATGAACCTAACCAAATTACAAACAAGAGAACAATTTTTGCAATGTGCATGGCACTGAAAAGAGGAAACGGGTGAAAGGAGAAAATCTGATTAGAAACCCTCCAGAAGAATGCACTTCATGCAGGCAATTCCAAGCTGAGTGCGCTGTAGTTGAATAGACTGTTGGAGTGTATGGCCAGCTGTTGTAAGCCACACGCTGGCCTCAACCTATCACTGCATAGTTCCTACACTTATGTATAGGTCATGATCGAATTTTTATTTGTTTTTCATCGCTGTTTTTTGAAATCCTGTATTCCAAACTTTCTACAAAAATTAGAGATGGTATTTTTTAGTATACATATTATATTCCCATAAACCTTTTAAAAAAATCATTAGATGAGTATTGTTAGAAACTTCCTTATTTTTAAAACTTATCCAAACTGTTACACTTCACTTCCTGATGGAAACTAGGGAGGCGGGCTTAGGAAAAGTAGAGTAAAAGTTTAAAAATATTAATAATACAAAATGAATAAACTAATAAATAATGAAAACAAAGGCCTGGTTAATTAATTATAAAATTGAAATTTGAAATTGTCCAAGGTACAGAAAGTTGAAAAGAAATGCATGTAGGTACGTGCATATTCACAATAAAAAAAATCATCACCTACTCCCGAGATCCAAAAATGAGTAGGTACTTAGTATTCAAAAAAAGTAAAAAAACATATTTTCGAAGGCTTTCATCAGCAGAATCCTACAATGATGGCCATGTTTTTGTAAGTTAATAAATTATTATACAGAGTTGTGTGATGACCTGAAAAATAAAAAAATATTCTTAATAAACACTATGAGTTTATAATGATAAATGTCTAACGTACGAATTTTTGAATCAGGTTAGATTTCAACTCTAAAAATGGTTTGGATTTGCTTGGTAAAAGAATGAAAATTTCGACTCCCTTGTTTCATTCAAGGCAGACACGTCAAATTACAATTGTATCTCAATTTGTATTCAACGAAAAATATTTTTCTTGTCATAAGGATTTAGTTTTGAAATTCATTACAAAAACAAACTACAAAATTAAGTTGAAGAAACAAACGAATCAAGTACCTACGTGAGGTACTTTTGTCCATTAAGGAGAAACTTTCCGATTGTATGTGCTAATCTAACATAGAAACTAGGTACTTCTCATTCATGTACGCAAAGGTACACCACCCCACGAAGCTCCTTCCTGGTTGCTTACATTTTTCGTACAAACCATTTCAAAAATACCTGTAAGCCAAAGTAAATTTCGAAAGGCACCCACGTCATATATATCCAGTAAAATTGCATCACAACTCTAACCTCTAAAAAATATACTTTGCCTCCAAATATAACAACTTAATGAAACACTAAAGAATTATATTTTCACCAACAACCATCAACATTTGCTTACCAAAACTCCGTACCCTAACTTTATGAAAATATCAAGGCCACAGTACGATATGTCATGTAGTAACATCATTAAACTAACATTATTAAAATCTTAAAATTCCAAACAATTGGGTTCCGTAGAAGCAATTTTTTGAGCAAAATCTATTAAATACTTAGAACGGCTTCAAACTAAGAACAAGCTGTGAATTTAGGTCATAAAATCTACCTTACCTCCATACTAATCTTAAATGTTGGAATAGGTGTTTACATTTTTAAGCACGCACTTGTCCTTAAATCGTGAGTTACTTTTCAATCCGTAAAATTTAATCATAGTTCCTTTTTGTAATATGTCCTTTCTACTTTCTTAAAGAAAATATAAACTATTAATATGGGTTAATATAGTTTTCTCTATTGTTTCGTGGTTTAAATTGGCACACATGTTTTTTCCTTGTTTGTACATGAAACACGAAAATTTACAGATGCAACGCAGTGACATTGGTATTGAATCATTAATCTCTCATAGATGAAAGGTTAAAAGTAGAAAGCTTCCTATGATTATAAAACCATACGACATTAACATTGGTAGTCGGTAGCTCACATGATTTGCCCTCAAGAACTTTTCACATCAAATTTAATTCGAAATTCTTCAAAATGAATATAAATTGTTTCTTGCTATCTTGGGAATGGACAGTAGATGGAATCGTTTACTGATTCAATTGGTTTACTTCCTTCGTAGGTAATAACTCTAACTGTAGATAATTCTAGCAATAATTTGGCACACATTTCAATATAACTGGACGAAATAAAATGCGAGCGAGCGACATAATTCTAGTTTTTCCCTCTGGGTAGGATACAAAATCAGAGCTATGGACGATCGTTAAACGCTAGGGAGGTAGGTACGTAAGATTATTTGATATACAGGGTATTTAAATTGATCGGTAGGATCCTAAATATAAATACATCAGTAATTAGGTAACAAAACTAAAGGTACCTATGTCAAAGTCGAAAATTGAATCGTTGACCATACTAGATGCTGACTAATTAATTTCTAATAAGGTAATCTAAATGAAATTGTTGGGAGCAGAATTTCATGCATGTATTGGTGGGTCATACGCTGTAGAAATTTAAAGCGAAATAAAGCAAAATATGTCCCTATCTACATTTTGACTATTCACTATGCTCTAATTTTGCATCCTGAACTGCAAAGGTGACATTTTTTAATTATTCATTACACAAAAACGGCTCGAATTAAATTTTTAGTAACATATATTCTTTGTGATAGTATACAAAGTCAATTGTCAATTATTTAATTAAAATCTATAAACAACCTATAATGGGAAGAACAAGATTGCTTACGTAATTTGTATATGTGCTTAAAGGTTACTAATCCGACATTTAAAGTTTTCCATAGAGTAGTTCTTCGTTTTCAAAGAGGTTTTTCATCTTACTCATATTATTACGCTGTATGAAAAATAGTAGTAGGCACAGGAAATATTAAACAAGCTGATCAATGAATTATGTGTCCTATTGCAATAATGAGACAACAAATGAAATGCTTCAAACTTCAACTCGAAGGACTTTTTCATTTACAGCAAATTATAAAAGGTATGATTATATACAGCAATGATCACTGATAATAATCTTTGAGAATCAAGATTATGTTTTTAATACTGATTTTTTCTAAAACTAAAACTTGGATGACGATGAAATTAAAATGGTTGCAAATGTTACTTGCTACTGTCTTTCTTTTTGTTGAAAAACGGGGCTGCCAACCAAACAGCTGCCCCGAAAATTAGGGTGACGCCAAGCCCAGTGACGATGAGCTTGAAGGAGTGGATACGCTGGACTATCAGTCCAATAATGGGAGGACCTATGAGCTGAAGCACGCCATTCACGAACAGCGAGATCCCGTAGGATGAAGCTAACTTTTCCTCACCCAAAATGTCCACCATCACAACTGCAGTGATGCCAACGTACGTGCCTGAAGCAAGTCCAAACAAGGCGCAAATGGCGCCCATCGTGTTGTAGTTTTCGAATATCGGGAGAATCGCTAGAGAGATACCGGACACTAAAAATCCCCCTATAAAGTATACTTTTTTGTTCAACTTTAGAAAATCTGATAACGCTGCTCCTCCAATCCTGCCAATCAAGTCTGTTGTTGATATGATTGACAGCAAATAGGCAGCCTTATTTTTATCGAATCCTAAAGATATCGCGTAAGATGGCGCAATAATGGTAAAATTAACATAACCTATGGCGTTTGTAGCGTTGGATATTAACACTATAATATAAATGGGGTTCTTCAAAAGTTCCAATACAGAGTTCTCTCCCTTTTTTTCTTCTGTATTTTTCTTTTCCTTGGTTCGGCAGCAGGGTAAACACGAAAATATTGATTTCTCCTTTTCTTTAATTGCTGGATTAGAAGAGAAATCGTGATGCAAGTTCACAAGGGTACTTCCATGGAATGCTGTACTCACATACCTGAAACAGAGTCATGTCAAATTGGATTGGGTTCAGGCATTAATGTATAGTATCAATTTCGTACCCACATACAACTACACCTAAGTGTATGGGTGAGTAGGTACTTTGAGTCAGGTTACTATCACCTTTTTTGTTTACAAACATCTACTATTTCATCAGACCATCACAGGGTAGATAGGTACCTACAAAAAGTAAGTAGGTAGCCAAACATTTTGCATTGTTCACCTACCTACTTACCATCGAAACATATTAATAATAAATTAAGATACCCTTGCATTATTTTGTTTCCATTGTACTTCTATATTTACCACTCCCTTTTTTACCAGGCTAACTCAAAGACAAACAAGTACCTACTGATTGTTAATTTAACACTTTACGATGCACAACTGACTACCAGAACTAAGATGTAGTACCCTATGTAATTTTAACAGGAAAAACTGACAAATTAGGCGCAAATAGATATTTGACCAATACATCCTGATGGCTGAGAGCTAAATTTTTATAAGATCGGGGTAGGTATAGTACATACAGATTGTCACTAGTAGGTACATACTCTAAATAGCCAAGCTAGTCAGTCCTTCAAGAATTATTACTGTATTTATTTTTTCAAAGAGGAATAATTGCACTTGATTAGTTTCACAAAGAAGAGGAGTGAAACAATTCTAGAATATGTAGATTGAACTGTTAGAAAAATAAATGTCTATTCCTAAAACTTCTAGGTATGTCTAACTTTGGTGTTTCTTAATTTATTTTACAGGTGACTCTGGTATCATTATGGGAGAAATCAAGTCACATTCAAAATATCATCAGCCTCATAGCGAGTCCAAAAGGGTGTAAACATCCAGTTTTCTCATTGAGGAATAGTCTAGAAAACAACAAAAAAACACAACAAAAACAGACATTTAACGAAGACATTTACTGAAATGAAGCGAGAAAAATCAGCGGCAAGACAAAGTTTGGCTTGAAAAGTGCGGAAGGAGAAAAGGATAGTGAATGAAAGATGCAATTTACCATTTCATGCACATTATAGTTATTCTTTAAGGTAGGTGCGCTTGACATAATTACAATAAAAAACCTATCAAACTTGATAAAATTCTTAAAATACCTATCTGCCTGTCAGTAAAAAAATGAACTACCTAATACAATTTAATATTCTGTCAGAACATTATGAAAAAACATTCTGCGTCTATGAGAATCTATTGAAGCAAAAATAGGTGTATTTGTCTGGCAAAGATACATTAAAAAAGAGGGTCCAAGTGCTTCATGTAACAACGCATGGCAGTGGGGATAAATTGAAAACATTTATGTGATTTTAACAAATAAAAGATCATTCAACATTAACTTGGAATCTAGGTTTCTAAAATTGGTGAACACTTATCTACTCTAGATAAGTTGAGTACATACGGGAGGAATCCCGTTCTCCTCAATATGAATGGCTTGGGCAACACGAATGTCATGCACTCCACTTTGATGGAGTGTTGGCTTCCATTCGTCAGTTCCCCCGAGAGACAGCTAATGTAAAATACAAATACATTGGTAATGTATCCTGTAAAATGCCTACAATACGATCCTAAGTAGATGATGAAATTAAAGATGAAGCAAATGAACTCCCGTGAAAGCAGAGCCGAACTGGGGAGGGGTTTCTCTTTTCTCTGGGAGCTGTAGGGGGTCCTGGCCATATTGGTTATTAATTTTTATTGTGCCATGTTCTAAATCGCTCTGTATCAATGTTCCTCACTTGGTATTTCAATTTCGCCTGTACCATGGAAATTTGTTGATGAAGTACCAATCGAGGTGTGACTAAGACGTCTGGAATTGCATGGGATTCAATCCGGACCCTTACACCCTTTACCCTAACTGTCCTCCACTCCACCAGTTATATTCTAGAAGTCTTGCTGATGTTAATTCCCACTTTTGTTTGTTGATCTCACTGGGTGAAATGTAGAGAGATTGAAGACACCAACTTTATTATTAGGGAACGTTATTAGAACTGGAGCAAACAACCAAGAAAAACTGCAGCAAATTACTGATCATGGGGAAGGTAAGTGGTGTAGCTGGTAGATGCAACATATGGAAATGGGTCACTCCTACTACCAGAATCCAAACTACGAAAGAAATAGCAGCCAGTTCGGAGCCCCCTTGAGAGTTTTGTATGGAAGGTGGCATTATGAGTAGCTTAGTAAAAATCACGGTGGGATCTTATCCCCTGAGACATATCATTCAATAATATATATCTCTTTATATTATACCTATATTACATTATATGTCTCTATTACACAAACGAAAAGTCACCCACTCGATTACACATATGCATCTCATGATATCTGGAGACAAAAAAGATAGTGTCAAGACTGGCAAAGATCCATCAAAACATGGTTTAGGTAACATTCATTATATAACGGAATGCTTCGACATATATTCACAGTGTGCAGATGTCCTCACATCTGCCAAGATTCTCGCTCCTTCAAAGAAAATTCAAAAATCCCGCCCATTCTACGACCCAGGGTTGCCCCTAGTGCCTGTTAGCCTCCCGTGTCTCCCCAGACTGAGGCACAGGTCTTCCTTCCTAACATGATTCTCGGCCATTTTGTCCTTAGCGTTTGCCAAGTATCATATAAGCTCCTTCGGAATTTTCAATTTTTTCGCTTTCATTAATTCATTTCTTAAAATTACCATCAATTCACGTTCATTTATCACATTCATCAATCATTTAGTCATTCACGTCCATTTATTCATTCATTCCGCGTTATTTTCTGCGTCGTTTCTTCGCGAAATGTCATCTCAAATCGAGCTAACCTCAAGGCGTCGGAAGCGTCGGGCGGAATCCAGGTTTGGGGGTACTAAGGGCTGTTTTATTACAGAACCCGACAATACCTATAATTCTTCAAGTAAGAGCCGGGAACCGCACCGCAGGAAGGATCGGCTTGGCGCGGGTGGATATAGCCCGGCGAAATACGCCCGAAGTTGTCAAGCACACAAGGGTGGCCGCTCCTCTAACCCTAAACATCACCGGCAGGAAAAGGTACGTTCCCCTTTTACTGATTCCGATTCTGAGGAAAAAATTTCCCTATATGGTTCGGATAATTTCCCGTCTCCACTTTCTTCTGACTCTGATGCTTCACATCATTATAGGTCCCGATCATCAAGATCGCGATCTTCATCCTTGTCTACTCTCGACTCGAGGAGGCGCCCTAAGCGTCCTTCCCATCAACATCTGAGGAATGATTATAAAAGGTATGATACCAAAAAAGCTAGGTACCTCAAAAACCTCCCAAAGAGAGCTAGGTACGCGGTGCGGCGCACTATGCGGCCCAAGCGACGAGCTCTGAAGCTTGACAAGGCTTACGAACGCGAGTGGAGGGACCTCGTTCGGTTAGGGATGGACAAGGATGTGTATTCCAAATTATTTGAAGATTATGATCCGGAGATACACATGCGTTGCTTAATTCCCCCCATCATTGATAGTGAAATTCACCCACATTTGTCGAAACTCACAACACTTCGGGATCAGGGCCTGCAACGTACTCAACAGACCGCAGGTAGGGCACTTGTGGCTACCGGGGCTGCCCTTACCATTTTAGCCAACCACATGAATAGGGAAGATCGAGCTGGCCATCAACTCTCCATGTCCCAGGATCAAACTTCAGACCTATACGGATTCCTGTGGGACACAGCGGCTCTTTTGGCTTCAGGTTTTTTCGGAACGACCAAAACCCGTAGGAATTTAATGATGTTTTCCATCAAAAAACAATTTCGCCAACAGGCTAGAAATGCCCCAATTAATGATAAATTATTTGGTGGAACCATTCCTGAAATTGTCCGTACATCAAAATTAGCTGATTCTGCTGCTCGCCATTTTTCTCTTCCCGACTTATTCATTAGAAAGGCGAATAAAAAAGGAACTCCCTCTTCGGGAAACGGACGGCGCCCTGCGTATCGGACACACAGGCACTATCGCCAGCCGACGCAGGGCAATCGACCTCAAAACAAAAACAAGTACTACAAGAACCAGAATCGGAATCACCCGCTGAGGAAAGACCAATCAAAAAGCATTCTCCCCGATCAGAAAAACAATGCTTAAATCCCATTTTTAATCAAAAGTATTCAGATCCCATACGTCATCGACCAGTTTTGCCCGATAATATTAAATTTAATTCAAGCGTACCTCCTGCTCTCACCGAACCCAGTCAGGTTACAGGATTGTCCTATGCATTTCGCGGCTCTCCACCTGTTCAGGGTATTGCTGAAGTCTCTGCGCTTGCGGGCTCAGCCCCTGCATCTCTGGGCACCACACAGGAACTGACCCGCTCTTCTTCGTCGTGCCGGTCTCCTGTGGTTTCGCAACAGGTGACATCTGCCGATGACGCTATTGCCCATCAGCCTCCTGCTGCGTTGGTAAGTGGACTTCAGTTACCTTATGCCGGACGTCTGAGATTTTTCTCTCAGCGTTGGCAGAACATTTTTATTTCTGACAATAATATTTTACAATGGGTAATAGGTTTGTCAATCCCTTTTGTTTCATCACCGCCCCCTCCTAATGGGAATGGCCATGAATGTGGGGCAACACCGTTATTTGACGACCACATTTCACATTTACAATCCATAGGTGCCATAATTGAAATTCCTAAATGCGACGACCAATTTGTGTCATCTACTTTTTTGGTCCCGAAACCTGATGGTTCGTCACGTTTCATCCTTAATCTAAAAAATTTAAATGATTTTGTTAGTGCACCTCACTTTAAAATGGAAGACCATAGGACGCTCATGCGCATTCTTCCTCCCTCGTACGTCGGGGTCACAATTGATCTTCAAGATGCTTACTACTCTGTACCCATTCACCCCGACCATTACAAGTTTTTAACTTTTAACTACGATCATAAACGTTTTGCATTTACATGCCTACCATTTGGCCTTTCATGCGCTCCCTTTGTTTTTACAAAGCTAATGAAGCCCGTCATGGCTCGTCTACGACAGTTGGGTATTTTATGTCTTAATTACCTTGATGACATATGCATTCTTGCCAAAGATAATGAGTCATGTAGTCGGGCTTACTCCACCACGGTCTCTCTCCTGGAGTCACTGGGGTTTAGTATAAATCGGGAAAAATCCGCCTGTTCTCCCAGCACTACGTTCAAATTTTTGGGCTTCATTTTCAACTCTGTGAATTTAACGATTTCTCTTCCCCCAAATAAGGTCCAAAAAACGTCATCAGCAATCATCTCACTTCTTCAATCTCCTTCACCTTCAATTCGAGAGGCGGCTCGGGTAATCGGCCTGCTCATTTCCTCTATTCCCGCAGTGCCTTTTTCCCTCATCCATTGCCGTTTGTTAGAATACGATAGATTCATCGCCTTGTCTTCTCATAACGACGACTATTCTGCTCCCTTTTCTCTATCTGAACACTCCAGGAGAGACCTCCTTTGGTGGTTATTGGCCTTGAAAAATCCTGTAAATGCTTTTCCGGGGGATAACTTTCAGCATGAAATGTTCTCGGACGCCTCCACTTCTGGCTGGGGTGGATTTTTAACCCCCCATTCCACGGGAGGATGGTGGTCAAGGGACCTGGTATCAAGACACATTAATGAACTAGAGCTCTGGGCAGTATTTGAAACGTTGCAGCATTTCGCGCACTCCTGGACCCACACCTCCATCCTCCTTAGAGTGGATAATACAACTGCTATCGCCTGTATCAATAGAGGGGGTAACGCTCGATTTCCTCACCTACACGCAGTAGCGGCAAAAATCTGGGAGTTCTGTGCTACTCGCCACATCACCTTCTTTGCCTCCTACATCAAATCAGCAGAAAATATACAGGCGGACATAGAATCACGCCGTTCTCAGGAGGATTATGAATGGGGATTGAACTCGGATTCCTTCAGACAAATTTGTCTAACGCTGGGCACGCCTACTATCGACCTTTTTGCCTCGTCGGACCTTCATCAACTCCCAGATTATTGTTCATGGAAGCCAGACCCAGGGGCCTATGAGGTTGATGCTTTTACCATTTCATGGAGAACTTTCTTTTTCTTTGCTTTCCCTCCATTTTTCATCATCCCCAGGGTCCTGCAGAAAATAATTAGAGATCAAGCGTCGGGTATTGTTGTTGTTCCTGATTGGCCTTCCCAGTCCTGGTTCCCACTGTTCAATCTATTAGCGACTTCACAAATAATCAGGTTACCACCCTCTAACAATCTGCTCTTTTCTGTTGTTGACAGTCGACCTCATCCAATGGCCAGCAACCTGTGTCTTCTGGCCGCAATTTTATCGAGCAGCGCTTTGCCCGAGACGGCCTCTCAGCCTCTGTGATTGAGACACTTACGTATTCTCTCTCACCATCAACTTTTAAACAATATGAGTCCACATACAAGCAATGGACAGACTTCTGCCGACAAACGGATAGTAATCCTCTTGATATTTCTGCCAAGCAGGTAGTTTCCTTTTTACAATTTATATTTGATACAAAACCTGTTGCTTATCAAACATTCAACTCCCATCGTTCTGCTCTGGCCCTTGTAGCCTCAACGGACATCTCCTCAGATCCTCTGATTCATAGATTTTTGCAAGGTGTATTTCGGCGACGTCCCTCGATACCTAGGTATACTTCTACTTGGGACCCTAAGACCGTGCTCTCCTACCTAGAACACTTTCACCCGAACTCTCTCTTATCATTCTCAAAAAAGTTACTACTTTTACTCCTACTGGCCTCAGGCCAAAGACTCCAAACAATAAGGGCTATCGAGAGGTGCAATATTCATTTTACTGACTCAGGGGTTTCCATTTGGGTGGACAGGCTTCTAAAAACCTCTAGACCCGGATTCAAGGGTATGACATTATCTTTCCCTTTTATGCCACAGCAAAGGGGAATTTGTATTCCTTCCATATTAAAATCGTTTTTGGCCTTATCAGAAAATATCTGCCCACCACACCACAAAGCCCTTTTCATTATTTCATCTCCCCCTCACACTCCGGCAACGGGCCCCACTCTAGCCAGATGGGCTAGGGATATGCTACAGTCGGCGGGTGTAGACTCCGGTACCTTTTCGGTACATTCTACCCGGCACTCCTCGGTCAGCGCAGCTGCAAGAGCTGGGGTTTCAGTTGACGTTATAATGAAAGCAGCCGGTTGGACACCCTCCTCTGGCATGTTTGCTCAAATCTACAATAGACCTATAGAAGACGAATTTACCTTCTCCAGGTCTGTTCTCTCTTCCTAATCTCACTGCCCAGAGATTTTACATTTATCTCTAATTTCTTTGGAAGAGCTTCAGATTCCGGTGGGGGTGTGTTTTACCTCATCCAGTTCAACTATTTTGTCAGTGTTTTTATTTTTTCATTCAGTGGATTACATTGTAATAATTTATACAGTTTTCATTAATTAAGAGAATTACATTTTATTACTCTCTACAGTTATTATATCTGTTTCATTTTTCTTACAATATATAAGCATTTCTGCTTTACGAGGTGGAAATGGTCTTTCTTAATCCTTCCTCATAATGCTCATAAACTTTCTGATCATGCAAAGCATTAATTATCCCTCACTGTCTCTCGTACGACATGAGTAACCTTCCTTCCTCCTTTCTGTGAGGGGGGGGGTTGAAGTATTTGTCCACAATCCATGACACTAGGTGTCCCTTTATCACACCCATATTGAATAGGGACTAGTATTCTAGGAATTTGGAGATTTGTTCCCTCTTTTCTTCACTGCATTCTTTTTTCACTATTCTATAGGTTTTCAGGATAAGGGTTGCCCCTCCTCCAATCAAGTCCCGTTCAGAGGGTTCTTTAAACAATCTGCACACTGTGAATATATGTCGAAGCATTCCGTTATATAATTTCCACTCAACCCAACGGAGTGTTAGGTCGAGTGGGATTATATTAGGAATGCAAGACATATATTCACAGCCCACCCAGAACTTGGTCGTTCTATGATTTAACCATTCCCAACCCCTACTCTCTGACCGGTCCTTCTTGTCAAACGCCCCATTTACTTCTTTGAAATATGGCCGAGAATCATGTTAGGAAGGAAGACCTGTGCCTCAGTCTGGGGAGACACGGGAGGCTAACAGGCACTAGGGGCAACCCTGGGTCGTAGAATGGGCGGGATTTTTGAATTTTCTTTGAAGGAGCGAGAATCTTGGCAGATGTGAGGACATCTGCACACTGTGAATATATGTCTTGCATTCCTAATATAATCCCACTCGACCTAACACTCCGTTGGGTTGAGTGGAAATTATAGTTTGTGTCGAGCAACCGATGCTCAAGATCTTGCAGCGCTTGACAATTCAGTCAGCCATCCTAACAATCATTATTGAATCATAGAAATTCTCTCAAGATGTGTTGGCATCACTGTTACATGGAATTGCGTATGGAATTATTTGTTTGTGGGGATGATGATAGTGGTTTCTTGGGGCAAACTTGAGAGTGGGCTCCTGCTCAAGCGCCTGGAACCTTCTAAAACCATTCGTCACTTTAAAACCATTCATCTACTATCTACCAAGTTTTAGAAAATTTGAATGATTATATAAAAGAAATACCTATATTTTTCATGAAATTTGCATTAGCACACACACACACACACATGCCACTAACAGTCTGACTACAGTGGAAGCTATAGAGTAGGTACCATCCAAGGACTAATGTTAGGTCCCTGCAAAGTTCATAAACATCGGACTGTACCTAATTTAATTTACCCAGTAATTACCATAGCACCGAAATTGTTCGAAATGCGGTCAAACGCAAAAAGCAAACTGAAAATTTGGTTTTGGAGGACAAAAAATTTCCAAACTCCTGCACGAATACTTTTGGCTGTGAAGAAGCAAAATATACCTATGACAAGTTATCTAAAAACAAGTAAGTTTATGGCTTTTGATAAAATCTGCAAGGTAGTTTTTGTTTGAAATATTCAAAAGTTTTGGTTTGAACTCTTAAAGGTAATTTGGCATGGAGGAGAGTAGGTACATTGTTACAATGCTGATAAGCACCAATTTGTATAAAATAAGTACAGCAAACGCAAGATCCCCTCTCCCTAGTTCAGCTTGGAATGTTTCAACGAATTACTATTGCCTCATTCATCGTTGATGTTTCACTTCTAGTCCCTCAATAACTGATCAACTAATGTCCATGAAGCAGCAGCATTCTTTCACTTCGACCACCTCATTGGCCTACCTACCTCATCATGTATAGGTGTACCTACATTAATAATTTCCCCAACTGAACAAATGAATATTGCCCATCAACGTACAAAGAAGATAATATTGGCAGGTTGCTACCAAGATAGCCACTGGTAGCCATCTAAGACTGACTGTTTTTTAGGAAATAGGTACCTACCTAGTTAATCAAGTGCAGCCTATAGAATGCTCGCCATTGTAGTTATTATACACTAATAATCACAATAAACAATATAATTAAAGTTTCTCATGAAATCATAAATTCTGTTTTAAGCATGTTGAAGCGAAGCTACTTTGTACAGGGCCTCAAGAATATGCTGGTCATGCTAATGAACAATCGCAACAGTATCGTGATGAGCAAGAAAATCAATCCAACACCAAATTAGCATCAGAAATGAATGGTCAGCTTGAATAATCAAGTCCCATATTGATAGATTTCAATTGAGAAGTTATCTTCGGGAAAAGGCCAAGCAATCTGTCCGTAGAACCAAAGGAAATGGATCGTTGAATAGATAGATATTGAACATGCTGTAGAAATGAACCCATCTGAATCATTAGTGATGACTTGCTGCCGTGCCATGTCTGATACTCTTCATTTTACCGTCCGTTTAGAGGGAAAATATGAATAGAGGTAGGTATATGTGTGAAGCTGAAAATTGGTTACTTGTTTCAATATTATCGCACCAAACCATGATCCACCTGTTTCCACCAGTTTTGATTTGCAGCCATTCGGTTCCTCCACTTCCCCCATCAACGGTTATTATTTTCCGGGTTTACCTGAAGTGACCTTGAGGAGATGCATGTTCGAAAAGGGATTCCAAACCTTGTACCTTCAGCTCCACAAACGTCAGTTGTTTTTTAAAAGGATGACGCTCAGAGACCTTTGTGCAAGACTCTGTTTTAAATCTTGACCTAACAAACAAACTTTGTAAAGCACCACATTGAATAGTTTGCATCAACTTCTTCCAGATTCGATTTTTTTTTCTCCCCTTCCATTTCCAGCAGAAGAGGTGATTCATATGATATAATACTGCACAAAATATATAAATCATAAGGTAAACAACAGTTAGGTAGCTAATCATTAATACCAACGTAGGAGACACTAGGTACTTCTGCTTTTTTTAATCAAGCTTTGCGAACGTTTCAAAGGCCATTTACTAAATTGCAACTCTTAGTTAAGGTTGACGTTAAGCTATTTGTTCTAAACAGAAAATAATACGACATTTATAATTCATGAGCTTGATGCTTGTGAATCCAACCCCCAACCCCTAGAGTTTTTAAAATTATTTTGTATGAATTATTGTTATTATTTTTTTATTTTTTTGTATGTAAAAAGCATAAAATAATCTCTGAAGTGAGTACGTTTGAGCAATAATTATCAAATATAGCAATAATTATTATGGTAGGTACACCTACATTATAAAAATTAGCTTCATTAACTATTATTCTTCCTGAATGATGTAATTTTGTCTATAAAATTATTTGTATGATCACATAAGGATACCCAATATTCATTTGTTTAGTAAGGCTAACTACACACAAAAAGATTATTGATCTAAAGTTAGTCTTTACAAATTAAAACACGTGATGAGTTGAGTACTTTAGGCACATAGTGATAAACGACAACATTACTACTTTTGTTAGAATCGGAAGTAATTTGTGGTTTCAAATCCAAATGCTAAATCGTGCAAGTGTGTTTTTCATGAGGATTGTATGCCAATTAGGTGACCATTTGGGGGGTGAACTGATTTAAAAGATTCCAGCAACAACACAACCGAACCAGTATGGTTAAAAATATTGTATGTAGGTACCTGAATGAGGAGCTGGACATGTTGGACGCCACACTGTAGTTCCTGGGCATGTGACCTGTACTGCCAATGAAGGGGCTGGCGTGAGCGCTGATTTTTCTGTTGATTTGACTAGCGCTTCCAACATTGTGCATCCTGCCAGCGTAGGAACTACTGCTAACTTTGCGGACGATATTGTAGTTGTCCAGATTGACGTTGGACTTGCGGAAGCCAGCGCTCAGCTTTCGCCCTGAGTGTTCGATCAGGAGCGGTTGTTCAGACTCTTTCTCCGTCTTCCCGGATGGCTTGCTCACCAGGGAGAGTTCCGTGCTCTTTTCAGAGTCTTCTGTCAGTGGCGTCGTCACTTCCACTGTAGGTTTGTCGTCTCCCATGGGTACATCACCGTTTTCTAGGTCTTTGACCACTCGGACTTTCTTCATGTGCATTGATACTGGGTGGTACAGCAGAGCTGCAACAATGACGTTGAAAGTCATTCCGCCAAGGATCAGTACAGCACCCCTTGAACCGAAAGAAATTGAATTTACACTATGGAAAGATGGATTGAACAATACCATAGCCAAAGTTAGGTAGGTAAAGGTTCAATATATGCTTAGTTTCTCTTAGTAGCCCTAGATAAAGTCTAAAGTCATTAACCACTTCATTGTCTGATTTGAGAGGTTGAGCCTTGTGAGACACAGCCTGTTTTCACCAGGCATGTAGCAGGTTTCACTTCTATCTATCTATCCAGTCAATTGCAAGAATAAATGTTCCCCCAGAATGGAAAGATACAGAGATGTATTTTGAAGTGGCATTCTTACCTGTAGCCATAGAACTGAAGAAGGAAATTTATTAGTGGCGGGAAGATAATGGAGCCAATGGCACTTCCAGAGATAGCCAATCCGTTGGCAAGACCTCTATATTTGACGAAGTAGGAAGTGACGAGGTAGATCCCAGGAGGAAAGGACAAGCCGGCGCCTAGTCCGACCAACACACCAAAACTGTGAATCATCAAACATTAATGATGAGCATGTGCCTTAAAGGTTTAATAGAATCTATAGAACATAAGATAGGTAGCATTTTTTAAATTTGAATGTCTAAAATATAAAGCTGTCTTCCTATGAATCAATTTTCAATAACATTTTGGAATCGTTAAATGTTGGGCAGACATATTTAAACTAGAAGGAACTTTGTCTCAAAAGTTACTATTATTGGTTCACTATTCGGTTGTTTTATTTTCGTTTACCCATGAGATATGGAGATTGATCTTAGGTCCGCGGTTGGTGATTCCCGCATTATTAGCTATTTATTCTGAGAGTAGGTACTTGCGTTGTACGTGTGAAAATAGGTACCTACTTGTAATGTGACCCAGAAGCTTTCATTAGTTTATTTAACATAATAGCAGTTTAAGGTAAAAGAAAGTGTACCTACCTATTGAACCTATCGAGTCAATCAATAATAAGTAAAATTGAGAGACATAAATTTAATGTTATAAAAGGCGCAAAACTGCACAAAAACTGTGTTTTTAGGCCTTAAATTTCGAAAAATTTCCGGGGGAGGACCCCCGGACCCCCCCTTTACCTAACGAATATTCTATACCCTCCGGTAGGGGCATAAAATGTGAGTCTTGCACACTTGCAATTTTCGCCTTAGGCTCTGATGATATTAACCACTAGATAGTAACTTAAGAAGAAAGCTGCTGACAAAATATACCACGTACCAGCACTTTTCAACGATGAGAAACAGCTTTTCAAATTACTATTGAGTAAGTATTTGTGATTGGACGATTTTAAGAAAATCTGTTAGATAATTATGCAACGATTGTATTTATATTGACACCTGTCATTTAGTAAATCGGCAATCTTGAAAATAAGGTCTTTTTCATTTTCATAATTAGTTACCTACTCACCTAACATAAAGGTACGGTATTGATGTAGCAAAACAACTAAGGATGTAGCCGAAGGCAGCAGATAAGCCGCCAGCTATCGTCACAGCCCGGTAAGACGTCTTCATTGACAGCCAAGCTGTTAAAGGACCTGTAAACAATTTTTAATAAAAATAGAATGAATGCAATTTTTTTTAAATCCATTGTTGTTAATATAAATACATCAGTTAAGTGTGGTAGGTAAACGGGATAAAACGAATTCTTTATGCGCACCTTGGTGGAGATTCCCTTGGAACGAATGTGTTCGTTCCCCACAGTGGATTTCAGTGGGGAACATTCATCTCCGCTAGGCTAAAATTATAAACCTAATTATTAAAAGCTAATGTAGGCAGCTGGATACTATTTCTGTGGGTAATATTAAGGAATTCGAAGGCACATTTAGCAGTCCAGGAGCCATTTATCGGTCTTGATCGGTCGCTGTAGCTTTCCTTTTAATTGTAGCTTTTTAGATTGAATATTTACGAAAGAAAACTTCCGGGGTTCACTCAGTTGATCCAGGGTCTTCCATTCGTAAACAGTCTTTGGGTCATCCCCTCAAACTAGGGGATTTTAGTTTAGTAAGTAGGTAGGTCTAAAAAAGTTTAAAAATAGCTCCAGCTGGGAGCTGAAAAGTGTTGAAACACCTAAAAAAAAAGAAACAAATACACCGAATCAAATCCTACAGTTGGTCCGTCGGAAACGTCCAGTACCTATACTTTATTCTGACATGGCTCGTTATACAGTGTTTCGCCCCATATACCTACCACGGAAAGTGGTAGGTATATGTTTATTTTTTTAACAAAGAATAATTTTAATAACTAAGACTTAACGAAGGCTTAACAATGGTGTAATGATGGAGTAAGATTGTCTCGTTTACTTCGATTCAGTTTTTGGTCATCCTTTTTCTTTCTTTCCTGTTCTACAGCGATTGCCTATTCGCGGAGCAGCGGCAGGGGGGCTCCGTCCTCCAGCCCAGCACCAGATGGGTTGTTAAGGTGGTGGTTAAGGCCCTTCGCCGTCCTTCTAGAGCCTCGCACTCTCATGGACACGGCTTATTAGGGCGAACAGTAACTTTGTCCTAACCCATCCGGCCACTTGCGACCTCGGTTTGGCCCATTTGTCAGCCAGGGTCGTCGCCAGTCTATGGAGGAACTGATTGAACTCTTTATGAGGCACTCCTTCGCAAGAGCAAATCAGTAGGAAGAACCAGCCGTGATCTTCGGCCGCTCGGTCGCACTTGCGGTGCTTTTCACGAGCAGCTGCTTCGGAATGTGTGCTCCAGTCATGGGACAGGTAAGAGGAGGCGCCAGCAATCACAATGCAGTTGTCGAAAAACGCTATCCACTCCCTGTCCCAGACTCCATGAGCTTTAAAATGCGCCTCTAGAGGTGGGCTCTTCAATAGAAACCCCATACACCTCTCCACTGTGAGGTATAACTGCATTTCCACATCAGCGCTATAGTCACCATCTTGGCTTAGTGAGGAATGGCACTTACTGCAGTGGCAAACTGCGTTCACTGCACCCCTTCCTATCTACTCCTTTTGACAAGGTTAGTTATAGTCGACAGTTAAAAGCGGGTGACTCACCTAACGAGCAGTAGAGGAAATAGCACAGGGAGGGAATCCAGGCGGCTTCGGCGTCTGTGGACTGGAAAACCTCTTTGAACTCGACGAAGAGGACGCCGAAAGACTTGATGGTGCCGGGGATCAGCATGTTGATGAGCAGCGTCCCCCCCAGGACCAGCCAGCCCCATCCTCCGTCCGGCGGCACCAGCTCCCATTCCTCCTCTGAAACATCATCATAAATCCATATTTATTTATTCATTTACAAATTAATAAACAATCTTACGTGCAAAATACTGTCATTTCATAAAGAATGCCTAACTTATTTGATATAATAAATTGCCATATTTAAAAGAATTGCAATTTTAAAAACGTTCCAGTAAAGCAGAATAATCTTATGAGCGAATTTTCGTAAATTATTGTATTATGTTAAGGAAAATTGAATTAAAATTGGAGCATTTTGAGTGCAAAGAACTTGTAAACTACCAATAGCAAAAACTCGTTCTAAATAATAATCTGCAATTCAAAAAAGATTTGAGATTTTTTTGACAATTTTTATCGATTTTTCAGCAACTATTATTGAAATTTAGGTACATTTTTCAGCATAATATTGTGCTGAAATTTTTGAATGTTTTAGTTCGTTGTTGCTGAACTTTTTTCTACTCTTATTCTGCTAAAAATATAAATTTACCACTTTTTAGTAGTTTTTAGCCATTTTAAGTGATTTTTTTTAGCTAATTTTTTGAAATTTACCCAATTTAATGTGCTCAAAAAGTGATGGCTAACGATCTTATCCTTTCATTTGGTGATATTTTGGTGAATGGTTGAATTCTCTTTTGGTACTCAAATTCAAGCCCTGGATCTCCTGACCAACAGTAAAATCTTAGGTTTCTAAAATTTTAGATCATAATTGTTTAAATTGCGAAAGTGAGTAAAAAACGTGGTTAGATTTAAAAAAAACAAAGGGTGGCCCCCATCGTTTGAGAGATTATCGCGAGTTCTCCGCCTCCTACTTCCAAGGTGCAGGCGGTTCGTGTCTTTGTCTGCGCTCCCGCCACCACCTCCGGGCTGTCAGACCACAATGGAAATTGAAAAGGGTGCTCGGTCAGAGTGCAATGGTCGGCCTGTTAGGCCGAAACGGGAGGCCCGTCAGGCCGCAATGGCGGTGGTTGGCAGGCGAAGCCAGCAGAGGGTGTCCCCCTAGTACGTAGTGAAATTTCATAGCTCAATAATCGTCATTGTATGTGTTCGCTAGGTATAAAGACTTCAGAATTTTCTTTGCAGGCCAAGGAAATATGATCCTATCAATAATGCACTATTAAATATTTTCAAAGTGACGCCTGTTAAATAATTTTCTCTTTTCGTAACCTCTCGCCTACGGTAGTGCTATATTTGCCCACTCAAATTGAATAATCCGACAAACCGCTGGAGTCAAGGAGCGATATTTTCTGTTTACGACGGAGTCGTGACAAGTCGTTTAATAGGCGCAGGTGAGATCTTTGCTTGAATAATACAAGGCGTGAAAACGGCGCTACGGACTGAGTAGGTCAAATATTGCATTTAAGCACCTAACGGGAACAAGATTTGTATGTTTAAGGAATGTGGTGTCAGTATCATAGACTTGACAGGCGTATTTTTGATCCCTCAAACAAAGCAAAAAAGTTCCGGTCATGTAGCATGGTCGTATGACCAAATTTTTTAAAATTAACATCTATCGCATTATACTTATATGTTAAATTATGTTGAAATTTGAGCAATTTCAGTAGCAAGATATTGTTAAAAACCAATTTTATGGAGGAAAAAAAAACTCGTACTAAATGAAATTTGATGATTGAGAAAAGATTTCGAATTTTTAGGTTATTGCAGATTCTATAGATTTTTCAGCAAATATTAATGAAATTTAGGTATGTTTTTCAGCATAATTTCGTGCGAAAATTGTTTAATGTCCCAGTTAATAGTTGATAATTTTGTTTTGACTTAAAATCTAATAAAAATGATGAACTTAACGATTCTTGGCATTTAGCCGTTTTTATTGACTTTTTCAAGTATATTTTTCGAAATTTGACCAATTTATTGTGCTCAAAAGTTGTTGGTCAACGGCTCATCCTTTCGTTTGGAATGTTAGATTTTTTTTTAGCGCAAGAACGGGATTTTTATCTCAATCCTAAGGAGAGTTATCGTCTGGAATGACACATGTATATATATATGAAAAGTGCAAACTTCAGGAATCGTTTCCAAAAGTTTTCAAAAAATTCGATTTTAAAATTTTTTGAGCCATTGCAATAGCTTAATTTTCTACGAAAATTTGCTAAAAAACTCAAATATGATCAGGATTTGAATCCAAGGTTTCGAAGATCGGTGCCTATTAAAGGAACAAAGGTAGGTAACTATTTAAAACAAAAGAACCTAGCGGGTTTTTGTTGGAGCAAATTTGATCGATCAAAATCGAAAATGCTTTATAATTTTTTACGTGTGCTGATTTGTGTGACCACAAACCCACAAACCTTTCATCAGATGTTGATGATATACTAGTAATTGGGGATTTTGGCTCTCTGATCCTCTGCGCATGCGTTGATTACTCGAAACTTCCAATTAGGTAATGGGTATTAGTTCTAGTGAGTGACATAAATACTGGTTCGTTTTCGCTCAATTTTAGACGAAAATGGCGGATCACTTGTCAGATCATACATTTCGTTATGAATGTGGAACCATGATGAGTTTTGCCATCCCTAACCATATATGAAAAAGCGTTCAACTCTAGTATTCGTTTCAGAATATCTCGAAACAGGCTAGCTTCTCGTATTTGTTTATTATAGCTTAGCGCTTTCGCCGTAATGGCCTCGTTAGAGCTGAAAAGGTGAGTACACCTTAAGTACAGGTTTGTATTGTTGTGGTAATTTATTTAGTTTTAATGTAGAATTAAGTTTAATTTAATGTAGTTGTACAACTAGGACTCACTTTACACTTTTCTTTTTACATTTTACACTCTCTTTCGCCTTAATGTAATGGCCTCGTCAGAGCTGAAAAGGTGAGTGGGGGTCAACCCCTTAACGTCAGAAATTTCAGTTTTAGTAAATTATTATACACGCCGTTCAACCTGTCATTATCAAATTTTGGGAATAACTCTAGATTTGATATTTGGGTGTTTTTAAGAAGAGTTTTTTTCTCTAACCCCCCCCCCCCCCCCCCCCCCCACCCCCCCCCCCCCCCCCCCCCCCCCCAAAGTTGTATTCATATTTTTGGGAAATTTGAAAATTTGGCTTCATCTCAACTTGTAAAATTACCTCACGAAAAACACAATCCCCTAGCTATTTTTCGATCAGATTGAAAACAAAGGATATAATCCACCAAAACGCAACAGCCCAGGTGCAACGGGCCCTTAAGTACAGGTTTGTATTGTTACGGTAATTTATTTAGTTTTAATGTAGAATTAAGTTTAATTTAATATTTAATGTAGTTGTACAACTAGGACTCACTTTACAATTTTCTTTTTACATTTTACACTTTACTTTTACACTCTCTTTCGCCTTAATGTAATGGCCTCGTCAGAGCTGAAAAGGTGAGTACACCTTAAGTACAGGTTTGTATTGTTGTGGTAATTTATTTAGTTTTAATGTAGAATTAAGTTTAATTTAATGTAGTTGTACAACTAGGACTCACTTTACACTTTTCTTTTTACATTTTACACTTTACTTTTACACTCTCTTTCGCCTTAATGTAATGGCCTCGTCAGAGCTGAAAAGGTGAGTGGGGGTCAACCCCTTAACGTCAGAAATTTCAGTTTTAGTAAATTATTATACACGCCGTTCAACCTGTCATTATCAAATTTTGGGAATAACTCTAGATTTGATATTTGGGTGTTTTTAAGAAGAGTTTTTTTTCTCTAAACCCCCCCAAAGTTGTATTCATATTTTTGGGAAATTTGAAAATTTGGCTTCATCTCAACTTGTAAAATTACCTCACGAAAAACACAATCCCCTAGCTATTTTTCGATCAGATTGAAAACAAAGGATATAATCCACCAAAACGCAATAGCCCAAGTGCAACGGGCCCTTAAGTACAGGTTTGTATTGTTACGGTAATTTATTTAGTTTTAATGTAGAATTAAGTTGTACAACAACTTCATTAAATTAAACTCAATTCTACATTAAAACTAAATAAATTACCATAACAGTACAAACTGTACTTAATTTCAGCTTGACGAGGCCATAACGCGCTAAGCTTTAATAAACAAATACGAGACGCTAGCCTATTTCTCACTCTCAAACAAACCCTGGGATGTTTTCCTTGAAGCCTACTAACCCAAAAATGTCTCAAAACGGATTTCAATGGAAAAAAGTTTTATTTTTCAATTTTTGGAGCCATTGAAATAGCTTCATTTTATACAAAAATTCGGTAAAATCAAATTTTCATGGAAACCTTTAATCGCCAAATAACCGGGCAGGGTCTTGGATTTTCTGTAATTTCTTTTAAGTACCATTTTAGATTCAGTATTTTGTAAGTTGATAGCCGGCCCGTTATGAACGTCGCCCTTCAAGTTGTTTGTGCGAACGCTAATATTCTCTAAACCCCTCCCGCCCGCCAAATCGTATTAATTAAATGGGGCACAGACTTGAGTAGTCCATGAGCCCAATAAGGTCTAATTGAAGTAAACGGCGGGGAGCACAATTCCATCTGCCTCGTCGGAAGACAATACGACCACGAATCGGGCCCGTTTTTCTTGCTACTTTTTTTGTGATGCCCGTCGCCGCCGGAGGACAGCACAATGGACCAAGGACAATCGAGTTCTTCGACGGGCACTCGGACCGAGTCCGCAGGCTCGAGATCGGATTCTCATATCGCGACTTTCACGACCTGCCACCACTCATGTTCTCAAAGAAATGAAACCCGCAACAACGCAGACTTCATACACTCCACCAAGGTGCAATAAATTGATCAATATAGCATCTAAAATGTGATGTTAATACGTGAGAACGACAATTTAAGTAAATTTTAATGAGAGGGGATTCCAAGCTATACACTATGATAACTATGAATAAAAGCGCTATTTTTAAAACATTAATTTCGTTTCCAACATTTTGTAAACATATTGAAAAGTAATGCATGCATTACAGGGACGTCCCTATAAATCGATTGAATATAATTTTGGTGAGAATTAAAATTATATATATATTTACTATTTTTTCTCGGAATTACCTTTCCCCTAAGTCCCCACATTTACCCCCAACACAGACTGTAAATTTGAAACTTCCTACGTTGCATAACTGGACTAAAATTTTGATCGAACAAGTAGAGAATCGTGTCACGAAAATCAGATGAATGTAGTAGAAATAACACGATTAATCGCTATTACCACCTCCGTTCACCCCCTTCCCTGATGAAATTTGAAACTCCTAACATAATTTCCAAAACTACACCAAATTCGTAACTGAACAAAAAAATAATCACGAAAATCTGATGAGAATAGTTGAAACATCACGATTTATTACTGGTACCCCCTCCGTTTAGTCCCTTCCATAATGAAATTTGAAACGCTTGAATACGTCCCAAAACTAGACTGACTTCATATTTGAACAAAAACAGATTCACGAAAATCGGACGAGAATAGCTAAAACATCACGATTTATCAGTATTACCCCCTCTATTCACCCCCACCCATGATGGAATTTTAAATTCCTGATATACGTTCTAAAACGACCAATTTCGTAGTTGAACAAAAAATGAATCCCGAAAATACGACAAAAATTGGTAAAACACCATGATTTATCAGAATTAACTCCTCAAATGATGAAATTTGAAACTCCTGACACGTTCCAAAACTTATCTAATTCGTAATGGAACAAAATAAGAACCAAGAAAATCGGTCGAGATTTGTTGCTTGGGCAGCGCTTGAAAGAATTGGTAATTATTCCCTCCACCTCCCACCGCGACAGAAAATCCGAAATTCACCAGGTTTGTTGCAAAACAGGACGAAAATTGGAATCGAACCAAATCAAAAACACGAAAATCTGTTGAGAATTGTTGCCTGGGTGGCATCGACAATATTTGTCGGGAAAAACACGTTTTTTCGGCTTTACCCTCTCCATTCCCCTATTCCATCACGGAATTCAAAATTTCCGGAATTTGTTGCACATATAGACTAAAGTTGGGATCGAACTAAGGAAGAATCTCAAAAATCGTTCGAGAATAATTGTGGCCTGGGCAGCGTTGACAAAATTTGTCACATACACATACAGACAAAAACCTATGGGTTTTTTCACGGATTCGGTCTCAGAATGGTCTGAAACGGATTCGTATGCGGTTATATTTTTCTCATGCTTGGGTTGTCCTCCACCCCCTGGATCAATTCCAATAGGCGTTCCTCTTGTTAACGGAGGTTTGCCTATAAGACATAGCTTCAGAGGGACGTCCTAAAAACGTAGGCACCTACCTAGGCCAGTCATGTTGTAAAAAGAGATAAAAAATTCATTGTGGGTATTTGACGGTAGATTTAGTTTTTTTATATTGTTCCGTAAGGTCCCAGACGTGTGCTCCTAAATTTCTGTGTGGATCCTTGTCACACACATAATGTTTCGATAACGTTTATTTCGATGAAAATCAGGGAAATTGTACGAATTGGGCATAAAATGATCCACTGTGAGTTCCACCACTTCCAGGTCAATAGTACCCACTACACATGCGCAAACGTATTTTTTTCAAATCTTGTTATTAAACTTCTATCCTATGTTTATTATCCTTTCATAAGGTCTTATGTGATCGATGGTACCTACCAGGGCACTTTCAGAATGGTTACTGTCCTGTGACAGTCCCTACAAACCGTATTTACAGTTGTAATATGAACTTTCTGAGTAAATAATTGTAATATAAATATAATACGGTAGATGAGTAAATGATTATAGAAAATTTTTAAATTCAACAAGTAATACAATAATCATAAACAGATACGACTAGGTTCTTGAGTCCAATATGTCGGGTGCTTTTTTTCTGCTGAGGCGTATATATTGATTTGTTTCCCACAATGGCAATATTGGGCTTGAAATATAGCAGAAGAGTGATTCGACATGGTTGTGAGTTGACGGTTTAGGTAAATTTGATGACTTCGACGACAGCTGGAACGTTGTGTGACCTCGTTAGTGAAGTACCATGGTGCATCTGTTATCATCCTCAACGCTCTGTTGGGTTGAGTTTAAATTATTTTTATTTGAGTTCTGATAGCCAATCCTTAGATAGTACAGGCATATTGCAATAGTGGTCTTATTAAAGTTTTAAACTGAGGTATGGTTGACGATTTTTTTTCAGAAACAAGACTGACGAGCGTCCGAGCAATGCCTTGAGAAGATTCGTCCCAGAACGAGTAAAATCAAGGTGATGGAAATTGAGTGTTACCCCTTCAAAGGGTAGATATAGAGGCTATTACCTGTTACACTCAGAAAATATCCTGAAAGCTGAAGAGCCCAGGACTAGCCCAGGACCAAGATGCGGTATTTGCGAGAATCGAGAAGGAGGAACTAGGTACCCATATTCATCATACACTTATCATTCCCACAGTTTTCATCAAGCCTCCTTAAAATTCTCACAAATTCTTCGGTAGGAGTCGAGAAGATCCCCTATGGATTTCATCGTTCCGTATTTAAAGTAACAACCATGTAACTAAGCGTAAATACGAAATTTGCTTGAAGCGAATGGTACTACTGCAGCTTTCTTTTGATTTAGTTGAAATTCTCAGGTATTGTATGGTTTCTAATGTTTGAGGAATAAAGGTAACCTCAGCGAATGCACAAACATGAAATTCTTGTAACAGGTACAACATCTATAGATTTCGTTATTGATTTTTCGATAAATCTCAGGAAATGAAGTCATATTGCAACTTCTGGAATTCTTCAACATATTACTTCAAAATCTCCTTGTAAGTACTGTGATATTTAGAAACCCACGCTTGAGTTAGAATCCGCTATAATAATTGACCACTTTAAAAATCGAGTTCTCATACAGATTGACCTCCTGTACCTCCTGTTGATGAAAATGTGGGAGTAAATGTTTTTTATTTTCTATATCCCGCAAAGAAGCCTTTGACGCAAGATGTTACTGCTAGTTATATATACCTACAAAATGCTGTGAATAAAGTCATTATCCACTCAAACCAAAGGCTCGTTACAGATGTGTTCAGTAATAGTGGACACGGTTGACGATGTTAGTTGAGGATGTCATAATGTTTCAACAGAATTACTGCCCAGGGTGAACGCTCCGCAATTCGTGAAATAATGGCCACAAAAGCGAACTTCTCATGATTAGGCGGCGCTTTAATAGGAAAGGAAATAGAGGAAGTGGTTATAGAGCAGACGATCAACGTCAGCTCGTCTGGTGTGATTCACACGGCAGAACTTGTCGGGCCGCATCTTCAGAGGAATAACAGGCTACACCTTGACAATAACCGTGAAGAACCCGTCGACAAACCTACCTGTTTCATTTGCATCGGATTTTACTGCCGAGTCTACCAAGCTGCAGAATCCTTGAAATAACTTTAGAAAACCAACTGTTTAAAATTTTATTTTATTAAATGAAAATTTCTTGTCTGCTTATGGAAGATCTGTGAAGGATGGACTGGGGATTCCCTGTGTGTCTGTGTATCTGCCAAGTTGGGTGGGCAGTATGGCATCCTCTCTTGTAACATGAAAATACTGAATGTATCTAGGTTCGCGTAGTATTAGCCATTGTGTAGAGGAGGGGCCTTTAGAATACGGAATCAGTGTTGGACCATTGCTAGGAAGCAATAATGCAATATATACATATATATATATAGATGTATATATATGTGTGTGTGTGAGTGTGTGTGTGTGTGTGTGTGTGTGTGTGCCCGCACATTACTGCTTCTTAGCAATGGTTCAGCATTGATCTGTCTTCTAAGCTTATCTTCTGCAAACGATCAACTCCTGTTAGTTCGATGGCGTTGAAATAAATAAGTGTATAGGTAATATAAATATTTCATACTCACAGTAGGAGACACGTAAACTTATCTATCTACATTACCCTATAAACTGTTTTGTATCCGCTTCTAAAGAGAGATGGCCAATACTAATTTCCGTGCCAGAGATCTGACATGTAATAGGTATCTACATAATTCTCTATCCAAACTGGTTGTTACCTAACAAGAAGCAGATGTACATGTACATATGTGCACACAAACTTATGGCTAACACGCATTGTCACACAAATTGTTTAGGGAGTAGCACTCAAAATCTATCAAAGACATTGATCTATTATACTTTTTCCATGGGTGAGTAATTGAAAACAAACACTCTTAATATAGATCCAAATCAGTTTAAAAATCAAAACGCGATGAAAAGCAAAAATCAAGTAATTTTGGAAGACCACAAAAATTTCTTCCTATTTTAATTAATAAGAGTTCTAGGCATGCAGCATAATCGTATGAGCTAATTTTTGTAAATGATGTATTCATTTATGTTCCATTGTTTTGAAATTAGAGATTTTCGAGTGCAAAGACATTGTTAACTATAAACTTTATTGCAAAAAAACTGATTCTAAATAACTATCTGGCATTCGATAAGAGAAAGGACGAGTTCGTTGGTAGCATTTGTTGAGCAACTTAAATTGGTCAAATTTCGAAAAAGTGTCGATAAAAACAAAATTTTCTAAAATTGCAAAAAATGGATAAAAATCGTTAAATTTATACTTTTTAGCAGAACATTTCTCAAAAAAATTTATTAAATATAAAATAGAACATTTAAACATTAATGTACAAAATTTTGCTGAAAAATATACTTAAATTTTATTAAAATATGCTAATAAATCGAAGAAACTGCGAAAAAATCTAAAATCTCTTTTTGAATAGCAGATTATTATTTAGAATGAGTTTTTCGCGATAAAATTGGTAATTAATAATTTCTTTTTACTCAAAGTCCTCAATTTCAAAACAATGTAACAAATACAGTACGATAATTTACGAAAATTCGCTCACACGATCACGCTCCATGACTGAAACTTGATTTAAACCACGTGTTTTATTAACTGCATTATATGTAGAGTTTAAAAATTACAAAAAAAAAAAAAAAAAAAAATTGTTTACCTAGGTATCTAGTTTTTAAAATTTTGTTTAATTAGAATTTCTGATCAGGGAGCTCTTTCTGCCGCACCTTGTATGCCGATTTCCCCCTCGATTTTCCTTTTCGCGGTAAAATTACTGCTGCTTTTTTAAGACAACGCTCGATAATCCGACATTTTCGGTTATCCGGCACCGCCAATGTCCCGAAAGTGGATTAGCGTAGCGAGCGACTACTGTATATCGTTAACACAGACCACACCAGAGAAAACTACTTCACTGTCAAAGGACGTGTTCAACCATTTGACGCCTCATTTTTCTTTTACGAGAAAACGCGAAAGCAACTACGGAAATTCGTGTTCAGTGGGCGAACAGACCAACTATTGTCGCTGACCGCTGCTTTATTTCCAGTGAACGAGGAAAAAACCAGTTGCGAGTCCTTCAGGCCACTACGCAGTTCGCCATCTCAAATTGGAACACACTTCCGACTAAGTTTCAACACAAAAGGGTTTTTTACACCAACACGAACTCCTCATTTCCGCTAAGAACTAAACTTTTAAAATACCTTGGTAAAACTTTTGATTATTATCAATACATATGCAACGAATTTTGGACACTATTGAGTTTTTTTATTGGCACTTACAAAGTTAATATTCAAAGGAGAAAACGGAAGTTTTTTTTCATAGCATGGAACATGCTTTAGCTATCACCTAACTTAACTTGTTTTTTCTTAGTCGATTACAAAGGTTCATTAATGAAATCATAAACCAAAAACAGAAAATTACAGTTTTCTTTACGACTTGTTCTTAATTTTATTTATTTCTATTTAAGTCCCCTAATGGCCATATAATGCTTCAAATATTATATTACCAACTTACGCGCATGAACCTAAAGTTGACCTAATATTAGTATGTAGATATAGCTGAGATTTATAGTACCTCAATATTTTTAATCAATAATGTTGATATTTTTATGTTGATACAGGTAAGATATAATACCTAGGTTTTCAGTTATATTCAATCGATTATATCATTCTTTTAGCCCTGAAGAAGTTCTACGAAACATTAGCATGAAACTTTGAATATTCTTCATCCCAAGACGGAGTCTAAAAAGCCTTAGACCAAATTGCATATATATAAAGGGGCCAAGAACTAATTCACATTAATTCACATTAGGTCATGTGGTCATGCTAACAAGGCCGCGCGTGTTGTGATGACCAACACGACCGCATTTGCTGGCTCTAACCGTAAAGGAAGCCCATTCCGCGAGTGGTGGGTTTGCAGCTGACTTGAATTGAATGGGTGATGCAACGATTGGGTAACCGACTGAAAGTCAAATGACCGATTCTCGTTATGATGATGGAGGGGGTCCCTCCAGTAAAATCATGATCAGCTGTCCACAAGAAAATTATGTACATAACAACTGAAGCGTCGACATAGGAGGTGATGAGAGGGGGAGGGTTTTTTTTGTGAGATTTTACAATTTTCAGAATTTGTTAAGCGAGTAAAACTTTAAATTTCATGGGTTTTCCGAAATAATCATTCGTCAAAATAGTTCCTGTTTGAGCTGGCAGTATGGTATTTAGATGGTATTTTTCGAGAATCAAAAGAAAAATTATATCAGACGTTTTAACGCTGGGTTTAAATGCTCGAAAATCAAATTTGGTTGATTTAAAGTAGAGAAACACGGTTTTAATGCGAAAATAAAGTAGTTTCTCTGCAACACTCTTTTATAAATTCATATGCATCGAAACTGATTGAGAGGGAAAATTTACTCCATTCTCGTACTATGAAGAGTTCTTCTCCATCTTCGAACAAAATTTGTTTAAAACTTATCCTAATCCACCTATAATATTGTAGTTGGTAAGTGATATTTATTGGAACATATAGATAATATACACGTAAGCAAACATTTGCAATACTCGTAAACGTGCCCATTTGGCACGGTATTGAACATTGTCTATAATGAAAATGCATATCAGTAATTGTGCACGCATGGAACTTGTGACTATTTGATAGATAAATGCGTATTTTTAGTCTGCCAATCTGCCCAGTGTACGGTTTTTTGCCCCATTCCACCTGGCAACCCTGGTTTGCTCTGACTTGAGAGAAGTTATGAAAAATTTGGGAGGTGGCAATAAAACCCTTAATTGGATGGGCCTATTTAAAAGTCTAATCCTAATCAAATCCTGATTTTCCCAACTGTTGAGGTATTTTAGTTGAGCAAGAAATCGGAGTTTTTCGTTCAAATTTTCCAAACTTTCCTCAGCGTTACCCATTTATCTTTTATGTCAAAAACGGATTAGGACAGAAAATTGAGCTTGACCCAAAAATTTTATCAAAAAAGTTTTATCTTTGTAATGTTATCATTTGCTGTTGACCCATATATTATTATTATTACGACGATTGTTGAACCAAATCTTGGTTTAAAATAAAATTTATTTATTTATCTTCAATTTTACAAAGGAAAACCTTTAAATCATTTCGGAAAACCTTTAATATGTTTCGGAAAACTTTTGATCAGGAAAACTTTCAATTTGTCGAAGGAAATCTATATAACTTCATAATTGAAGATGATGAACCAACGGTTCTGAGTGTTGCGAAAGGTTCTGAAACTGAGGATTGCGATTGTGATTGTTAAGCTGATTTGAGTTTGAAACGTACCGGATAAAAGGCAAATCTTCGTGGTCGAGGGTTCTTGGTGTTGTTTTAGGGGGAGTTTTTTGTATGCTCCGTAAATATTTGTATCATTCGAAGACATCCCGGCGACCAACACTCCCCTTCACCACTCAAGGCCAGAAACTAAGGAATATATTCCTTACGCCAGATTTCAAACTTGAATCTTCTTCACGATTTAAATCGCTACCTCAACTCTCAATCAGTTATATATTAACATTACGAAAATAACGCGTTTAATTCAATGATTAGTTAGTTGCGTTTCTAATTTCACGTCAGTTACAAAAGCGGATAGAAAACCTCTTTAGGTAGTTTACTTGTTTGTCCGATGACAAGGTGCCTCACGAAGTTTGAGTAATGTACAAATTTTCACTACCAAACTAGATTTTCGATGATTTGAAATGACTGGCGTCAGTGACCTTCGTCGTATTATCGTCAAGGACAACTTTTAAAGCTTTTTTAATGGTTTCAGTTGATTCTGGGGTGGCGAAAACTATTGAAAACGATACCTAAATCGATTTTTGGTTGATTTGACGACGATCGTCGTCGCCTATTTATTTATTTATAGTACGGGAAAAAGCCCAACTTACATAATTATTACAAAACATGATAAGATATAAATATGAAAAATATGGCAATGTATAGGTAACGACGCATCGATTAGTATGGAAAACAAAATACAGAAATATAGTATAGAACTACAGTATAGAAAAAGAGATGCACTGAGGAATAGAGGACTAGACAATTAAGTATAAAAACAAGACTAATTAAGAGAAAGAAAGTTTCGTAGACACGAACCAAGCTCTCGGCTGGGGTGGTAAAAATATCCTCACTTCTATCCGCTACAGTATGAGTAAGACTGTTTTACTCCTCCTACAGCCTACGAACCGGATGGTAGTTTGTGGCGGACGTAGCAAGATAGATGGGCTGGTATTCTGATAAGCGAGGTGGCATAAGGAGGGACGTAGATATTAATATCATCTAATGGATCAAGTCTTCCTGACACCAAGCCGTGGAGGAATATACCCCCAGCCACCCTTCAAGGAAAACAATCATTGCCTCTGCATAACTGAAATCCTCCCATCTCCCCCCCCCCCCCCCCCCCTTGAAGGAAACATAACGTAAAAACTTACGTTGAACAACTTCAAGGGTCTCTTTCGTATTCGTGTAGGTGGGCGACCAGACTGTTCAGGTGAATTCGATGAAATGCTTAAGCATTGAAGTAAATAAGAGCTTCAATGCAGCTAGGTCTTCATAATGTCTGGTATTTATCTGCAGATACCCCAGTGCACATATTGGTGAACTTTGAAGCAGAATCGAACCAGATCCCTGTGATTCTTAATGAGAGACCCACGCTGCAATGGAATAACTTTGGACGATGGGCGGTGCAACACATGAGAACGTGACTATGGAGCATTTTTCCTGTTAAGGAACAATTCGTTCATCATGTGTTCAAGGCAAGCAGTGAATCCAGGAGAGCGCCGATGTGCGTACCACCGAAGAAATCTTGAGATTATCCGCGAAAAGAAATGACATAGTTCCTCATTATACAGCGTATGCACATCGTCCATGAAAATTAAAAATAGCAGAGGTCACAAATACGAGCTCTGAAGAAATCGAGAGGAGGCATAAAACGGCTCAGAGAGTGTGTTCCTTTCACGCACCACTAGCCTTCGTCCCTCCGAGTAACTACTGAACCAAGCCGCGAGTGACCTAAAGAAGCCAAAAGTAACAAGCTTATCGATTAAGATCCCATGAGGCGCCTTAACAAACGCTGTAGCGAAGTCTGTACACACGTAGTCCAGTTGTGCACCGACAAAAAAGCCTCCATAACAACCCAATCGAATGTGATCAGGTTAGTTTCTCATGATCTACCAACATTGATTTTGTGCTGACTTGCTGACAAGTGATTCCTCATAACAGGCGTAATCTGATCTATAATTATCCTTTCCAGAATTTTGGGAATTTCATTCCTGTTCCTGTCGCTGGATCGTCACCAAAACAATTTTTTTTTCTCTCCAAGCAATGAACCTTATGCACTCTTATTTAACTGACAGAGTACAGGTTGTCACATACGAGCTAGATGGCGTTTTATCGGATATTTTCCCTGTGTGGTATTGATGTAAAAGTTTTTGTTCCATTGCAACAGCTTCATTTTCTACGAAAATTCACTAAAAATGGGGTTCCCCATTCGAAAATATCAAAAAATTTCGTGCACATTGCGTATCTGTTCAATTGCCAATGCTGTTATTTTTTAATCCTTGAATCCTACTGAATAAATTTTGAAGTTTGGTGTATGAATTTTATTTTCCTGCTCCTGATTAAAGAATAATAGTGGCAATCAATATGGCCAACTACGTCCTCACAACAGGGGAAAAAGCCCTGTCAATATCGTGGGTGGTGAAGGTTTTATTAGTCGTCACGTTTTCGTGGAAGAGGCTGTGTGGGTTACGGGGTCGATATCTGACGAGACACCCCCTCCCCCCCCCCACCCCCACCCCGTTACGCTTTTGAACTCTTTACAGACCCGATTAAGCGCTGCCAGCAATTGGGTGATTCAACGGAGCAAAATCCTGCACTTATAGAGGACTTAGTTTCAATTTCAATTTTAAAGCGAATTTTGGTATTTATTTACGAGATACTTCAACAGCTACGTAATCGTTCATGTAGTGACACTAGGTATATTAATTAATGTTTGGAGAACAATGGTAGCCACTGTAGTTATTGACGCCGCGCTGTTCAGCGTTTTAGTTTTGACATGGATATTTCTATGGGCTGGGGGTCATGTGTTTTTTAAATTTCAGATTTTTCAGATTTTCATCCCAGTTTTCAGATCAAAAATTGTAACGCGACACCGATAAACAAAATCGGTGACTATACTGCAAGAATGAAATCAGAAATCATTAGAAATGTTATACTGAAGTTCCCAAATCGCATGGCTGTTCAAACTATCTTTGTTAGTGAGCTAACAAAGCCTCTTCTGTTCATCCTTGGAAGTTGAAATTTGATAGGGAGACTCTCTGGGACACTAAGGGACGATTGAAATTATTGGCTCATTCCTAATCAGCTGAATGAGCTAAATTTTCACCTGTTGCCCCTAGGAAGTAGAAATTTGATAGGATACTCTCTGGGACACTAAGAGACAGATCAGGTACAAAGCAAACAGCGAGGAAAAAAAGTCCGCCGAATCGGGGGTAGCTTCCCCGTTTACCTATCATGAATGCATAGATCATTGAAAAGTTTTAAATGATTTTGAAAAATTCCATAGCGGAAAAGATGATATCAATAAGTAGCGTAAAATGTCATAATCGGTCAATTAAGAAACGAAAAAATTGTACTCAATACGTCTGTGCAAGCGCAGAATGAATTGCTGAGTTGAAAACAATGAAATTGTTTTGTACAACCTAAACCGCGCATTCGCTGACAATTTCATCAAAATCGGTTGAAAACTGTAGAAATTAAGGTCCTGGACCCCCGGTCGCTTTCCGTTTTGAGCCTTCGGCTAAAATGCTAAAACATGAAACATACTTTCTTCCCGCTAATTCGTAGATGTAAATAAATTTAAAACTACGACATAAATGTTTTACTAATCGAAATTAGAACAGAGTACCTAGGTAATTTTCTGTTATGGTGCGCATCTACAATTACTATAACCAAGATTAACTTCTCAACCAAGTGACAACAAAACAGGCGTCATTTTTTTCTATATCCATTTATAACATAAATAAATATAAAACTACGACATTAATAGAAGAACAAGTACGAATGAAATGCGTGATAAATCGAGAGCTTTCCAACGAGTGGAGAACAATTTTTGTCCGGTTAAAACTAAAGAAGTTTAATTTTCCCAGCAACAGCTTGGTTGTACGTGAAAATCAAAAGGAAACATTTCGTGACACATCTGCGTAACGTTTTTCGCTAGTTAGTCCAAGGCTAAAGCATGTTCCATGCTAAAAAAATGTACATTAAGTAATGTATGTTGGACGATGGCGACGTGCATGTAGGTATGTTGGATGTTGTTCAAAGTTTTTTGGTTTGGATGCTCGCAAGCTCGTATTTCAAAAATAAAATAAATGTCTGCTAAGTATATAGTTTTCTCGCTTTGTAACATGGAAATAAAGATTTAGTTGGAGAATGTATTACGAGTCAAAATGACCGAATGCAAAATATAATATCTATATTTTGAGAATTAGGGTTATAATTCATCTTTGCACATACGCACACCTCATCATTAATTCAACGGCATTTATCATCCAAGGTATTTCGGGGGTCCAACTTGAAAGCTAACCGGCACAATGCATGACCATTTTATCGAAATCGATCCATTAGTTAGCCTCGAAGTTTAGCCTGTGTCAACCAATGAGGATTACCCATCGGCCAGAAAAATTTGCGTTTATTATTTTTTAAAAGAAATTGATTTTATCCAGAGAATTATGACACCATTCGCACTTTACTGCGATGAGTGGTTTGCATGGTTAGAAGAAAACTTGCAAAGGTTTTACTTTTCAAGCTATTGGGGGGGGGGGGGGATCGAAAAACTTGGCCAAACCGTTTTTAAAAACACCTTGGTTTTGTAATGTTTTGGGGGAAAATCTTGAGTTTTCAGTGGTTTTTTAGACCCCAAGTCTTATATATATCCGTAATCAGCGTCAAATGTCCAGCAAGAAGAGTAGGTACTTTTTCAAAATTTGTGGGCACCTGTGTGATTATCTAAGCACAAAAGGACACGAAAACTTAAAAATTTTTGGCAATATCTCAACAAAAAAGGACGTCAACGGGAAAACGGGGTAATTTTTGAATTCAGCGCACTAATATACATAAAGATTGTTGATGTTTTCCGACTGGAGTAAAAGTCGAATTTTTTGTAAGTAAACCAGTTTAATCATAGACACATCTTCTGCGTAGAAGACTATCCAACAAAGAAAAAATAAACCTTTGTGTAATAGTTTGCTGCGTTTTTAAAACAGGGTTGATTGATCAAGGAGCAGAAAACTCCTCCTTTCACGAGGTAGCCTTTTTGATTCACTAATTTCAATATATTGTGTAACCTGATAGTTTGGAAACTGATAAACTGGTTGTAGTAGATATAATAGGAACCCTAATAATAGATAATATCCATTCCTATCTTCTTATCAGTTTAATAGGTGCCCACTAATGGTCATGAGGAGATTAGAACGACCCAGGAGATCAAGGACAAAGTGAACACACATAAGTTTTGGTTTATCATTTTCAATAGGTAATCCGGCTTTGTAACCGACAAAGTCCTTAAGTTGAGTCAAAATTTGTTGGTTTCCGTTTCAAGTTGCGTATGTAAGCCTCCGTTTTCAATGTTCTAGTTCAGATAGCGAAATCTGATATAAATTGGCAGCAAGATCCAAAACTAAAGACAAGTCCCCGCTCGCAGGCTGGGATAAGCTTCGTTCTCAGTGCGCGTTCTGACAGTTCTCGAACTCATCAGAACTGGGACGGAAAATCCCGGGGCGTGCACTGCGAATTATTTCAGAACTTGGAACTGGAATAACCTGTGTTGTTGTTTGTAGCAAACTCTTCGTCGTCGAACCTTGGCTCAATTTCGTCGAAAAAAATCGAGTTTCGTGGATGTAGACGAGATCCAACTACAACTTCTATCTCGTCCTCATCGCCTAAAAACCATGAAACTTCACCACCATCATCGAAACTATCGCTTTCTGAACTTGACGAGCTACTAGTTGACATTTCGATGAAGAAATTCAAATGAAGAACAGCGAACAACAGAACAAAGCGAAATTTTACAGGGAAAATTACAGGGAACACGCGGCAACCAAAGCCGAAGAGAGCGTATTGTTTACTCCACGAGCTCCGAAAAATTGTGAAATGCGCATGCGTTAACTACGTCCTTGCGTTCGAGTTCTGACGGTTCCGAAAAAAACCGGGGACTGTTAGAACCGTTCGGTACTGGGTTCGCAAAACACTGTGAACGCCGAACTCGGCGTTCCGGAACTGGGCGTTCTGGCACTGCGAACGACGAAACTTGACTGCGCTTGCCCAGAACCGTTCCGAACTGACAGAACGCACACTGAGAACAAAGCTGTAGAATCACAAAACGAACACAGGTTCGTTATTGAAAATTAATAACTAGTGGACCAATGTTTTAGGAACTTTGGTCAAAAATCAATCCTCAGCCTCACTTTCAATCCGGATCTCGAAATTTCGAAATAAGAGTAGCGTTTTGCTGTTTCTTCTCTCGAAATGAATGGCTAAGTCGATAGTGTAGATTTTACATTAGATAGTGCACGAGAGGCACTGTGTGTGTGTACTTCCAGACGATAACTCTCCTTAGAACTGAAATAAAAATTCCGTTCTTGCGCCAAAAAATCAAGGTCTCCAAACGAAAGGACGAGTTCTTAGGCCAGCATTTTTTGAGCACATTAAATTGGTCACATTTCAAAAAAGTGCTGACAAAATCTCTAAAAATTGCAAAAAAAACGGCTAAAAATTGTTAAATTTATTTTATTTTCTAGCAGTATATTGTCCAAATAGTTTATTACCTATAAAATACAACATTAAAAAATGTATGTACAAAATTATGCTGAAAAATATAATTTAATTTCAATAAAATGTGCTAAAAAATCGATAAAACTGCAAAAAAGGTACAAATCCAAAATGTCTTTTTGAAACGGAAAATATTATTTAGAACGAATTTAAAAATTGGTGGTTAACCACTTCTTTTCCCTCAAAGTCCTTAATTTTCAAAACAATGTAACATACTACACCTAGTAACATAATTTACGAAAATTCGCTCATATATGCTGCATGACTGGAACTTATTTAGTGATTTTTGCAGCAAATTTTTTGAAATGTGACCAATTTAATGTGCTCAAAGAGTGCTGGTCAACGAACTCATCCTTTCGTTTGGAAAGCTCGATTTTTTGGTACACGAACGGAATTTTTATCTCAATCCTAAGGAGAGTTATCGTCTGGAATGACATATATATATATATATATATATATATATATATATATATATATATATATATATATATATATATATATATATATATATATATAAGCGCAAACTTAAGGAATAGTTTAAATTCGCTAAAACTTTTTTTTTAAAGGTTTTTCACGAAAAAGGGCATTCTTAAATTATTTTAGATGTAAGAACATGAGGTATACACAGAATCAATGTGAAATTTCCTATAAGAATCGTCAATAAAATAATTTTGTTCGCCGAGAATCGCATTTCGTCCTACTGTGTGCCGCCAACTTCCCCCCGCACCGCTGGCCACGTCCGCGATGCCGTATCGATCCGCCTTCCAGCTGTCTGTCTTTGACTAACATTCTGCTCCGTTGAGTAGCTTACAGAAATTCCTCTGGAGGTTCAAAAATTCAACACTTTCAGTGAATTTCAGCGCAAAATGAGACTTGCCTATGAACTGATGAAAGGTTTTTGAGACGTCTAACAGTAAATATTACTGAAACGTTTTTCTTGTAACGTAAATGATTGAAACGTTACAATTACGTTACTAATGAAACGATTGTGAAAAAAGCGGAAAATTTTCCAGAATGTTTCATTAAAGAAAAATTTCTACCCATAGCAAGAGTCCAATTTTTATTGAAAATTAACTAAAACTTACTTAGGTATTTGATGCTTATCATGCTCCGAGGGCAGAAACTAGGATGATTGTGGGAACAAAATTGTTGCGAGATAATAAGAGCCAACAACTTTCTTTTTTTAAATCATCCTATCATATTATCTGACGTTTGGGCTCAGATAGCTCCTGCATCATTGGATGGCATTTCGTTGTAATTCGAATTGGTCACCTTCACTAATTCCGCGTCATATTACACTATTTAGGCTCGTTTAATTAAAAACGGCCAATTCAGAACTGGGGACCGAATTCCAAACAATGTTTTGGTTGATTGGTAGGCAATCAAAATTGTCAATTCAAAACAAATTAACATCACACAATCAGATCTTCAAGCCAGTTTGGACCTATGGCGCACATCTATGGGGTTGTTATCAATTAAGAGGCTGCCCAAGTGTCCAGTTACGTTGATGACCTGCTCAGGCGCCTGAAAATAAGAAAACCTCATGACCTGTGGAAATATTGAGTGTTTGTCGTGAAAGCTCTGTTAAGTAATGATGCTGTGCTGCTCCTACACTTGACAATCATAGTACGCCAATAGACGCTAGCAGTTGGGAAATAGTCAGCGTTGCTTTGTTACAGTCTCGTTCCAGGAACCAAGATTATTCACTAGCTGTCTACTCTAGTTTCGCTCGCTCCAACAAGTACTAAATGAGGTCACCATCAAATAATATTTCCAACCAAATGTGCAAATACAACCAGGAAAATATAAACCGCTATATTTATATAAACTCTACCGCGCCCAGAGAAGCTTTATTCCAAATTTCACCATAGGAACCAAATGTTGAATAGAAACCAAATTAGCTATAGCGCTCATTCAGCATTAGAGTGGTTCCCATGTTGTAATTACCTATCGTCTATCACACCTAGAGAGGCCCCATTCAAAATTTCAACATCTTGATTTGAATGTACGAGTCTGTTTCCTGTCTTCTATGCACGGGCGTACCATTCGTCCGATTAGAGTGAAACGTTTTCCAACTCATTCTTTGGACTCCCGGGACTACCATAGGCTAGGTATCGGAATCTTCCCCAAAGCTACTCTTTATCGTCGAACTCTTTCCCTAACGACGTAGCCCAGACAACTTTGTAATCACGGAAAAACCGGACGTGAATCGAACTTTTCGAAAAACGGTCGGTGGGTTCACGTGTCGAGAACTTTCGACAACAAATTCAACAAGACTAAAGCAATTTCGGTAGGTTGAGCCGATCAGTTTTTATTCATAACGATAGATCTTAATATATTCAATAAAAAATATTCAATATAAAAATAAATAAAAAGTCTGCCAAGTTGGGTGTGGTTCATAGTAGTTCTTCGTTTACCTATCATGAATGTATAGATCATTGCAAAGTTTAAATGATCTTGAAAAATTCCATAGCGGAAAAGAGTAAATCAAGAAGTAGCGTGAAAAAATTGCAATTTCTTTCGTGTTGCACATTGTATGACAGGTAAACACGAAATAAAATTCAGGACATGAATCCATCGTCTAGACATCGCAAAAGGTAACAAGTAAACAAACCCAAGCCGGCTTCAAGGTTATAATCAATGACGGTTCACATTCTAATTGTTTCAATCAATTGTTCCAATCGTTTCAATTCTACAACATTTGATTTCAATCACGAATACCGATTTTACTTAGTCCGCGAAAGATTCCATTAATTTTATTTTATCATCAGATATTTCTACCAAGTATATCATACCAAAGACCAGAAACTATTAGATAAAAGTGAGTGTGTGAGTGGCAATAGACGCTACAGCAACTGCATTGAATCGATCAATCGAACGTGGACTGGTGAGAAGTAGATGTGGAGAAAGGGGAAGTGGGAGAGGGGAAACAATTTTTTCCCACCATGGCTGCGACTTCAAGCTTTTTCAGAGCAAAATAACAAGGACAAGCCCAAAAAGAAGTGGGAAACTGATATATGTTTCACCTTGTTTTATATTTATAGTATCCAGCTTACTGAGTTGACTGTGGTTTTTTCGATCCATTCGATGCGAGGGCAACTATATGACTATATCATCAACAGCAGTTTGGCCCTCCCTCATGTCAGCCTAGCAGAGTTCTAGTTTGGAAGAGCATTCAAAGTTGCTAGGCAACCGCACCCGCAGAAGAGGGTGTGCTTTATGGATTGCATCTTCCAATTGAAAGTAATAAATTGGTACTGACGCTAGTAAGGTGAAATAATTATTGTCCTTGCAGCACCCTCAAACTTTTAATCCTCTGTGCTCATGGGTGGAGGGCTCTGCCCACCCTGCCCCTCCTCAAATTACGCCACTGCGTCGATTCGGCTTTGTGGCGTTTCTCCAAAACCTACGACGATTGACACGCAGATGTTTCTAACGAAGGGGAGCGACTTCCCGAAAAAAAATAGATTTACGCGATAAATATGGGAGCTTCGGAAGGACAAGGTCTCCAACATTGACCTACATCCGCCCGCCGAGAAGAGCCGAACCAAATAAACTTGAACCAGATCCGCCGGGCGCGCAAATAATCACAAAAGGAGGATCGGAGAGTGTTTGCGAAGCTACGACCAAATCAACAGCCGTCAGGGACGTAGTTATCGATAGCGGTTAGAACGAGAGTGAAAAGAGGAGATAAGACGTACCTACTCTTACGAGCATAGACATACTCGAGATAATTCGAGGACTTTCCTGATCAGCGGATCGCACCACCATAATCTCGAATTTAGATTTAATTGGATAATTACAGCTATATCTCTGCCAAATAAAGAAATCAATTTTAACCGTGATAAAATTGTAAGTAAACACACATTTAATTTACTTACGTATCAGATAAGAAACGACCTACTTCGCTGACGGGCTCTACATGTCCGGAACTAGGTGCCACTAATATCCTACAGTGTGATCGATGAATTACCTTAAATCCCTCACTTTTAAGAGGCGCACTACTAACATACTCGTATTTCTTCCAATTATTCGTTATTCCAGCAATAAACCAAAAACATATCACTCCCTCCTCTCCAAGCTTGTTGTTTCAAGTTACTACGAAATAATACATAGACAACAAAAGTCAGAAGGGGGGGGTGTCTGACCATCCACTAGCTGTCATACAAAATTTTTCAGGTACTCACACTTGGTCCTGACATTTTGGCTTCAATTTCGAATTGAAATCAGTGGTCGAGGTTTACAAAAATCATTAGATCAGGGGCTATCAATGTACCTAATAGTAGTTCAATATTTAAAAATAAGTTCCAGTCACACAGCATGATTGTATGAGCGAAATTTCTTCGATTATTCTATTACACTTATTATACTACATTGCTATCAACTGCGAGAACTTTAAGTGTAAATAAATTGTTAACTACCATTTTGATTGCAGAACTACTCGTTCAACATAATATCGTGCAATTCAAAAAAATGTTTTGACTTTTTAACTCTTTTGTGGTTTTTATAGATTTTTCAGCAAATATTAAAGAAATTAGGTAGGTACATTATTCAGCACAATTTTGAGCATGCATTTTTTAATGTTATAGCATAATGTTGATGAACTTCTTTTGACTTAAATTCTGATTTAAAATATGTAATTTTTAACGGTTTCTAGCAGTTTTAAGCCATTTTTGGTGATTTTTTTAGCACATTTTAAGAAATTTGAATAATTTGATGTCCTTGAAAAATGTTTCAAAAATTTTGATTTTAAATTTGTTGAGCCATTGCAATAGCTTCATTTTACACAAAAATGAAGCTTTCTCAATAAAAGTTTTGGCAGGTAGAGTAAGTAAACGCGATAAGCAATTAATTAAGTAGAACGGGTTTAACCCACCTACTTGGGTTACCAAGGTGACACGTAGGTAGATTTTTTTTTTTTTTTTCAATAATTTCCTTCTGGTAATTGTCCTTATTTAAATTAGGTAATAAACAAGTCATGCCTTAGTTTTAAGTCATGCCTTGCTGATTACCTATCTACAGATTATTCCTTCTTAATTTGACAGACTTCAATTATATTTTTTGGGTGGAAGGATTTTACGACTCAAGTACATATCAGGATAGATTGGAATATGAAAGTAAGTATTCTTACACTTAAGTAATAAACGTCGTGTAATAATCAGGAGCCCCCTCTCAGTTGGTACCTACCTAAAGAGTTTGGTCTGAATCACAGGGTTCCTCTTTTTTAGGACGTCCCTCTGAAGCTAGGCTTTGCCAATAGAGGGACGACCTATTGGGATCGATCCAGGGAGTGTGGGACAACCCTAGCATGAGAGAAAAAAACCGCATACAAATCCATTTCATACCATTCTAAGACCGAATCCGTTAAAACAACCATAGTTGTATGTATATGTGTGTGTGTGACAAATTTTGTCGACGCTGCCCAGGCCACAATTCTCAACCGATTTTTGTGATTCTCATTTTGTGCGATCCCAATACTTGTCTAGTTGAGAAACAAACCTTGGGAATTTCGAATTTGCTGCCGAGGTGGGGGATGGAGGGGATAATTACCGATATTTTCAAGCGCTGCCACAGCCACAAATCACGCTCAATTTTCGTAATTCCTATTATGTTCCATTATGTTCCGATATAGTTTTGGAACGTATGCCTGGAGTTTCAAATTTCATGATGGAAGGGGATGAATGGAGAGGTTAATAGCGATGAATAGTGATATTTTTACTTTATTAATCTGATTTCCTTAACGGTTTTTATTGTTTGGTAGATTCAGATTTCAGTCCAGTTATGCAACCAGAAGTTTCAAATTTACAGACGGTGAAGTGATTAAATAGGGGAGGGGGGGGGGGATTTTGGGGTAATCATGAGATTTTGGTTAAATTCTTACCAAAAGTATATACGATCCATTCATAGGGACGTCCCTGTGATGCATCTGTTACTTACCAATATGTTTTTGTACTGTGGTCTGAATTGTCAGGAAAAAACGAGAAAAGCCGGAAGAAAAAAATCTGTGAAATCAAAAACCGAAACAGTGATTAAAATTAAGATTCGAACTAGAAGGTTAGAAAGAAAACATTTTCGCGAGCGATCTCCAAGTGCCTCTCTGCTCGCGGTTTTTTGCCCCGAGTGCCCCTTGTCAGGCATAGGCTACTGCCACCTTAGTCCTCTCCAGCCTAGACAAGTACAACCCCTAACAGTAAAATGCGGAAATATTTCAAAATGCACTTTATTGAATTAATAAATTAATACGTAAATCATTGCTGCAAGCGTCAAAAACTATTAAGAAATTAATAACAATAAAATCTTATTGGCTTTTAAAAAAATAAGAAGCTACTGAATTAAAATGACTCCAAAATTCTTCATTGAAATCCGTTTTGAGACATTGTGAGACGAAATTGTTCAATAAATTGTTGCTTGTCATCTTCGGCTTCATGAGCATGATTTTCACTAGCATCATTCACATTACATATATACATTCAACCACATTCATGCAATGACATTCGTTCCATTCATAAAATTATTTGGGCACAATTTCATTTGGCGTGTGAACTATATCCAAGACGAACCAATGAAATTTACGTTTGCGCATGTGCAGAGTGAAGTATTGAGTCAAGAATGATGAAACTGATATGGGACAATAAACACCCTATCCCACACATTCTCTGAAAATTTCATCCAAATCGGATGAAAACTGTGATGGACAGTAAGCTTGTTACAAGGATTTGCGGACACGCGACGGACACACACTCACACACACACACACAAACACCACACACAGACAAACATGGAACCAAAATTGTTCAGAATGGTCTAAAACGTAAAATGCGAGTGGAAATTTCGATTTTGGAGACCAAAAATTTTTTTTATCTTGAAAGTGAAAACAAAGCTTCCGCTTCCTATAGGTAGATTCGGAAGCAAAATGTGTAGTCTCATGCACGACCCAGAGTGCGAACTATACAACCTATTTTATAACTGTAGGATGCAACTTCCAGTGATGGTCCGAACGCCCGAGATGAACTGATAAACTAAGTACCTACGGAGATATTTACAGCAACAATGGCCGGTGGCTCGGTAATTGTTGGTCTGCTTACGCAAATTGGGAACTCGTTCACCTGACATTCATCCTTCCGCTACTGACATATAAGTCTCAGTCCTCAGTGAGTTATTTCCCCGATCATGGGAAAATAGCATATACATATTACTATAAGTAATCATTCGTATAATGTTGTATCCTCAAAGGCCTTTTAGTTAGGACAAGAACCGCCCTAAATTCAAAATCTTGTTATCCGTCACCTAACCTTTGCACTACGGTATGACAAAGCACTTTCTTTCACAGAACGACTCTACAAGATTTTTGGAAGACGGTTCTTTTGTGGATATATTATTATGGATGAAAGTTAGTTCATTTTGGAAAAATAGTATCTGCCACCAAACTGTTTCTTTTACTGTTCAATATGATTGCAGCAACAGTTATCTCTATTTCATGACAAATGATTGGGCTTTTTTGTAAGCCCACTAGCCAGACATGAAAGGTCAATGATGACCTACATCACAATGCTCGTTACTCATTACTTAAATTTATTATATAATTGTCTAAGTGTCAGCAAGGTCAGAAATGAATCTAGCTTCATTTGAGACAAATTCATTTTTTTCCTATTTCATTTTGGTTCATATTTTTCAATAATGAATCTTTGTAATCGATTAAGGAAAACAATTTTTAACCCCCTCTTAAAATTTGTTGGTTTACGTTTCAAGATGCGAAGAATCCAAAAATCGAATTTTGAAAAAAGTCCTTCCATCTGCCGTCCGAAGCAGTTCTCCGAAACTACTGGACAAAACTTTATGAAATTTGGCTCAAAAATCATACATGAGCCGGAAATGTGCCAGTAACATCGGAATCACATTTGGCCAACCATATACGAGGGTATCGGGGGGGTCTCTACCATCCATCTCTCAATACCATCCCAAAGAATCCAATAGTACTATCCGGGTCTTGTACGTTCATCCGTTTGCTCCCCCTAAGGGCTAGAACTTCAAGCGCGAGTTGCGACATCTATATATTACCAAGTAAATCGCAAAATTTCTTTAATGACCGCTAGAAATTTGAAGTGGTTGTAAAATCGGAAGAAAGTAAAACCCGCTTAATAAATTCCAACGATCGCATTCCAATGGAATTCTGATTTCGGGAAATCGAATTATAACTCATGTCCCTGCAGATGGACTAGTGAAGCGATGGTAGATGTTTATTGTACAGGGTGAAATGTTCACTGAATGGCTCGAGCACTTCGTGAAGTTTGTCAAGCCCTCTGAAGTTGTTCCTGTCATCCTAATTCTTGATGGGGTCATACACGTAACATAGAGCTGATTGAAAAATCCCGCAAAAATTACGTCATCATGATCTGTTTGCCACCCCACGTGTCACATTTGACAAGACCCAAGTGGGATTTATGTTTCATGTGTTTAGATCAAAATTAATTCACACTGAAAACATAACAAATGGAAGAAAAACCTCAATGCTCTTCTTGACTGTCAAATAGGTAAATATTTTTGTGCCCCACTCCTTTTGCAGACCACCGGCCGCCACTGTTTGGGATATCCCAATTTGGGACCCCCAGCGTCCCAAATTAAGCGACCTGTTTTCAAGGCTCCGAAAATCAAATTATTATTATAAAATTGATAGTAACTTCCCCTGGGTGGGTGCTATCGCTTTACCCACTCAGGGATAGTTGCCTAGATACCTTTGCTTTGTTAACGACCGATTTCGGAATTTCTAAAGTTGTGCAGGACTGAAGAATATTGGCGTAAAGAGTTGGTATCCCAAATATGGAGCCCTTCCCCTACCACAATTATTTTCAGTTGGTGGGTAGCTACGTAAATTTCGTTATACTTAGATCAAGTGACGATGTATAACTAATTGCATTAAGTTTCCCAATGTAGGTGTCTCTATCTACGTAGGCATATTGATGACCAAATCAACCTTTAGCCCAACCACCGAAACTGCATAACGCAAATTGTTGACGGAGGTTCGTTACGCTAAGGTAAAGGTCCCGTGAAGCTAATTTCTTTCAACCTGAGGAGCTGAAATTTGAAAAGGAGCTTCTTCGGAATATTTTCGACTAGCTGGTTCACCCGTGCGTTGCACAGGTTGACTTGAATATACGCAAGCCCTCCCCCCCTCACCCATCACATTTTGGGACACCCATATGGATCTGATTAAAAAAGTTCTTACTTAAAAGTACTTCAGCTTAGCGTACTTACTTATAAATGACCTTTTCGGATCAAACTACTCAGTCAACCCCACTCCCTCTCCACAAACACCCCCCATATTTCAGATTAAAAAGATTCTTGATAGGAAACCCAAAAGAACGTTCAGACTAATCCAATTTCATTCGCCCGAACAAAAGATGACCAGTTCGTTCGGTGATGACCAAATTATTCCATTTAACCACCCCCTCCCCCCTCCCTTTTTACTTTCCTTACTTAACCCGAAGGGAGAAAGTTTGAGTAAGGGTGAAAGTCTTGCAATCACCCTGAAAATCAATTTCTGAAACTCATGCCATGAAAATGTATGTATGTGTGTATGTAACTTGTGTACACGATTGCGACCATACGGTACGGCATTGGGACATCTAGAATGAAATTACAAAGTTTGGAGGGACTCTGATCAGCTGTGGGGCTTCTGAGCTAAATTCTTTCCTTTTCGACCTACCGTATTTTTTCTCGAAATATTTTCTAAATTTTTCGACATTTACCATAAAGCGTAAAATGGTGGGGTCTGGGGGTATAAGGTTGTAATTCGTTTTGTAAGGCGCGAAGCGCAAAGTTTTAAAATTATATATTATACAGAGCGTTTAATAATTATAGACCAATTATCTGTGTAGAAGGGCTATGCCATAGAGAAATAATTAACCGTTTTGTAATAATTTTTCATTTGAGATCATCCTCAAGAAGCTAGGCAACAAGGATTCGATCATTCTTTGTCTTCTCCAAATGCAAATTACGTTTATATATAAGTCTATAGCTATTGCGACTCACGATTGCGTAGTTTTCTCACGGAAAGGACCAGCACTCACCTGTAAAAGAAGGGATACATAATATTATAATAAACACGAGGGTGAACGAATATATCAACATGATAAGTTATTCATTCAATGATGATGAACGATTGTGATAATTTGTAATTTACAGTAACTATCGTGGTTTATTGCTAAAATAATAAACTACTAAATACACATTTATCGGTATTAATAAAATCTAAGTATGTCTGTCTGTGCATTGATTAGAATCATGAAATTATGCGCTTCATTTCCGTTTCATGCTTTGTAGATGATTGGTTCCATTTTCCCAATTTTTCTCTGTCTGTCTGTCTGTCCATATGTTTGTCCGCTTTTCACCGTTACAGGGGTCATTGGACAACTGATATGAGTGGTGGAAAATGTCTGTATCGGCGCAAGTTAAATTATAGGAAATGCAAAATCCTTGGAACAACCTTAATTTCCAGTGATTTTTTCAAAATTATACTAGTAAGAACGAGTCCCTTTTTTTATTTCATTTCATCTTTAGTTGTCCTACAAAGCTTCCAGTCAAATTATCAATTCCAAGGGTGAACAGGAGAGAATGTAGCTCACTCACCTGATCAGGATATGGAGCCCGTGATTTAATTCGTCTGATGATGTCCGACAAAAGTTCCCTATTAAATTAAAAATTCCTAGAGTGGACAGTAGAGAAACACATTATTCCCCTCAGGGGTAGCCTCATTAAAATGATTGCTTCGAAGTGTGAAGTAATTTCGTTAATTACAACTGGGTGTTGTTTACTCGGATGACTTCGTTAGGCTTTTCCTGATTTAGGATGTTACTGGAGGTTTGGAGGATTTTACAATACGGCTAAAAAACCATCCCATGAACTTGCTGATAAGTTTGCATAAATTCTCATTCAAATCGGTTCAGCCATTTGAGCGTGGTAGCGTTTATCAAGGCCCTACTAACACTGACTCATATACGTACAAACACACAAAAACAAGGCCGATAAAGCGTATAAAATACAAAAGGGAACAAAAGAAGCTAAGGAAAACACACAGTGATGAAGAAAATGCCAAAAAAACCTACTAAGCCCTTATATGGCACTAGTGCCATAATGGGATTCCGACCTATTGCTATAATAGGAAAACGAGCTGGTTGAGTGGGTAATGAATTTAAGGCCAAAACAACTTTTGTATCTTGTTCTTCATTAAAGGCAAAACCATTCTGACTATCAAATGATGAAAAATGACTTTCCTGAAACTAGAAAAATGGGGATGAAAATAGGAACAAAACATTTTGCCAGGCTTTCATTTGTAACAAGTTGTGTGGTGTTTGTACGATGTTATGTCTTGATGATCTGACCTGCTATCTGGTGGCCTGCCTTATTAAGGGCCGGTTTATCAATCACATTTATCTAATGGATAAGGGGGATTTGTCTGAGGGATAGCGTTATCCTCCAGTTAACACAATAGGGGGTGTTTATTCATCCCTAAGATGTATATCCCTGCACATTTTTTCGCACCCCCTGTTGACCCATTTTGCCACATTTCTATCAACGTTGGCTTGATTATGGATGACCTGTTCAAACAGCACGCAACTTGGAGCCCAAATTGCAGTTTCGTTAAAACTCCAGACCGTACTAAAAATATGCCCATTGTTTACGAGGATACCTGCGGGGCCCGCGGTATTGATGCAAGATTGAAAACATTCAAACTGTGGCCAAAAGTTCTTGCACATCTCGTTCCAGACCTTTGCAGCTCTGGGCTGTACTATCGAGAAGTTGGAGACATTGTTTACTGTTACAGCTGTGCAGGCGTCATGAAGGATTGGGAAATACATGACAACCCCTGGAATGATCACGCACGTTTTTTCCCCAATTGCGCACATATTCTGAACGTTAAAGGATCAGATTTTGTTAATTCTCTACCAAAGCCAAATGATTATGATTGTGTTTGGTAAGCATTTTATATCCGAACATTAAAAATAAACCAATAACGCCAATAACGTGTTTTTATTCTCCTTATAATTCCTATGAAAATACTAAACATATTACTAGTGTAATTCTAAGTTAAGAGGAACCAGTATGGTAATTGGACAGAATTCACGAACGATCGTTAAACGAATTCACCGCCAGACTCAATCGAGCTTCAGAAACAGCCCCCCCCCCCCCCCCCCTTATCACTAAACCCAAGGTCAACAGGGGGTGCGAAAAAATGTGCAGAGATATACTACTTCCCTAGTTAAACATATCTGGCGTTTTAATTTATCTAGTCTCTGAATGGCTGGATAACAATTATAACTGGAAGTTAATGCTATATCTAGAGCTTTCCAACCTCAAACAAGCTATCCGGTAGTTAATGTAGATAATTGATAAACCGACCACAAGTTTGTTGTTCATGTAATCCCCACCAGGCTACTCCTCTTAGATGAGGAGATTTTGCAGAGTGCCATATTAGGAACCTTTACCATATTAGGGCACTTTCCCCTACATTCATATAAAAAATAATCAGAAAAAACTGGTTTGTGGTATTCAAACACGGTCTTATCGGGTCTAATTCGTCTTTGAACAATACTGCATTTTTATTGCAAGTGCAACAGATTAAATTTTAACATTCCGATCTAAGGCTATCAAGAGATGAATGGAACGAGAAGCAAAAAAAAGAGAAAAAACGAGATAAGAGGTAACTATTCTTAGAAACTGATAAGGAGATCCAACAAATGTCGTTGGAATTTAGTTTCAGAGCTTCATCTACTCAAAGATTTCGAAGGAATTCCCGGTGTTGGAGGGCCAATGTTGGGGACACGTGGAAGTTATTCCTCCGAGAGAAGAACATCACGTATACCTTATTGCATATATAGGAAAAGCACTTGCAAAAAAATATTTTGCCAAGCTGAGTGTGGAATCAGTTATAGTTTTTTCGTATACATGGAAGATTCACTAGAAAAGGGCTAATATTTTGTTCTGCGGTCTGCCGGTCAGCGAATAATGCAGGGTGTCTACTAGATCTGTAAAATAAAAATTGGGGACTTTTTGAGGACTTTTGGGGTTCTAAATTTTAAAAATCGGTGACCTTTTACAGGCTTAAATTTCTTTAGGAATAGCGTACATAAATACTTACCAGTAGACCTACTGTGTAATCATGAGTAGCCTATATAAAATTAGATCTTCATAACTTTTTTATTGATTAGGTATGTTTTGTGAATCCCGTTTCTGGCATTATATTATGATTATTTGGTTACCGACGCCATAAAAATCGGCGACTTTCGGAAATATCCGTACCCAACTATTAAATCCGTGACTTTTACGGGACTTTCCGGGAATCCGTGACCTGTAGTCACCCTGTAATAGCATTTTTGACTTCTGAATGTTGAAATATACTCAACAATATTTCCTTCAAACAGAATATGTACCTATATAATACAAAAAGGCCTATTTATCCACACCTCAATTACGAAATTTCAACGATTTTTTCTCAGCAGATACCTATTTGATTAATTTCTGTGGTGATAAGTGGGATTATCTATTTTCAAGAAATTAGGTATTTATGAGCATCAAGTGAGAAAGTAAAGTGTAAATCAAGCATTTTAATTTCTCCCTTGATGGGAAAAACAAAAGATCATGGATATGTCTAGTACCTACTGCTTACCAGTTGGTACCTACTACTCAATTGTATACCAACCATGTTGTGCCTTCTTTTCACAAGATTATTCCATTATGGTTACAAAACAATATTAGTTTTTAACTTAGAGTAATAAATCAGCATTCCTTGACACTACAATGGCTTAGAGGTCATGAAATGTCGTGGTAAAATGAGAGCATTCCAAAAAGTGGCGAACGATTTTCCTACTATGAAAACTATGGGAGTTACTCTTCCCTAGTAACGCCTTGGTTGTACGTGAAAATCAATAGAAAATTTGCCGGTCGGGAAAAAAAAGTGTCGCGAAAAATTCCTTGACCCCCAGCCAAAAGACATATCCATGTCAAAACCTTGTTTGTCCCTTGAAAATCTCTGATTGCAAGGGGTCAAAGTTAAGAGTTTCCCTGACCTAATCAGAGATATAATAAGGAATATAATTCCATAGCAAGCAATAATCGCATGGGTATTATTAATCTAGTCTCAAATTTAGCCTACAGATCTTAGAGTATGGGTAGGTACCTAGGTGCCTAAAGACAATTCACGTTAGTGCCGACGACGATGAAACTTATTAGGGGATTATCTTGGAGCCAAGGTATATTTGACTGGGAAAAAGAATCACCACACATGAACAGACAAGCAGAATTTGTTTCAAAACCCGGACTGAACGTAGAAATTGTGTGGAAAAATTTCAAATTTCTACACAAATAGGTACAAAGCTCGCTCCGTAGAAACCAAATAGCATCACGGATTTGCGGATCGCTCTATAATCGAGTCCTAGAATAACTGAACGGAATAAAGTAGATAATGTTATACAAAGGTAGGTACTTCTAGAACAAAGTACAAAGGAAAAACGCGAACTCAACGTGGCTGTTTTTGTCATAACTAGACCAAGAAGGGAAAAACTATTACCCGCTACATCGGGACAATGGAATAGTTCGAAGGCTATTAAAGTTTAAATAACCGGAAAATTCCAATAATATGAGGCGACGGCGGGTTCTGCGGCTGCACACGCGAGTGCCTCCACTAGCTGGAGCTAATAGACATCTTGCTTTCCAACAGGTAGAACCAACACTTATTCATTCACAGTGGTGGCCAGGGGGGGGGGGGGGGTCAAAAATATCAATTACATATCTATATATATGAATAAATAGACACACACATACACATCAAAAAGCGTTAACCTCTAGGATTCGTTTCAGAATGCCTCAAAACTGATTTCAATAAAGATGTTTTTCAAACATTTTGATTTTAAAATTTTCCGAGCCATTGCAATATTTCATTTTCTACGAAAATTCGCTAAATCGGAGAGAAATGAAACAGAAGTATCTCGGATAAGGAAGAAAAGGAAGGGAAAAAGTTTATGTTACAGTGTGTTTCTTACGCCCTAAATAAGGGTCAGTTATATTTAATTTACTACGTGGGAGGTGTATGTATTACCATTGCATTTGTGCGTGTCTACACTCGTAATGGGGAAAAAAAACAGCTCAGCTCTCCGCAGCAAAACAGACACTGCGGAGCCTACAGGTACCTGAATGTTTTTGTTTACTGGCATTTTTAATTCAGTATTCTTCTTCTTTTCGTACTTGTTATTTATTGGTATTATGTCAATAAGGATCTCTCCTCTTTCTATCCTCATCTCTCACACACACACACCACGACGAGTTTTCAGTGTTACAATATATATATATATATATATATATATATATATATATATATATATATATATATATATATATATATAAGTATTTTTAGCAATTTTTCCTACCACTTAATTTTTCTTTTAGCTCTATGCGCGCTTATTAACTTTAAAACGGTCATTCTAAAAACATTACAGACAGACAGCGAGCACAGAAATGTACTTTCTGTATTTACCGAAATCAATGGAAGCTTTGAAAAAAGCTAGGTCCATAGTTTGGCGGTTCATTTCCCGCCAAATACTTGTTCAACACTGTGTGGGCAGTAATGTAATATTTATGTATCTAGCGTTTCCCCAGACATTTCAGCATGATTGTCTCATGATTATGGTATAGTTGTACGAACATCTCATCTTGGCATATCTAGATTCTCTGCTCGAATCGATCTTTGTACACATAAAATTTTACCTTTTTGCTTCCGAGTCTACCTAAAGGCAGCGGAAGCATTGTTTTCATTTTAGGGTGAACAAAAATTTGTGGTCTCCAAAATCAAAATTTCCACTCGCATTTTACGTTTTAGACAATTCTGAACAACTTTGGTTCCGTGTGTGTGTGTGTGTGTGAGAGAGAGAGAGAGAGAGAGAGAGAGAGAGAGAGAGAGAGAGAGAGAGAGAGAGAGAGAGAGAGAGAGAGAGAGAGAGAGAGAGAGAGAGAGAGAGAGAGAGAATTTTTTGCACGAAGCTAGAAATTTATTGCCAATTAATTTGCGTGGGTGGTTCTTTGTTTCACGACTAAAACTGTCTTGTTTTGCACTACCTCGCAGAGAGGAAAATTTATCTTTTATTGGAACTTCCTTCACCCCTACGTCCTGTGAGGTTCAGGGACTGTTTATGGTTCAACCGTAAAATGTCGTTGGGAATTTTTATGACTCCAGACACGAAAACAACTTTTTACGGTTTTACTTCGTTTCTCCGTTCCGCCCCACGCTGTCAGAAATTGCCAGACGTGCTAAGTTCCCTCAACCCCAACGAACAACCTATTTAACGATACCCGGCTCAGATGCCGACGTATAGCTCACACATTCCTCATTGTATTCGTGTAGGAAGTTGAAAATTTTCTGTTCTCTGAAATCAAGATATTCACTTGCTCTTTATTTTGTCTGCTTGACCAGTAGGGTCAGGGCAAAGCATTAAATTCTGGAACTCTACCAGGATGCGGGTCTAGACGCCATCTAAACTCATTTATCGATACGTTTTATGAAAATGTGTATATATATATGACCGAAGGGATGAATATATGCGTGTCGTATTCGAGTTGGGCATCTCGGCAGCATTACTTCGTGATATCACCTCTCGTGTCCATCGGAACTGGGTACTTCCTTTCATCCCTCCCTCCTCCTCATTCACCAACTCCCTGAACCCCTTGCACCGTGGGCGAAAAAACGAAAAACCTGAACGAAATTATGTTTTGATGGATTCTAATAGGCAATTTTGCAGTGATTCCTAATACATATACCTCAAGTTTCTGTAGGTACCTACGAAAAATATTCAACGTATAAAAACGCTAGCAAACACGTTTTTAACGCGACTTTCAAAACATGAACTATGAACATCACCAAAAAAACGTTTTGTTCAAGGAGAAAAGTTATAAAGGGTTAAATTTTGTGGTGAATGAGACAATTGGGGGTTAGTAGCTCAATGGATGTTTCAGATGACAATTCTAAACAAGATTCATTCAATGAATGTTTCTGATGACAATTCCAGAATATTCACTCAATGAATGTTTTAGACGACAATTCCTGAAGATTCATTCAATGAATGTTTCTGATGACAATTCCTGAAGATTCACTCAATGAATGTTTTAGACGACAATTCCTGAAGATTCATTCAATGAATGTTTTAGATGACAATTCCTGAAGATTCATTCAATGGATGTTCCGATGACGATCCCTGAAGATTCATTCAATGAATGTTTTAGATGACAATTCCTGAAGATTCATTCAATGGATGTTTGGGATGACAATTCCTGAAGATTCTTTCAATGGATGTTCCGATGACGATCCCTGAAGATTCATTTAATGAATGTTTTAGATGACATATCTTGAAGATTCATTCAATGAATGTTTCAGATGACAATTCCTGAAAATTCATTAACAATCCATTTTGTTTTATGTCCACATTTTGTTCCCATTCGCCAATGCAGCTATTTATCAAGGAGCATAAGTTCTCCGCCAGCAAAACTATCTCAGATGTTGTGTGCGCCTACCTTTACGAAGGAAGCTGTTCAGCTTTGTGGTTTCCCAGAAGACGATTCCTGAATCGGAAAACACACTGCTGTCAGTCCATATTTTACATACCTACTTGTTTTTCAAACAATATGGTTTTAAGGGGGGAAGTGAGCCAGTACCCGTCATTTCCTAGACAGCGCGTCTACCTTTCAGGGTTGCCAACTGTACGGTAATTGCCGTAGACATACGGTAATTTTGTTGCACATACGGTAACAATCTCATTACCGTACGCGAAAATACGGAAAAATGGAAGACCTAGGTAAATACATTATTATAAATCTATTTACCTATCATTTCTCGGAAAATTCACTTTTCCTGACATTAATGTTTCCTTTAACATGGAAATAAGCTGTTGCGTAATAATGTGCAGGTTTTTTGTCTACTCTTTCGGCTCTAGAGACAATAGCAATAATGCCAAGCCTCGTACAATAGCAAATAGCGTAAATTTTTCTTGAGTTCTTCATTCAATTTTCATCGACAGCAAATTAAAAGAGCACTTGATTTGCAGGTTTCTGGGAACTCTTGGGAATTCAGGTGACAAGACGTCCCGAACCCGTATTTCCCGAACCGAGCACTTGAGACCGATTACGTTTTGTTTTACTTCATTATTTTTTTCTTTTCTTCACAACTTCCATCGGGAAAATAAAAGATGGAATGACGTAACTTGAGGCGACATCTCGGAGGTTGCCAGTTCCAAGACTGGATTCCCCGAGCGTTTCCCTGTAATACGCTGCCGAGCTTCATAATTTTATTCGTCCTTATCATTTATACCAAGTATTTCTCAGGACCGAAGCTCTCGACGTGCCCCTCTTAACTGCGCATGATGTAAAATTTCTTGTTTAAATCCAACTATTACGATGTGAGGGACTGTGAACGTTCTAGACTATTTACGCGATATTCAACTGGGTTTCCCGTATTCAGCCAAGAATGAGGAGGAAGTGAAGTCAATATATCATTCTTCTTTTATTTATTAGATGGTTAACCTGTGCGTTGCGCAGGATGGGTGGTGTAGACTACAGATCCAGAAACTAGAGTTGGACACATTTTTATTTATAAATAAGTTTGTGAGTTAATTTACATCATTCTTTGTTTGTGGATGTTAATTAATTCATACTAAATACCTTCACCTTGCGCGCTTATTAACTTCAAAACGATCATTCTGAAAACATTAAAGACAGTAAGCACGCCAAGAGGCACATGAGCTTCCTCGTGAACTTCACAGTACGTCACCATTAAATTCCAGAAAACTAGAAACGACCGGTTCTGGCATCAGGGAATTAATAAGGTGGGAAATTGGAAGCTGACAAGTACATATAATAAAGGAAATTTTTGATTTTAATATGGGACCATCCAGGATGTAGTCCGCATGTTCCCTGAAAATTTCGTCTAAATCGGATCAAAACTTTCGCGCATGCGCCTAGCGTACCGCTGCTGATGATCGCGAAGAATGTGATACGGGACCTCAAGAAACCTTGCCCGCATCATCCCTGAAAATCTGACCGAAATCCGTTCACAATTGCCTGAGTTATGACCGAAACAAGAAAATTTTGTTTGCGCCTGCGCAGAGGCTACCGTTGATTCGATCATGACGGAACTGATAGGGGACCATGTAGAGCTATACACGCACAATCCCTAAAAATTTGAAGAAAATCGCATCAAAATTGTGGAAATTACGGCTGTTGCAAGGACCGTAACAAGAATATTTCGTTCACGCATGCGCAGAGCGTACCACTTATGATTATGATGATTTTCTCATGGGATCTCAAGGGACCTTACCCACATCATCCCTGAAAATCTGACCGAAATCCGTTCAACATTGACCGAGTTATGACCGTCACAAGGAATTCACGTTAGCGCCTGCGCAGAAGCTACCGTTGATTCGATCATGATGAAGTTGATAGGGGACCATCTAGAGCTTAACCCGCACGATCCCTGAAAATTTGGTTAAAATCGGATCAAAATTGTGGAAGTTATGGCTGTTACAAGGAAATGTGGACGGACAGACAGACAGACACACGGAACCAAATTTGTTCAGGAGGCTCTGAAACGCAAAATGCGAGTGGAAATTTTGATTTCGGAGCAAACAAATTTTTTTCATTTCTAAAGTGAAAACAAAGCTTCCACTGCCTTGCAGTCTTGGAAGCAAAATTGAGTGGTAGAAAAATTGCCACAAAAATTATGATCATCGGTTTTTCTCAGAATATTTCAAAATTATTGGTCAGCGGACCCGCGAGAAATGGAGTTACCACAAATTTGATTTTAATTCGCCGTAAATTAAAAAAGTTCACATATTTAGTTGTGAATTTAAAAAAATTCACATATTTAGTTGTGAATTAGAAAATTACAGATTTATTTGTGAATTTAAAAAATGCACAGGTTTTTTGTAGTTATTCACATTTTTTGTGAATATTTCACAACTTTTTTGTGAATTTAATTTAATTTACAGAAAAAGGTGTGAATGTGAATTAATTCACAACCTTACTTATAAATAACAATCTGCCCAACTCTGCCAGAAACGTAATTGTAACAGTTACTGATGCTTGTTAAAATGTTCAAGTTATTTATTGACGCGTACCTAATTGCAAAGATACAAACATTCACAAGAATATTATGCGAGAAGCGACTAAGAGAATTCCATCGTACGAAAACATAAATAAAATTTCTAACAAACAATCAACGAATGCAATCTCCGCGACATTAGCGCCAACGGCCATAAAAGTTTAAAAACGTATGCACAACGGAGGAGCCCTCTTCCGAAGCTTTAGTATCTCAGTTAATAATAAGAATAATCGAAACGGTAGAACAAATATGAAAGATGTCTCGACCCAACTATGTTTAAATCAGTCGTACTTCCATAAAAATCCTCGACAGGTGAGTCAACAACTTTAAAAAATCGACAAAAATCTAGGAAAATAGTCAGAGAGCTGGCGATGGTCTCATTTTATGCGCAATTCTTTCCTCTACAACTTTGCTTTAGTACGAACAAAAATTTAGGTCAGTTTGAAAGGTCATAAAGTGAGAAAATTTGTCATATTTTAGGTATGCACACATGAGGTATATTCTGAATCAGCGCAAAATTTTCTAAAAGAATAGCTCATAAAATAAATTTGTCCTAGAATCGGTTTCTGGCCCATTTTGCGGCTAAGTTTGAAAAAAAGACCTTGATCAGCCGACAGGTTAGACAACTAATGTAAACTTAACAAACGATAATAAATTAATACAAATCAATATAAACTATACAAACTTATCCACCAATCAAGATTAATTTGTCTTCTGATGATCACAGAAAAAATGTCCACAGGGAAAAAGATTTTTACAAAGAAAAATTGAGCTAATGAGGAACACGTAACTGGAAGACTTTCGTTTAAATGAAATGTGAAAATCCATTGCAACAGCTTAATTTTTTACGAAATTTACTAAACCTAGAACCCCCACGATGAGTGTTCTAATCAAAATTCCTTTGTTTTGATGTTTTATTGTCACTCTACACTATTTCTATGCTTACTCTCACTTATTACTAAATGAAAAGCATTTCCAGTAGTCGTAACAAAACAAACGTTGTTCGTCGTTCGCTGAAACTCGACAAATTTTTCCTAACAAATTAATCATGCGGACGACAGACTCTCCAAACAAAACAACCCATTCTCACGTATTTAAATCGCTACCAGAGAATGTCACGTGTTGGATTCTTTCCCAACAGCTCGTACCCGCCCGCATATATTTCCATATCTTTCACAGCCTATAAGTAACAGTTTTCACGTTGCACTATCTCAAAGAAACGTTGACTATCTAATTTTGTTTTTCATGGTCGATTACAAAGGTTCGTTATTGAAAATAATAGCCCAAAAGGTTACAATGCCTTTTATAGAGAATTTTCGTAGAAAATGAGGCATTTGAAGTGGCTCCAAAAATTTCAAAATCAAAATTTTCGAAAAATTTCTTCATTGAAATCACACATTCTGAGACGAATCCTAGAGTTTAACGCGGTAGAATTTCACTAGTTAGCAAGTTTTTAAGCCTCTTGATTTCGCTCCTTATCACCCCTTGAAGGGTGGAGATAATGAGGTTTCCAATGGAGCTTACTGTCCAGCGTGACACCCAGATAACGAACCATATCTTCTCTCCTGACCTGTTCCCCATCTAGCATTAGGGCGGGTACTGTGACATTGCGTTTATAAGTGAAACACACAAGTATGGTTATGGAGGCGTTGGGCTGGATTTTCCATTGGCTGGTCCATCTAGAGAGTCGATCAACGTATTCCTGAAGAATCGAATGGGCTTGTGTAGTTGTTTCTCGTCTAACCGGGACAGCTTGGTCGTCAGCAAAGTGAGCTGTGAGCACTTCAGGTTCTCTTGGATAATCATGACCGTAGAATATATACAACAGAGGACCCCATATACTCCCTTGCGGGACTCCTGCGAGAATTTTGTGTACTTTGGTGAGAGCTGAGCGGTGCTAAACGACATAGGTCCTATTCCGCTTTTTCATATGTATATACCTGCAGGGTGTCCCTCGGAAAGGTTACACTCCCCTTCATTTCCCCTGAATTCAGAGTAAAAAATTGAGACCAACGCCATTCTTCATAATTTTTTACATAGATCTCAGGAAAAATACTTTCGCGCGCGCCACTTACGCCAGACGTGGCGCAAATGACAAAAACTTTGTTTTTTCCAATGGCAACCCCCCATGTTCTATTGCAGATTCGAATTCTGCGTGAAATTTCACGAGGAAATGGCCCATCACTCGAGTTTTTAAGGTCGCGTAAACGGACGCAATTCCGCTCCAAAAGTGCGCAATTCCGCTCTAAAAGTGCAAAAATGGTGACATACTGAGTTTTTGAAGATAGATTTCAGTAGCCACATGAAATACGTGATTTCGGGGTATTTTTTCGTGCTAAACCTCGTGATGATGTTCATTTATTGATATTTGCAACACCAACTTGGAAAAACCCCGAAAAATCGACCAGAATCGCACTTTTCTTACTTATTTCCACACAGCACAAAGCGTACTAAAATGTAGTTTTTCAGAATGGCTAAAAACGGCTAAAAAAACGTTTAATTCATATTTTCTTAGCGAAATTTTTGTCAAAAGATATTCATTAACGATGAACTAGAACATTACAAAATCTATGCAGAAATTTATGCTGAAAAATGTTTTTGAATGTCATTAATACTTGCCAGAAATACATAAAACAGGCAAACAAAGCAAAAAATTCAATTTTTGTTTGTTTGAATTGCTAAATGTTATTTAGAACGAGTTTTTTGCCATAAAATTGGTAATTAAAAATTCCTTTTTACTTAAAGTGCTGAATTTTCAAAACAATTTAACATCATAAATACAGTATGATAATAATTTACAAAAATTCGTTCATACGATCATGCTGCATGACTTTTATTCAGATTTTTTCCAGTCTATGAGGGGCCGAAATTCTATAGGTCACTCTATTATTTATGTATTCTTATTTTGTGATGGTATTGGATTTCGGACCATTGGTATACATTGTGCTTGGGAATGAGTGATGAAATGACGCCAGTACAGTTAGTAAGAAATAGACATGCTGTTCATTAACTTGCGTTTACTTATTTGAAGTACCTACTCGGATTTTCACGTTCATGTAAGTTGTTATTGAAACGACAAACTCAAATCTTATAATTTTTAAAATTAATTTAAACCATATTTTGAATTTGATTGTTGGGCAAATTAGTTTACTTTACCTAATATTAAAGTTTTATGTTCTTGTTCGTCAATAAAGTAGAGGAATAAAATAAGTGTGAGGCCTGAAGGTATTGTACTCTAAACGAAGGCGAAACAAAAGCCACGACAGAAAAACAGTGTCGGCCGTAGCCCACACGCCCAAGAACTAGAAGGTCCTTTTTTAGTAGGTAGAAGGTCTTCTAGGTCTATGATATTGCCACCCGCGGATACTGCCGATTACAGGAAACAGAAGCTGGTCGCATAAATCAACTTCTACAAGCGATTCTTATTCACTTCAATACGAAATGACCTCGGCATTCCTCATTCCCCCTGTCGCAGTCGAATAGTAAACAAAACCTTATCAACTGCCTTCCTGACAAGACAGTTCATGAATGGTGACAGACGCACGCTCACATTGTGCAAATACGAAGAAAACAAAGCTATGTACGATAGAAACAAACGCTTTCCAAGACCAATAGGGAAGCGCGGATAAGCGACATAGGCACTTTAACGTAAAATTTTACCACACAAAACCCTAATAAATTGCATTGGTTTTGGTGTCAATTATTTGATAACTTACTCTGATGTCATTAGCAAATTTTCAAAAAAAGAGTTCCAGTCATGCAGCATGATCGTAATGAGCGAATTTTCGAAAATTATCGTACAGCCTACTATATTACATATAGGTATATGTTACATCAGATAACGAATTTTCGCAGAAATAAAGCTATTACCATAGCTCCAAAAATTTTCGAAAAAATTTCTTCAATGAAATCTGTTTCAAGACATTCTGAAACGAATTCTAGAGTTTAACGCTTTTTCATTTATATATATAGTCATTCCAGACGAAAACTCTCCTCAGAAGTGAAATAAAAATTCCGTTCCTGCGCCAAAAAAGCAAGAGTTTCAAATGAAAGGATGAGTTCGTTGGCCAGCACTTTTTGAGCACATTAAATTGGTCAAAGTTCAAAAAAATGTGCTGAAAAAATCACTAAAAATGGCTAAAAACTGATAAAAATTGTTAAATTTATATTTCTTTAGCTGAATATTGCTCAAATAAAGTTTATAAAATGAAAAATGGAACATTAGAAAATTTATGTACAAAATTATGTTGAAAAATGTACGTAAATTTCATACAAATTTGCTATACAATCAATAAAAACTTTTTTTAAAAGCGAAAAATCAAAAAGCTGTTTTTGAATAGCAGTCTACTATTTAGAATACGTTTTTTGTCGTATAAATAATGGTTAACATTATTGTAAACATTTATTCTACTCAAAAAGCTCAAATTTCAAAACAATTGAACATAATATAATACGATGACTTACGAAAATTCGCTCAAACAATCTCATATATATATATAAATATAAATATAAATATATATATATATATATATATATATATATATATATATATATATATATATATATATATATTTATATTTATTTATTTATAGGGTTCATTTTCAGATGATAACTCCCTTAAAATTCGGCGAAAGAATTTCGTTTCCACGCAGGAAAATCCGTTTCGCCAAAAGACAGGTCGAGTTCGTTGGCCAGCCCGATCGCTCCAGAATTTCAGGTTCAAATTTACAATTTAGAGGCCCAAAAAATGCTTTAAAAAACTGTTTTTTGACAATAGGGCATGTGGTGTGTCACCATCGAAGTATTATTCAGCGCTGAGTAGATTGCGGCCAATCCCAGATCTTAAGATTTATAAATAAGTGAGAAGAATCGGTTTTTAGGTGAAAAATGCACATAATTGACTAAAATTGTATAGTTTCTGTGTTTTGCGTGTCCTAAAATTTTCTTTGGGATCTCGTCACACGGCTGTCCCCTAAGTTTTATTCAAGACATAGTTGGCCTTAATGATCAGAATTTTAGTGCCTAATTTCATTTTATTCACAACCTTTCTTTGAAAATTTTCTCTATTAGCCATGCTGCATGACTGAGTACTCTTTAAATGCCTATACACACTGTACACAATAGTCTTGCTATAGGGAAGGCTTGCAAGACAACCGTAAAGTAATTTCAAAATAAATATGAATTTCCTTTCTGTTTGATCTGCATAGAAGGAATTCAGGATGCGATTCTTCAGCAGGGGTCGTTAGAGGAAAATGCTTGGTAAACCTGATACTTAACCTCCATATATCAGGTTACAAGCCATAATATTTTCAAACAATTCTCTTTTAACAATTCGCTATCCTTCTCCATTTCATTTCTGTGCTGTTTCTGTTTCATGTCCGTTCTGTTTAACCGAACCTGTTCAGCCTGAACAGTAACAGTACCTACCTACGTGTTTTTACTCGTTTTTATCATCTTGACATCGTTTTCTGGCCTACCTTCTGATTTATTGGGTTGTATCTAGCCACGGACTCTGATTACTCTTCACGCCATGGATGCCCCAGTGGCACGATATAAAACTAAACTGAGAGCGGAGGGAATCCCTGGGATAAAACTGACGCACTGTGCAGTTTCGAAGTTGATCGTAGCTTCAATATATCAAACTTGGTACAGAAATAATAGCTGAAATAGCTCGACCCATAAGTCAGAGTACGTAATTGGCAGGCTGCCAAAAAATAGGCTGAGTGGCGAATTGTCAAGGCAAACCACAACATTTCCAATCTCGATACACTCTTATCAAGTGAATGAAAAACTTTCCCAACTTCAATGATCCCCGAACGAATCCCTTGGTAAAATAACAGGGTTGTAGTTTGATCCCCATATGAAATGTTTGATTGCTTACGCTTTACCACTACCTACCTCTCCCTCCGCACTCAACTATCATGCCGTTATACTGCCTTCTTACATTTTGATCATTGGTTTCCAAACACAAAAATAAACTTACTAAGATGGCCAGGCCAAATTGGCACAGCTCAAATTTCGTAATTTTACAACAAAACAAGTAATATTTATTAACTTTGTTTTATGTTAATTAACTTTGTTTTTATATCAACTTTAACTTTTAATTAACTTTATTTATTAAATTTTATATTTATTAACTTTGTTTTATATTTATTAACACAGAACAGCTGATCTACCTTCTCCAAACATCCACTAGAGAGTTGTAACTCGTTATTGTAGAGTTAGAATAACGATTTTGTCGGTTAGGTCACCATCAATGACAATCAATAGGTAACTGAACAAACGTCAGAAGGCGCATCAAAATCAAATCAAAACCATTTGAAGTTTAGTGCTAAAAATTGATTTCTGTGAGATTATTTATTTATTGGAGATTTCAAGGGTGCAAAATACGGTTCCCAGATTAAAAATGAAAAAATTCTACAAACGAATGTTGCCCAGATTATTCGAAATCATCTCTATTTATAAACGGTTGTACCTACTCGAGAAGAAAACCAAGATATGGGTCCTTACTAATTTTCAACCTTTTTAAAGTAGATACAACATGAGAGGTACAACTCTATTTTTGTGACTGGTTAGAGAATGTAATTTTTCAACCCGTTATGCCAAAAAAAAAAAAAAAGTGGATCATGACCTTCCTATTGATCAATATTTGCTTTTGAGACGAGGAGCTCGTTTATTCTAATCAGGAGAACTGAATAGTTGTTAATATGGTATAATCTTATTTATGTTTTGAGTGCGAACATTGACCTACTTATATGACATTGTGTAACAACGAGAGGTGATGGAAGGAGAGAGTTCTTCCTTAAAAGGTGTGAGTCGATTAACCTGCTACACCCAGAGGTATCCCTTTCGGTTGTAGAAACCGTCAGGCATATCCCCTCTGCAGCGCATGCAGAGTATTCAAGAATCGAGAAGGAGGAACTACTCCTATCCGTCACACTCCCGGGGCTTTCATGAAGCAGGGGGGGGGGGGGGGGGGGGGGGGGTGGGGCGCCAGAAAATTCAATGATTCAATAATAGAAGGGTCGAGTAGGGGAGGGGGTGGCTCGAAACCACACTCTGCTACCATGTAACAACAAAAGGTGACGGAGTTCCTCCTTCAGAGTTGAGAGACGATTAACCTGCTACACCTGGAGGTATCCCTTTTGGTAGTAGAAACCGTCAGGCATATCCCCAGATGCAGCGGATTCAAGAATCGAGAAGGAACTACTCATATCCGTTTTTTTTTTTTTTTTTTTTTTTTTGAATGAATGAAAGGTATTTATGCATAGATTCATCATCAAGTATTGAAAATCAGATAACTCACATTTTTATAGCTTTGTCCTTAGATATCTCAGGTTCTAATTGAGATGCATTATTCGTTTTGGCCTAAGGACATTTAGTGAATCATGCCCTTTGATTTGGTCGAGTTTCAACTTAGTTGGTTGAGTTTAAAAGGATTTATGCGCGGAAAACCATATTTGCTTAAATTGAGAACATGTGTTAAAAAACGGGGTTAGATCCAAAATCAAAGGGTGGCCCCCTTCGTTTGAAGAGAGGAATTTTCGCGACCTTCTCCACTTGCCTACTACAAGGTGCAAGCGGTTCCAGACTTTGCCTGCACTCCCGCCGCCACCTCCAGCCCGTCAGGCCGCAATGGGCGTCTGTCAGGCCGAAATGGGCCTGTCAGGCCGAAATGGCGAGTGCGGGCCCATAGTTAATTACCTAATAAATTGTTTACGTGCGTTTAGCTCTTTATTCTCGAACTAAATTGTTCTTATTGTAAACCTATTGTTCTTATTGTATTACTTTTCAGCTTATGTTTACTATTACTGTCTGTATACTCAAAATCATAAGCATGTTCCTCGTTGCTTACTATCGCTGTTTATATATACCTACCATTTATATTACTCACGTTACCTTTATTTACTTGAGCTTTGGATTGTAATTTTTACATTGTTCGTGATCTATCCCCTGAATGCAAATAAAGAGGATATTTATTGAATTGATTGATTGAAAATATACAAAAAGCAAACTTCTGACTTCAAAAGCAAATATTTCGAGGAACCCTGGTAATTTTCCCTCAAAGTTAAGGTTAAACAATGGAAGCATAATAACTTTCAACCCAAACACAAAATTGTTTTTCAAAATCTTTACACAGTGTAAACTGACACAGAGGATTATATTGATCGAGAACGGAGTCAGTGGAAAATGCGAGAGGAGGTCTGGACTCGCCGATATTGTTGCGTGATCCTGCTCATTGAAACCGAACAGACGACAGCTGGCGAGCTGAAGGTCAAAAGAACAATAAGATAAAACTGGAAGTGAAAGTCAAGCGAAGAAAGAAAGTGCAAATATTTCCGGGCCCTTGCGCTCGTATCGACGAGGCTCGCGATTACTGGCAGTGACAGGTCATGCTCTGGGGATTATGAGCGTTGGTGGTGGTATCTCCTCTGTATGCCCCCGTAAGCGTTTGCCGATTTTGTAAGCGTTTTACTCGAAAGAGGCAAAAATCTCCTACAGTAAAAAAAAAATTAATATACGCTCCCATATAAGGATTTAAATTATTTAACGGCTTCGGCTTTTAGAAATGGTGTTCCTAAACCCGAAAGAAAAGTTGTCTTTCGTGGGATCGACAGGAGGGATAACTTAATTACAAAGTTGAAGGCAATTATTCCAGATTGTGGAAATCGCCTTCATTTTTGCGAGTCATTACCAGTCAGCAATGAAGAAGAGTCCCTTGATGATGCAAACTGATGATACCAATTTAGACTTATTAGCCTTCGTGACAATTTTCAAGTGTTAACACATTTTTTAATGATACTTCCAGAGAACTATTTTTCTATATTATAAATACGTTCATTCTTTCGAGTTGGTTAATGTACTAATACATTCAGTGACATGTTAGTTAGGCACAGTGTCAAAAATAGTTTAATATTAAAACTGTCATCTTTTATGACTTATAATGGTGTATTTTTAAAAGTTCCTCAGCAATTAATAATTATGTTGATAAATATAATGTTAAAAAGAGACTATTAAATTATATTTTACGTTTCAGTGCTGTGTTATAAAAGTGACAATCAAGGATGTTAACGAAAGAATAGTTCATAAAATGAATTTACCGAATTAGCCAGTACTAATACAGGTGTTGAACCAGAGAAAATAGGTATCTATTTAATTTTATGTGCACACTGAATTTGAGGTGAAAAATGCCTACATCAGGGACTCCTGGAATTTCAATTTTAATTTAGGATTCATGGTCTCATTGAATGATAAATTATTGGAGAAATTCTTTTTATATGGGGTAATAATAGTATTTTTAAAACTGAATGGAGCAAACTTTTCCCTGTAGAAAGGACGTTCTAACCTGATACCATATAAGTTCAAGTCGTCGGATATAGTGCGTACTAGGTTAGAGCGTCCTTTGTCCGTATAATTGCGCTAAAATTGATAATTATCGTCAAGGTAATTAATTGCATGGTTGAACAGTACGTGGATGAGTTGAAGGAATAGATATGAGACACGATCGAAAAATTTCACTGAGTGGATGGCAGAAGAAATCTCACTTAACCTCGTTTTTTTCGAAATCGCAAAAATGGGCTTAGGACGTTCTTCCGTGCGGGATAAAAACCTCAATTATGAAGTAAGAATTGTGAGGTTTAAAAACTTGAAAATTGAACAGTTTTTTTATTTTATTGAACAGCATTACAAAGCATTTCGGAGATCAATGATTAAAAATATTGTTCCTGTTACTCTCCAACGTTGTACCTGATCAACGACGTAGTATCATAACGCTCACACTATTCACAATAAAATTAACGCACAATGCTGGACTTTAAGTTTACCAGATTAATCAACATTCATTTAGGGTTAATGTAACCCCCTTCACCGAGCATGCGAAATTGGGTAGCTGCCATTTGGCAAAGTTGATGCGATAGTTAGAAGAATGTAACACTAACCTACATATTCAGGAACGAAATGCACCGATTTCGCATCGCACAAATCACTCAAGTCACGACGGGAGAAAAAGTTGTCTTGATCACTTATCTTCATCTTATCACTCGACTGGCAGCTTAACTACGATTTAACGCGGGCTTGATAAACTGAAGCACGTAGGTATTAGACGGGTGAACCAATAGCTCCACTTTCAACTAAACCTGAGTTAACGCAATCGCTCAAGTTCTAATTTAGTCAAGTTGAGTAGGATAAAGATCAGCCAACTGGAGGAGCGAGTCACTTCTCTCGTGAAAACATGGTTTTAAACCCCCTTAATTTTCAATAATAAACCTTTGTAATCGGCCAAGAGACAAATGTAACCCCCGGCCCTTAAAAATTTATTGGTTTACGTTTCAAGACGCTTAAAATCCAAAGATCGAATCAAAAGGAATTCGTCCGTCCGCCTTCCAAAGTCCAGAGCTATTCTCCGCAACTTCTGGACCAAAGTTTATGAAATTCGGGTTATAAATCACATTTGGGGATAAATTTTTGTCATCCTTGTCCCTAAAGGGTAGCATTTAAGTTAACAGCGTAAATATTCAAAAATCGAGATCCCAAAAACTTTAAAGGTAGATAACATTAATCTGTTTTTGGTTGTCATTGATATATATTTATATATTATCCAGTGACGTAGTTTGAGGAGGGGCAGGGTGGGCAGAGCCGCTCTTAGAATTAAGGAAATTTGCATTCGTTCATGTTAGGGCAAAAAGGCATGGATATTGTACAGGCCCTTGGATAGGAATAAAATCATCTAGTCAACAAAACTGAAATGCAGATACTGTAAAGTGAAAACAAGTCGTTCCCCTACCTTCTGGGGCTAGCCTATATGCGATTTTCCCTAGAAAAATATCCATTTCCGTAGCCACCAGTATTCCTCTAAAACTTCCCCTACTTTTCACTGTCCACCTGATCACGCTTGGTAGTGCGAGCCAACACAGTTTGATTCTTTAATAAATTAATTATGATTGTTTGTATAAGTATCGTATATTTTGTATAAGTACGTTTGTATAAGTACCGTTTATGGATAAAATCTCAATTAAAATAAAGATGAAATCAACTAAATAGAAACCTACAGTGGTGATTGAAATAGTTGAATAGAAAATTAAAATAATCTAATGTAGCAATGTTTCCATTCTAACCTAGCATCTGTGGGGGGGGGGGGGGGGGTAGATGTACCTATTAATTAATTGCATTAATTTTCCCTCTGTATGTTCCTATATCTACTTAGGCATATTGACGACAACGTCAATCTTTCGCCTGACCTCCACGGAATTGCTTCAGGCAAATCGTTTACGAAGGTGCGTTACACTACAGGGACCCGTGAACTTTATTTCTTCCTAAGGGGCTGACATTTGAAATCGAGCTCCTATGGAAAATCTAGGATACAATTTCAGTACACGTTGGCGCACTTATTAGCTGAGAAACTACTTTGTTTTGTTCATTTTTGTTTGTTTTAGACATTTCTTCCTGATTTTTTAAATATTTTTCCTAGATTTGTAAAGGCGTGAAGCGCCGAGTTTTGATGATTATACTATATAGGGGGTTTAATAATTATATAGACCAATGATCTGGGTTTTACAAGTCAGGAAGACAGTCAAATAATATGGAGTTTATACGGTATCGATTTTCAATTAGGTATATCTATTATAGACTTCTTGAATTAATAGACTTGCCTTGCATGATCAGTCGACTGACAACTTGACTGTTGATTATCCAATTTGAAAGACGACGTCAAGTATGGAGACTTAATAACTTAAATTTCGCAAAACTTGAGTCCAACTTAATTTTTGTAAACACAACCTGGTGATTGAAATTAATCAAGTAAAACAGAAACTACCCAAGTGAGGAGTGTTAGCAGCCAAATGATTTAAGCTCGCAGGGATAGCGATTGGCGTAATGTAATCAGAATGCAATCTTGCACGTAACAAGTTCAGAAGCGTAATACGCCAAGATGGGCGTTGCACTCTGCTTCTACCTATACGGAAATCTCTGGGGATACTGCAAAATCAATTAAATGTAATTATAGAAAGGGTTCAAAATAAGTTAATGTAGGTACTTTTAATGTGGTGTTTAGGAGAGACGAGGGGGGTCGGGTTTAGACGCGCGTCTTAGAGAACGATCGCATTCAGTTTCGCTCCGTCCTATTCTGTGTTATTTAACGGTAAGAAATGATCAAACTTCCTCAACAGTTGGCAGAAGAGCTTGACAGAGGCCTAAAATGAGGATATTCGATTCTATTATTTACATCAATATGTTTACTCCGTTTTTGGTTCGATAACCTTGCTGGGAAAGGGCGCACGTGTCTCAATTCCGTGTCTCCAGCGCGAGCCGAACTGAGTCAGCTCTTTGAGCCTGAGCTCCCCTCCGCGCTGGAATTACTATTTCAGACGAACTATACTACGTAGCGTTTTTTGGGATTAGTAGGGATGCGGCCCAAGGAAAATAAATGAAATTATTTCATTTATTGTTTTATTTTATTACGTTTCGCCCTCTTGCTGAGGACATCTTCAGATCTTGGTGAGACCAGGAAAAAATTCATAAACATCCGAAAATATAACGGATTTGTCAGATAAATCTCTATCTTTATCTGACTAATCCGTTATATTTTCGGATGTTTATGAATTTTTTCCTGGTCTCACCAAGATCTGAAGATGTCCTCAGCAAGAGGACGAAACGTAATAAAATAAAACAATAAATTAAATAATTTCATTTATTTTCCTTGGGCCGCATCCCGACTAATTCCAAAAAACAATTACTACTTACGGCCGACCAAACTACCTACATTACATATACTACGTAGCTACCTCCCGACCTAATAGGCAATGGAAGTATTCGAGGAAAGAATTAATGCGGTTAACGAGTAGATTTGAAACAATGGAAACATTATTTACTGAATCTATGACAGCCGTAAACGAGCACACCAAAATGCTGAAAGACACGTTGATGGAAATGGTACTAAAGCCGAGGAACCAGATGAAGGAGTTGGCTGAACGAACAACCAGGGTTGAAAACAGGGTTGCAAGGTGTCCGGTTTTTCACCAAGCTGTCCAGAAGAAAGTTTAAAGTCGCTCTGAACGCCAAATGTCCGGTTTTTTTTTTCAGAAAGGACGACAAATGTCCGGTTTTCGTTGTTCCTATCGTAGTTTGCTATCCTAGAAAAACAGCCTTGACTTCTGAAGGACCTACCTACATAGTTTATTTGGCAATCGACGCTAGAAAACTATATAAAAGTCCAAAATCATTTGTACTTTTGTCCCTTTTTTCGTGAGAAGGAAGTCTTATCTCTTCTCTTAGCCATTACTTGTGCATCCACTCTTTCAGTTTTAGTCTGAGGTAAATAAAGATGAAATAATGGGGATAATATTAAGTTAGTAGTTCAAATGGTAGCAATATTGAGATTGTTTATGTTGAATTCCCTGTTATAAGATATTTAATGATTCGAACGTTGCCATCCAACATATTGTATATTAATTACATATATGGTACTTTATAAAAGTTCTTTTAATATCAACACTGACTAGTATTTTGAGAAACCAAAAAACCGAAAAATGATTAGGTGTTTTGAGCTGTTCATTATTTAATTAGGCACCAACGTAAATTATAAATCTAAGAATTGCAAGTCAGCCTCATAGTCAAGCAGCCTTGAAGGCACTAGCTTCTTTCACCATCTCATCGAAGCTGGTGTGGGAGTGCTTGACTAACCTCAAGACCCTTGCCAGGAACAATAAGGTTACCTTGCTGTGGTGCCCAGGGCACCAGGGGGTGGAGGGGAATGAACAAGCTGACGCTCTTGCTAGGAAGGGTGCTGCTTCTCTCCCTGTGGGCCCAGAACCCTTCCTGGCCACTACGGAGAGCTTTCTCCTCGGAGAGCTCACCAAATGGGAGAGTAAGAAGAGGACTGCCCACTGGCTCCATGTCAAGGGCCTGAGGCAGGCGAAACAATTTATTCACTTCTCTAGGAAGAGAGCAAAGGAGCTGCTCAGCCTGGGGAGAAGGGAGCTGCGTATGGTTGTGGGGCTCTTAACTGGGCACTGCCCACTTAGATACCATCTCCATAAAATGGGCAAATCAGACTCCACTCTCTGCCGCTTTTGTGGGGCGGAAGACGAGACGGCGAGTCATGTGGTCTGCCATTGCCCTATATTGGCAAGACATCGCTTTTTGAATTGGGGCAGAACCTCCATCGATCCCCAAGACATTAAGACGGGGAGATTAAGACTCTCCTCGCTTTTGCCAAAACGTGGTGGGGAAGGATTGACTTCCCAGCTGTGGCTGGCATTGGTGATATGGCGCCAAGCCAGACTAGGGCTGCGACCCAGTAACTTACCGAGTGTGGAGCACTCGGGTCCCAGATAGTGCCTGATGGCGGGCAGGAGTGCCGGAACCAGGCAGATAGTGCTTGGTTTGGCAGGGCTGTCGGTATCGGGCAGATCTAGTGTCTGGGATGGGGAGGAGGTACGGCCTCCTTCTCCAGCTACAATAGGCCATTGCGGCCTCAGTGGCTTAAAAAAAAAAAAAAAAAAAACAGAAGCACAAATTTTGACCTCAGGTTTGTCTAACTCTATTTAGCTGTCCATCAAAATTTTGCGTCTTTAGTGGTTTCCAGAATATGGATAGCAATTGAGGAGCTGACATGGAAAAGCAGTTAAGTCCAAAAATCAAATTTCATAGGAACTCCCTCTGAACCCTTATCAGATTTTTTTGGAAATAATCTCTCTTCTCCATGCAAAGGTCACACATTTATTCAGGGTGCAATCTAGCAAGGACGGGAGGACCTAAGGCCGTTGGCGTGACTGTTTACTTGAACTTCGACGAAAAAAAATGTTCTTTCGATTTTTGGACTTAACTGCTTTTCCATGTCAGCTCCTCAATTATTATGTAGTCAGTAATTATTTAATCTTCTAGCAATATGGATACGTTCACTATTACCAAATAGGAACGAATAAAGATACCTACTGGTTGAAATCATCGGTGCACAAAAATATATTCAAAGCATCACATAATTATAATTTAAACAAAAATCATTTAAATTGAAAAACATTTGCAAAGTTGGGTGTGGTACTTAGCCTCCTCGTTTACCTATCATGAATGTATAGATCATTGAAAAGTTTTAAATGATCTTGAAAAATTCCATAGCTGAAAAGAGTAAATCAAGAAGTAGCGTGAAATGTCATAATTGGTCAATTAAGAAACGAAAAAATGATACTCAATGTTATTTACGTTTGTGCGAGCTCAGAATGAACTGATGGGTTGAAAACAATGAAATAGGAACGGGACCATCTACAACCTAAACCGCACATACACTGACGATTTCATCAAAATCGGATGAAAACTGTGGACATTAAGGTCATTACAAGTATTAAGTAAGATATTAATATAGAACCGTGTTGAAATTGATATTAGGTAATCAAGTCAGCTTCTTCCAACTATCATCCAAATTTAAGCGAAATCGAACGACTAGAGTGTGAAAAAAATGGAGCACAATGGAATTTACGTTAGCGCATGCGCAGAATGAAGTATTGATTTGGCAAGAATGAAACTGATAGGGGACCATGTACAACCTAACTCGCGCATTCTCTGACAATTTCATCGACATCGGATGAAAACAGTGGAAATTAAGGTCGTTACAAGGATTTCACATAGGCGCATGCGGAGTAGCTATTAATTATATAATCACGTTGAAATTGATATAGGATGATCAAATCGTCATCCCCTAACTATCATCCAAATTTGAGCGAGATCGGACAACTAGGGCGTAAAAAAAATGGAGCATATTGGAATTTTTGTTTGCGCATGCGCAGAGTGAAGTATTGATTTGGCAACAATGAAACTGACAGGGGACCGTCTAATCCCTAGCCCGCACATTCCCTGATCATTTCAGATGAAAACTGTGGAAAATAAGCTTGTTCAAGATTTTATATTGGCGCATGCGCAGTAGCTATTAATGATACTATTAATGATACCTGGTTTTAGGTGGTTTTTAGGTGGATTTGCCCACATTAACCGACCTCATGCCCACATTAAGTGAGCTTTTTTTAACGTTGTTTACATACAACGGGATCGGGACCAGAGCATTTTGGTCACAGTAGACGGCTACCCATATTATCCGGTGGCCACATTAAGCGGATTCCACTGTTATGTTCTATTACAAGGATTAGCGTGAACAACCAGATTGACACGAAACACAGTGTTCAGGACGTTCTAAAACGTGAAACTCGAGTTTGAAGGACATTTTTTCCCAGCTGATGAACGTGACCTTGGTAGAATCTGATGCGAAATTGTCTTTGTTGGCTATCGGTAAACTTTACTAAGAACTTCTTGGTATTGGAAATAAAATGTTTTTGATAAAGTTTGAGCTAAAGTTCCAATAAGCATATAAGCAAGTTCCTCTAACGTGCAATAAAATTCAAGTGTTATATTTCAGCGTTTTTGTTAGCACAACTGCCTCAGTTATTGGTCATCGTAAGCACACGTAAAGCACTGCGATAAAAATGAAGTTCATGGAGTTAGTATGAACAACATAGGTGAATTATCCCTAACAGTTACTAAGTGCCTAAACCGCCTTCGGTTTTATCTATCATCCCAAGACAAGCTATTCGTATGGTATCATAAAATCTATATTTTATTGCCTGATGGAGTTAAATTGAGAATATTACTAGGCACTAGTATCCTAGAAAACGCGAAACATTAGATGGTGTTCAATTGACGAAAAAATTTTCAGTGATAAAAACCCTAGATATGCCAGGTTAGTTTTTGACTAGTGTGTTTCCAATATTGGTTCACTATTTTACAGATGGTACGGAAATTGTATTGTAATTGGAAGTGGGTGCGTGGTAACGCAAGTTTTATTGAATAAATTACGTTCTCAAATGGATTATTTAAATATGGAGATGAAGAGATATGGCGCATTAAACGTATATTAATCTGGATAAAAATGGGAATTAGGAAAAACTAAATACGCTATGGTATTTTTCCGTCCAACCTGACAACAACGTTCATAACACCAGTAATGAGCTAGCCCGGCAGTAAATAATCACCGACGAAAAATCACTGGATCGTAGCCTTCTGAACCTATGCAGTAACAAGATCTGTTTATGGAATAACCACAACTCAAGCTCTTACGAGTTCGTATCGACCTTTCAGAATATCAGAACAGACGGAGTAGGGGAGCTTGCAACTTCCGACTAACACACGCATTTAACACATTAACATCCCGATATAATAACCCCAGGATCTGCCCATCAACACAAAACAAGATACGAATTATTAGGCAACGTAGCTAACCTCATAGTACGAAGTGTTAGGCATAATCTTATCATCGAATACGAATACGATTGTAATCGCGATAATTATTCGTTGATTTTGAGTCAACTAAGATTATATTCGTATCCTTGTAATCGTATTCGTGTAATTGTATTCGTCTGTCGGCGATTACACGAATACAACCCATAAATATGCGTCACGGTCATCAATTTCAATAGGGCGTCCCTCCTATAATATGCGAAGCCTTGGTAACATTACCTAGCTTCAGAGGGACGTCCTTAAAGCGAATTCAACGATTGGAGCCCAGACCATTTGTCTCAAATCTACTTCAATAGGACGTCCCTCTGAAGCTAGGCGATATTACCTAGGCTTCGCATATGATAGGAGGGACGACCAATTGAAATGGATGACCGTGACGAACGTTGGAGATCAATAAAAACCCAATTTAAGTACAGAAAGGCCTTTTTAGTAAAGTCTTTTTATTGTGTAATTCTGTGTACATTTCGGCGTGGAACACACTTTTACCGGGACCTAAAAGTGAATAATGTCACAAAATATTGTCACGAAATAACCAGACTAAAGTACCTAGCTAAATTCTTTGCTATTCAACCTAAGAAGCTGAAATTTGAAATGAAGCGTGTTCCACGTTCCTCCAATATTTAGCTCAGGCTGAAGGTGAAAGCAAAAGTGGATCTGGGGTCTCCCCAGCGGGGTTAAGGGGCGAGGGCCCTTGCGAGGCGCATAGCGCTGTGTTATCATTGATGTTCAGCAATTTTTACACATTTTTTAAAAATTTGAACAATTTGGATTTTTTTCTCCAAAATATTCATATTAAATCGTTTTCAATATTCATTGTTAAAATAAAATGAAAAATGTTTGAAATTATTTACAACATTTAGAACATGACGGTACAGTACACTGCATAATTGGAAGTTACTACTTCATCTAATCTACTTGATAAATCGTTCTTCTCCATCGTTTTTATTGATGTGAGAGGTTTCGCCACTTGATTTTAATTCAAACGGAGATGGTTAAGGGGGACCTCGAGTTCTTTATACTCCCCCATTATCTAATGGAAAGATGTTGTTGGAAAGCGAACGCAGAGAGATACGACACGAGATACCAGCCGTCCCATCAGCGTAATTATCGTAATGAACTCCAACAGAAAACGAACACTCGCTTCGGTGTCTGACTGCGTTGAGCTCGAATTTAGCAACTTTTACAGGATGTTCACTTTACCTACTTGATAATGGTGGCAAATTAAGACTCGACAGATCAGCACCACTTTCACCGATCTGTGTTTATGTCCCGTCAACTTAACCAAACGATAACAGGAGACTGGAGGTTTTAAGAGTGGCGAAAAACCACGATTTGGCCATCATCATAATTAATATTTCGCCTCCTGGTCTATGGACCCACTAATTTACCCAAATGGGCAAATATACTCCGTATTCTACTATTTAAAAAAAAAAAAACAGGACATCTCTATACGTGACTTGGGGGCCGAGTTTTGGGTGGAACAGAAGGACATATAAAAGGAATCATGCACGTATAGCCGTACATCTTTCTGTCTGTGGTAAATCCTCGTTACGCCCAAAACTATACCAAGTTTCAGTCGAATTCCGATGGAATTTTCAGGGATCGTGCGGATTAGCTCCTAGACGGTCCCGTGTAATTTCAAAGCAGTCGAATCAACAGCCTGTGCGCATGGGCAAACGTGATTATCTCATGACGTAGATTTTTGACTCGTCGTTTGACGTCATTTTGACTCGTACTTTGTTCTTCAACTAATTCTATACGTCCACGTTACAATATTTGAGGAATTTATACTGCCCACCCAACTTGGCCGACGTTTTTTATCTGCTGTTATCATTAATATTTTGCCGAATCGTGTGTATTTCTGGACGGTTTTGTAACAGGTTTGAAGAAAAGATACGAACTTGAAAAATATTAAAGAAGTTTAATGAACAAAGAAGCTACAAAAATATTCAAATTATTTGTTCTGACAGTAACAATGTAGTTGTAGGTAAGGTACACGCTTGTTAGTGAGCTTAATTAGTTTTTCCAGGGAAGAAGAAAACAAATATCCGTTTTTTCTGTAAAATTACTGGACGAGTATTCCATTCTCTTGAAGAAACACCGTGTTTTGCGTTCATCGTATTTCATTTTTCTTTGTCCCCCTCACCAATAACATCATTTTACTCATTGTATTCGTTATGCTTGTTTAAGGTGGATTTTCTACTGGTTTTCTTGTTATTTGACTATGAATGAATAATTATATACAAAATGGAGAGAGGGGGCCTCTATAAAATGGAGAGAGGCTCCCTGTTAATTTTCAACGTCCTACGGTGAACAAGAGAGATTTTAGCTCACTCAGCTGATCAGAATGGCGCTCCTCATTTCGCTCGTCTGTTGTCCCAGAGAGGCTCCCTATCAAATTTCTTCGCCCTACGGTGAATAGGAGAGATTTGAGCAAGATTTTGTCATCATTATGACTGATATTACGGCTCGTGGTCAGCTGATCATCACCAAAGTCAGCGAGGCACAAGTTCCGACATGATACATCATATCAAAATTTGGTCCAAATCGGATCAGCGGTTTCGGAGGAGTAGAGAGCACAAAATTTTGTCCATTAATAAATAAATAAATATATATATCAAGAAATCTGAAATGAATGTCTATTGTAAACGTGTTCTACACCCTCTGAAACGCAAAGAAAATGCATCCCCACCCCCAAGTGCTACCGTGCCGACGAGTGTAATACCCCCTTTTCTCTGATAAGTTGGGTAAAAAAAACTCATACCTATACGCTTATAGCAGAAAAAATGTTATAATAAACTTGATTTCTTCATAACAGGACTCCATTGAGGTCAATTGGATCAGTGGCAAGAATGCAATTTGGTGTGGTAATAACTGCAATTTTCATCAAACCATACTGTAAACTAGTACAGTTTTGCCCTTTACAAGCAGTAGATAGCTGTCTGCATCCATAGGCAACTCGATTGCCAGCTAATGAGGTAGATGAATAAGAGAGACTGATTTTTTAAAAACTTATACTTACGAGTAAACATTCTATGAAAATAGGAACCGGTTCGGATGGTTTCAAAAACAAGGAAAAAATCCATTGAGTCACCAATGCAATTAATGGCTATTCTTGAACCTTCCGAGCAGAAACTCCACCAATAGTAATTTGCCTGGCTTGGATATTCCTGGTATTCCAACCAGGATGATGGTGGATCTTGAATGCGGTTTCTATTTTGTGGCTTAGTCATCCCTCGCGGATTTCTCATTCATATCCAGTATCGAGCGGTAACTTCGCTCACTCATTCACGTAATAGTCCAAAAGGCAGTAGGCAACGCTGCGAATGACGTTACGTGATTGTTTATTAGTTTGATAATCCTTTATCGAAGGTGGGAAAACAATATCAAAATGTGAGTGCCATCCAAAATCAACATTTCCAACAACTCAAAATTAAATCCATTTCCCCAAAAAACACTTATTGAATCAGAAAAGTAGATACAGGCAGATACAACCAAGCACGTCTAAATGATTTTGAAATATTAGAGAAATAATTGGAAGAATAGTTAAATTATGTAAGGAAACGAGAGTTTTGGTCAGAGGCTTCTTCTTCTTTTCAAAATGAGAAGTTGAACTTTGTAGGTTGAGGGTATCAAAAATATTGATTGCTTTCTATATATTTTATCGACTCTTTAAAGAAAATTAAACTATCTGAGTGACTCCAAAATTATTGAGCATTATTATATTTAATATACATTAGTTTTTGAGCAAATTGAGCTTAACTACACATATAATATAATTAAAAAGACGATATTTCGATGAAATATAAGATCTTTCGCCAAAAATCATGCACCTTAAGCGAAGAAGAACCATTCATCTTTTCAACAATTTCTCATTCACTCGATTCAGACCATCAAGTCATTCAGACCACCAAACTATACACATTATACTGATATATTTGACAAACTAATTTATATTTCACTAATTGGATTCATTCAGTATATTTTTTTCATTTTTGAGATGAGAGCTTGCAAGCATTGAGCCCAACAAACTCGACCCATCATTCTGATATATTCGTCCAACTGGTTGCTAGCTAGCCAATTGCCAAATACCAGTGATAATTCGAGAGGTACCTACTTGTGTCGAGGGTTGCCTGATCTACTTTAATTTAAAGTAACCTACTTTATTTTTGTTCAAAATACTGTATACTTTATAAAAAAATTAAAGTAGACCAAAATACTTTATATTTGAAACGAAAAAGAAAAGTTCAGCCCCCGCACCTACTTACTAGTCAAGGACAAGGTTCCCATACCTACCTAAAACAGAAACTACCTACCTGCATGGACGAAAATCGGTAAAGTTTCAGAGAAAGAAAGAGGGACTGAATGAATGTAACTTTTCGAATTCCTAACGCCCTTACGTGCCCAATAGAAGCACAAGATATTTTTTTAGTGAGAACGAGATTGAAAACGATGTTCCTAATTACATTTATGTTTGTAATACAGCATTACTGAAATATGGACTCGTTAAGATTGAAATGTCTAGTAATGTTTTCTTCGGAATAAAAATTTTGTGACCTACGTACAGTAAAAATATTACTATCCATGGTTCTTTTTTAATTCCTCAAACCGAACTTTCTTATTTTCAGTAATCTGACACATTGAAGCTGTTGTGTGCAGATGCTGAATGAAAAATACCTTAGTGTGTAAGTCGAGAACGTTAACTTTAATGTATACTTTAACTTTCATTGAAATACTTTACTTTTCCTTGGTTGCAGCCAGGATATACTTTATATGATCCGAAAAAATCTGGCAACCCTAGGCGAGACACTCCTAGATATATGTTTATACTTTCACGAGTATAAACATGCGAGACAGACGTGACATGACGTGTGCATGAAAAGTAGAATACATACGATGGAAAAGGTGTGTGAAACCTCGCACCTGTTGTTCCAGGAGTTTTATTCCACCACGTTGAGAATTGAATAACGTTGCATCATATATTCAACCCTGCCGTTCATTCCCGCTCCAGCTTACTGGCGTGAAAATTTTACGGTATGAGTACAATTCAAATCCCACAGTGGTCTGCATCTTACGAACTAATCTTCTCATTTCAACGAAATTATGGCAGAATTAGGTAGGTTTACCTAATTTATTATACCTCAATTTGGTAAAAAGGCTCCTTAATATGATGAATCCTACTCATTGAACTAAGGCAGCCAAAAAGTCAGCAGCATGTCGGCATATTTAGAAAGCGGTGCCTACCTTAAACCTGTTATGCCTACCTTAATTTACTTTCCTGTGATGCTATCTACTTGCTTTAAGCGTTTCGCAAATTTCTGAGCGATTTCGGTTCCATGTCTGTCTGTCCACGATATTTTCCCCCCAGCTGACTTGTTACTGGTTGACTAATCAATTTCTTCATTTCGATATGAAACGCCGATTTTCAATCCTGCATTCAACTTTCATGTTGGTTTCAGTACAAATACGTGCTAATTTTTCATTTTTAGTTTTCAATTCGTAAACAGGGCATGATACTAAGCCTCAAGTGTGGAACACCGCGGTTTGGTTTCACTTATAGGTAATTAGTCGTTACGAACTTCATGTTTTTGGGTTTTCCGTTGTGTGTGAACAAGTATGAAAAAGTTTTCATCTCTATGACAATGAAACAGGATTTATCTGACACAATCATCAGTGGAGGCAGCACTTCAAGCAATGTTCACGAGAAAATAGCTGAGGGATAAGGCAAACTAAGAACAATACTGCGAAGAAGTACCTAGTGTGTTAAAACTCAGTTTTCTCATTTAAAATCTGTGAAATAATAATAGAAACAAGGCTCTAATCGACCAAATAGATCTTGTGCGCAAAAGAACGGAATTTTTCGATCGAGTTGAAGGCTAGTAAAGCTAGACAACGGAGGCGGACTTCAGATGGCACATTCGGTTCCTACGTGACTTGAAACGTAAAATAACAAAGTTTGAGGGGTGTTCAAAAACCTACGCGCTACATCAACATAATTAGTTGGTAATGAGGCATTTGAAATGAAAAACTATTATTATTTACTTCACCAGTATTCGAGTGATTCTGAGGTGCCCAGTAGTGTTACATTTACAGGAAGGTTAGGCTGGTGTCGTGTGCCTTAGGTCCCCAAACGGGTGATGTTAAATGAGTCATTTTAACGTACGACGTTGCTAACGTCCTCTCAAAGTCACGTAATGTTTGTTGGGTACGTTAGGATGACGTATTTTAGTAGTCACCAAAAACTCTCTGTTATGTATACCGTTCCCTGACGATCGGGAGTGAATATATCTGAATTTCCGAGCCGTGACCGATTCCCTTGATGTCCCCGCAGTATTCAGCGAACCAATAGCTCCAGTCAGGAAAAGGGCGTGGTGAGCTCCCATTATGACGTCAGGGCGGAGGGAAATGAGGGCCATCGCCCGAGCTTATCTCAACACACTTGATGTCCAGGCCGATCTCAGTCCTCCTCTAATGATGTCTTTGTTGTCGCAGAAAAAAAGTCTTCCTTCGGAGTTTATCACATGGAACTCCAAAACATCTAATTAGGTAAGGTGTGTTTTTCCACGTGGAAAATAAGACAATTAGAAAGATACCTAAGATTCCACGTAATTTTTCACACTGATTCGAATGGTAACACTTACAGATTTCCCCAACTCAGCTATAACAGAGTTTTACACTTTAACTCACGAATTTTTAGTTCGTTTGTTATGTTAAAATTTATATGTTTGAAGTGTAAAACTAGTTAGTTAATGTGTAAAACTCTATTATAACGAAGTTGGGGAGATCTGTAAGTGTTACCATTCGATTCAGGGTGAAAAAACACGTGGAAACCGGCCCCAAACTCAACTTTTTTTAGAGGGTCATTTTTCACAAAAACCGTCGATTTCATAGAAAATACCATGTTTTTCATACAAACATACTTTTCTCCTCAAATTAGCGAAGTAAAATAAAAGTTTATAATATCGTTGGAAAGCTGAAATTCTAAGGTAGTTTTCCTGAAGATGGGGATTCAAAACCACTAAACAGTAGAAAGGTATATATATATGGTTTGATATTATAAAAATAAAAATGTTTTCATTATTGACTTCATTTTATGATGATTCGTATGAATAACCCAAAGTACAACCACCGACCCAAGGTACGAGTACAATCATCATTGACCCGAGGTACATCGACGATTGTATCTTGGGTCAAATTTTGAGTTTTTGGAAAAATTACACCATACTAACGGTAAAGTGATTATAGTGAAACTTGGGAGTCTGACATGTTCCCAAGTTATCATCTAACTACCTGAGATTGAAAAAATAAAATTTTCAAGTATTTTATTATGAGAAACATGTGTTAGAAAACTCGGCCCTTCGGGCTTTAGCCCCTCTGGACCCCCGGTTGGTTTCCGCTTTGGGCCTTCGGCTAAAATTCTAAAACATGGAACATGCTTCCTTCCCGCTAATTCGGGAATATTTTATTTTGTTTTCTTATAGTTATGATTTATGATGTTGCCAAACTAATTAGCCTGCCACCAAGCGGCACAACTATAATAAAGATTACCACCTCAACCAAGTAACAACAAAACAGGGCTTACACAATAATGTTGATTACTAACCATTTATAACATCGAATTATTGCATTAAGATCTTTTATATAAATTTAAAACTACGACATAAATATTTTACTAATAGAAATTAGAAGGAAGTACCTAGGTGGGTAATTTTCTGTTATGGTCCGCGTCTACAATCACTATAACCAAGATAAATTTCTCAACCAAGTGACAACAAAACAAGCGGCATTGTTTACTATATCAATTTTTAGCATAAATAAATAAGTATAAAACTACGACATAAATAGAAGAACAAGTACGAAAGAAATGCGTGATAAATCGAGAGCTTCCAGCGAATGGAGAACGATTTTTGTCCGATGAAAACTAAAGAAGTTTCATTTCCCCAGCAACAGCTTGGTTGTACGTGAAAATCATAAAAAATTTCGTGACACATCGCCGTCTCCCAACCGCGTCTCCCAAAAAACGTGACACTTTTCGTTAGTTAGCTCAAGGCTGAAGCATGTTCCATGCTAAAAAATGACCCAAGGAACAGACCCTTACCCTGGTTGAATATTCTACACAAACATCTGTCAACCCACCGAGATTGCCAAAGCCAAATTTCTAGCCCTTAGGGAGAGCGAATAAATGTACGTACACCCACCCGGGTGGTTTCATCCTATTCTTTTGGATGATGTCTATAAATGAGACCCAAAATAACATTACTGTTACCTTGAGAGTTTTCGATATCTCGATTTTTCAATATTTCAGCCCTTAACTACTTTCCTTTAGGGATGATCAAAATTGATGCCGAAGTTACTGGCTCATCCGAGGGCCAATGTATGATTTTTGAGCCAAATTTTTTAGCTAGGGGTGGTGTGAAAATTTTTGTCTTGGTCGATTACCGCGGTTCATTATTGAAAATAATAGGGAGGTTTTGCAACGTTGAGTCGTAGTCCAGTGGGAGGAACTACGAATAGAAATGGAGTATTGCGCATGCTTAAAATGGATTCTAAAGGTTCACGATCTACCATCAGTCCGATTTTGCTCGAGGGTATTTGGGTAGGTACAAGCAGGGACGGATTAAAGGGGGGGGGGGGGGGGTGTCCCCCCCCCCCCCCCCCCCCCCGAGAGGCAGAAGAAAAAAATTCTTGCAAGGGAACATGAACATCAGAATAAAATCACGCCGTCGCGCTTGTAGGTTGACGAAAGTACGAGTATAGATGAAGGAACTTTATACTGTGGGGAAACTGTTATGATAGGTTCCGGTTTTACTAATCTGCCACGGCCAATTTACTAATTTGTTCGTTTGAAATTTAGTAGCCCCACAAACTGTGTAGGTGCCACGGGGTATCAATCGGAGATTTACGTGGGTAGTGCTGTTCGTTGTTACGGTGGTGTTGAGTCCGTGTCGTGCTTTCGTCTATCGTCGCCCTTTTGTGAGTAGAAGAGCAGTGGAAACCAAACCATGTTAAATGTGATCTAATATTTTTTTCAAGATTCAAGATTCTTTATTTTGGCACAATAAGAAAATAAACAAAAGGAAATATAGGAAATATACTCATCAATAAATAAATAAATTTAAAAACATATTTACAAAAAAACAGCGAAACAGCGTTTTTTTAGTGTTTGAGTGTAGCTCCGTCAAGAAACGAGCATGGAAGATAACATCGTTCTTCTTTAAAAAAAATGAGGCAGCAAGTAAAGAATACAATTTTAATTAATAGGGATAAGTTTGTGTTCATCAGTTTATTTAACAAGTTACGGTAGGAACCTACTGTATTTGTCTCTCGTTTACGCTTTTGGTAACAGTAACAATACATAATCAATAGCCATAATATATACTCAACCTACCTACTGTTTCGACGAAGAAAGAAACGAATCGTGTTTTCTTAACTGATTGCAATCAGTGTTTTTCGATTGAAGTGAATTATTCACTGTTTTACATTTACCAGTAATAGACAAAAAATGTTCAACAAGGTAATATTTTATTTGAATTTTCATCTTTAATCAAAAATGTATTTTATTCATTTAATTTCATCGTGGGTGTTTATTACATGGTTTTTTACTTCTAAAGTAAAAAGAAAAAGTAAAGAGTGTATTATTATTTAATCCTGTGTTTACAATATAAGTGTATAATTTATAAATACTATTTCATCACGAGGACTATTCTCAAGGAGGCATGACATGCCTTTTTCGATACAATGTCATATTCGTGATTTTCAAAAAAGGTGGTTTGTTTGTAGGATTCATCCTCACTTAAATTATGCTGATAATGTTTTTCATGTTAATTTTTAATGGATTCTAAAGGCTCACGATCTACCATCAGTCCGATTTTGCTCGAGGGCCCCCACCCACAAAATTCCATTAGTCCGTCACTGGGTACAAGTCTCAGGATGGCATCCTACAAATTTTTTTGAAATAGGTGACCATTACACACGTCAAACCTGAAATTGGTTGTTGTAGATGAAGCTCCGATACTGATAGATCGATTTTGATGAAGTGGGTAGGGATTGTGCTACTTAACAGAGCAGATCTAGACACAGACACTAACTGCTGTCTTCGCCCTTTGTCGCGTATTAGGAGGTATCCTCATCTTGAAAAATGGTTCAATAATAAAACGTAATTGTCCAAGGGAAAAAAGTGTAAAATATCGTACATATGTAGGTAATAGGTACAGGTAGGTGCATATTTATAATATTGGTACATCTTGATCGTTGATCAAGTTGAAGTTCCCGAAAGAGATTCTCCTAACCCAAGGCGAATTTCAATGTTGCCCTTAACAACTACTCTTCCTTCTTCTACCACATCTATTTCTAGTGAAAAAAACTAAACCACATACGTAGATAAAGTTGTAGCTAATTTAGTAGGTACTTCTTCTATTATGAAAGAAAAAGAATACATTACAAGTTAGGTAATCTATGACTCGGGCTTATTTATGGAGAATGGGATTAGTTTAGTCACGTTAATGTGACTTTTGAATCGTTTCATTCAATCGTACAACGATTCCCTATTCGTACAGTACGACTCAGTGGTTAGCTTCGGGTTTGCTTGCGCTAGAAAAACCTCTTTTCGTACAACAACTCTGCTGAACACTGAGATCGAAAACTGCAAAAACGCCCTACTATCGCTAGAACAACATCCATGAATGCGTCGCTAAGAGGAAACGGTTGTTATGGCAACCTTGACATGATAGCCAAGCATTACGTGCTCCACAACGGTTGTCATCAGAGATAAGCGCTATGCGGAGCAACTGTTCGCAGATAAGGCACCCAGATACCTAGTTATCAGCCTACAATGCGAGAGGACCAAAACACTACAGTGAGCGTGCCCTTGAACGGAACTATGTAATCAAACAACAAATAACCGGTGATGACAGCAGATGGACACACAACTGAGAGACCTATATCCAATACAAATATTTGAAGGATTATGTACTTATACCTGTATATATCCCGAGTACCTAACTATATATTAGTGTGTTTAAGATATTTCCATCTAATTAAACAATATCAGGACCTCATACCGTCAAGTACGTACACCTACTTGAAAAATAATTAAAGACCTTCCCTGTATTTATCATCATTTTTTCACTTTCCAACGCGATTGGTTAAAGTGTCGTGTTACTATGTTTTAAAGGTAACGGTTGTTATTGTTATTAAACCAATTTTATTATTTAATCACTGTCTAAACTTATTAGGCTGCCTATACCTATGCCTATAGACATCAACCCCAAAAAGGCCGTGCTTCCTCAACAATTATTTGTTACAAGATTTATGACTGAATTCCACTGGGGGTGGGGGGACTGAATTCCCAATAAAAGTAGCTAATATACATACGTTTGCGACGGATTCTATGCGTTTCAATGCAATGGGGCCAAACCGAAACACGACTTTTGGGCACTTCAGTCAGTTTTTTGCCTTAAAATAAAAAAACGACGCATCCTACAGGGAAATGACCCATATACAACAAACTTAAAGAGTAGGTACATATAAAATTCCAAATCGAGAAGTCGAAGGACAACCAAAAACAACAAAATCAGTCAAGTCGATTAGCCAGAATATATCGTCAATTATAAAAGTGAGAGCGAAGAATTGAAGTGCTGAAACCATCGTAACATTGAACTATTGAATAACACATTGTGCACAAAAGGCACCGAGAATCATACGGCATCATTCTACGGCATTGAGAATTATAGGGGACCATCTTGGAGTTAATCCGCACAATCCATGAAACTTTCATCGGAATCGGGCTGAAACTTGGTGTAGGTTTGGGCGTGACCAGGTTTTACCACAGACAGACATGAGACAGACACGGAACCAAAATGGATCAGCAACCTCTGAAACGCAAAAAGCAATTGAAAATTTTGATTTTGGAGGAAACTTTTTTTTCGACTTATATCACGAACACAAAGCTTCCCTACCTTCTGTAGTGAGGAAGCAATACATCCACTGTCCCAAAGTGTTCATCCTCAGAGTTAACAGAGTAATCCTGTCAGCAGCCCTCGTAACATTTAGGGCCTGTTTCACCAAAGTTTTTGATCAACTTTTACTCATGAAACCGAAGATCTCAGCTGTTAAACAACGATATTCGGTTTCACCAACCAGATAAATCAATGATCAAATGCGCTAAATCAATGATCAAAACCAACCAGTCGAATTCGGGTGGGTAGCGTTCAAATCAACGATTTACTAGGTTGGTAGTTGTTTTCGCCATCTTTGCTTACATGACCGACATCCATTTTCCTACGCTTTCCCATATGTTTTGTTACATTTTCCTAGCTATTCTCTACGCTTTCCTACGTGCAGGAAAATGAGCCAAAGAGGAGTGATTAGAGCTTTGGTTTTCGAGGACGAATTTGACGAGAACGATGAAGACTTTACTTCACTATTCACCGTCCTCTTAGGTTTAGAGAGAGTATGGCGGATTTCAATCTCAATAAAATCGATTTTCTGAAGAGGTACCGACTTTCAAAAACTACTGTTTCGTCAGCCCTTGAACAAATTGATGATACCATCGAATACACAAGTCACGGGTAAGTGATGGGAGATACAAACATAAAAATACCTAGTAATGCAACTTGACCAGAATATATTACGAGACAATTATCATCTGTTTCCTGCGCTTTTTGAGGCAAAATAACTGGGGAATCACGGATTCTGCAGTTATGAAATCCATCGAGTACCAACCACTGCTTTTTAGGAGACCGACTCCCAAAATTCCCAATGAAGACGAATCAAAATCGCGTGTGGTTGGAGTATTCCAGTGGTTCGAAATTTCGCGGTTTTTACTTCAAACTTAAATCCAGAATCAGAATGGATGGAAAAGAGAGAAGCATTGAAGATTTCAGATTGGTAACAGCTGTTCTCTCACTATCTCGTTATCACCCTCATTTTGCGGGCAAATGACTCCTTGATATCGTCTAAATCACTAAATCGACGTTAAAACTTTAAATCGACGTTTTATGGAAACGCTGTAGATCGATGTTTACTGATAACAGAGTAACCATTGATTACACTGGTAAAACCCGTTTGTTTCAAATCACCATTCAAAACTCTGGTTCCGTAAAACAATGATCTACTATAACCATGGATAGTGACTGTTGGTGAAACCGGCTCTTAACTTTCTAGAAGGTGAGAATGACATGAAAGATTGATATGAATGGGATTTGTAAGAGATCTTTGGAAATACCCCACTCTTGAGAAGTTACTCTCCCGATTTTGTTAAGGAAACGTTTGCAAATGGGGGATTCGGATACGTGGGGTTAGTGTGGGAAGCCCAAAGCTCGCGGAGTGGGTTTGCGGTCGGGCTTCATCAAGAGGCCGAGTTCAACAGCCTGCAATAATTTTCCTCATCGGGGTACCGCGAATTACTTTCCTACCTACTTATCACCATCAGCCTTCCTGTTATGTTATGAAGCGGCCCCCAGCGACTTGCGAATGTCGGTCGAGAACGAGTCCAACAGGTTTACAAAGTGGACGAAGCGATTTGGAGTCAATAAACCAGAACCCACCCTGAGGTCCATTGATGAAATGGAGTGAAAAGTCCAAGAAAGCGTTGACGGCTCTTTTTAGCAGGCCTGACACGCCTGCGGTCGCGGTAGCGACGATTCGCTTTGTGCGTTGCACCAACGAACTTGCGTCAGGAACAGAAGGGCTTATGAATTTTACATCGAGCAGATGGTCATTGTGAGTGGACGTGGGTCGAGACAGTTTTGACCTCGTGGCTGGTTTGAGATCTCGAAAGACAAGGGAATGATATCGCCAATCATGACACAAAGGTTTGGCGAATAACAACATAGCATGAAAAATGTTTACCAAGATGGGTGGTCGGTACAATAATAATATAAGGTGGGTGGACAATAATATAATATGCGACAAAATAGCAGAAAAGAATCTGTACCTATTACATACCTAAACAGAGTGTCCCAAACCTAATGGTGTAAACTTCAGGGGTCTTCTGAAGCTCGTTTCTGATCGAATGTTCCGCTTAGAGATTGTTTTAAACTCTTTATTCCCGAATTATATAATTTTATACGATTTTTTTTTTAGTTATCTAAATTATGACATTAGGTACAAATAGCTTCATTTTCTACGAAAATCCTCTAAATGGCCATCACCATTAGAATCACTGCGAAATCTATAAAAATAACTACACCGTTGGAAAGAGCGATACATTTGTGTCTCCCTGATGATTAGGGGTGCGCTTTGGGCGGGGGGGGGGGGGGGGGGGGGGTGTCAATCTTTACGTCTGCGTAATCGGTCTCGGCATTGCTCAGCCCCTTCAATAGGGTTAAAGAAACCCAATTATACTTTTCAAAGGTCGTAGTTGATCGCGATAGAATCATGTTCTTCTAAAAGAATTCCAAGTAAATCTCTTTTACCAGTTTTGAGGTATTTCCAATAAATGTATCATTGCAAATTTATCATTCCTGGTGTGGCATAAGGAAATTTTGAAAAACCTCACTCTTGTGAATCAGAATCAAGTTGTCTCCAAGACGCAAAATTTTATTTGAAGCCTTCAAAGTTCAAGTAATACGTATCCCCGATTTCATCGAATTCCCTACAGTATAGATCTGCTATCGCGTAGAACTACCTAGAGTCAAATTTTCTAAAACATTCTTCCCGAAAATTCATCTTGTCCTTTTTTATTCAAAAAAGTTGTTCCTCTCGCTAAAGCTAATTTTCGGCATACTTTCTACTTGATCTGGAGATAGAGGACTTCGGGCTTAGAAATGGACTGAGGTTAACTGTTTCTGATTGGTCCACAGCACCAACGTATTTCTTATAAGAACGCCAGATAAACACCGATTTAACTGAGTGTGTTTGAAATAGTAAGTAATATTGGCACAAGAAGTTCGAACAAGATTACTCTAATTATACCAAGATTTAATACTTCCGCTGCACAACGTTCTCATCTATATAGAGGGATCATCCTTTTCAACAACCTACCTTGCGAAATTATTTCAACCAGAGTATCGCTTAGTAAATTCAAAGTAGATCTGAAGAAGCACTATATGGCTTAACTGTCTCATTTGCCTAATCATTTATGTTATTTCAATTATTATTGACACACATTATTATTTACTCCTCAAATTTTGAACTTTCTATTATTTATGTAAACCAATGGAGAATAGAGCTATATCATACGTACTTTATCTTTAGACCTTGATGGTGAAAATTCTGTATTGTAATTATTTATTTTAAAAATCACTAACAGGAGAGTTAAATAATGAACAGAGACGCCAATTCCCTGCACAAGATCCTTCTTATTGGGAACTGTAGCATTTTTTGTACAAATCTGTAATACATTGTTTGTAAATTGTTTTCTGAATAAAATGCATACTTATATATATAAAATCCCTACACACGAGAATCCGAGCCACCAGCTGTCATTGAACTTATCTTCTAATCTCTGGTTCGCAATGTAAGAGATTTCATGTCTAATTAGAACTAGAAGTGATTTATTAATCACTTGATAATGCGAAACTTTGTTAATCATTAGCGATCCTATTTGTTGCGTAGATGAACTTCCGCTAATAGGAAACAATTGACTCTTTATTAATGGATTTTTCAACTAACCCTTGTATAAGTCTATTGAACGTATAATACACCATGTGTATATTCTATGTTGGTCTAAATACCGCAAGTTGAGGACTTGTCTGAAATTAGAAGAATCACATTCGAGCGAAATTCATCCGCTGTTTTCAATGTACCTATATTACACGAATTATGAGATAAAATTGAACACCAACACTTCACTAATCCATCGGTAGGTACGGACAATAGTTTAAACTCAATTTCGAGCAGTCAGAGTTGGACTGGAGTTATATTATCAGCTGACACAAAGCAAGTTTTATCTGTTCCGATTTTACAAACACCTAACTCTCTAGCGGTCATTAATGCAAATTAGCAATTGACTCACTAGTTGTCGACAACAGACGGAAGGATTTTTAGCGAATTTTCGTATAAAATGAAGCTATTGCAATGGCTCCAACAATTTTAAAAATTGTTGAAATCGAAAATGTTCATCATTGTAATCCGTTTTGAGATATTCTAAGACGAATCCTAGAGTTTAACGTGTGTGTTGTGTGTGTGTGTGTGTGTGTGTGTGTGTGTGTGCGCGCGCGCGCGCGTGTGTGTGTCCTTCCAGACGATAACTCTCTTTAGGATTGAGATGAAAATTCCGTTCTTGCGCCAAAAAATCAAGCTTTCTAAACAAAGAGACGAGTTCGTTGGCCAGCACCATTAAATTGGTCAAATTGAGAAAAAAGTGCTGAAAAAAACCACTAAAATTGCAACAAAAGGCTAAATTTTTTAAATTTATTATTTTATTTATTTATTTTATTTTTTTTGCAGAATATTGCACAAATAAAGTGTATTTACTATAAAATAGAGCATTAAAAAATATATGTACAAAATTATACTGAAAATTGTACTTAAATTTCATTAAAATGTGCTAAAAATCGATAAAACTGCAAAAAAGTTAAAAATCCAAAATCTCTTTTTGAATAGCAGATTATTATTCAGAACGGGTTTTTGCCATAAAATTGGTATTTAACAACTTCTTTTTACTCAAAGTCCTTAATTTTCAAAGCAATGTAACATAAAATAGTAACCACCATGCTGCAAGACTAGAACTTTTTTTTATTCGATTTTTGGATCTTTGCTCCTAGTTATGCTGTTATCTAGCTTTTCATACATATACATATACGATATTTAATATATACCAACGGTACGCATTTAACATAATTCAATTTTATTACCTTCTGCTACATTAATTTCAAGTGATGAGAGTGAAAAGTTTTTCTCTATAGTTTATTTATTAATATCAAATAATTATTATGTATTAATAAGATTGAATAATAAGATTAGTTCAACTTGTATTTGAAGGGAGATGAAGTCGACTCATGCATACCGGCACAAGCTATGCTTACGAACTAAAAACTAAAACGATCTAAATCACTCGCGACGAAGTTGTGGAAACCCATTTCAAAACGGAATATAGTGAAAAAGTCCAGTCATGCAGCATGACCCCATGAGCGAATTTTTGAAGAAATCTTCGACATTTCAGTCGCTATTGATCGTGTTGAGAAATTTTAGTTTATGATTTTGACAGACAAACATGGAATCAAATTATTAACACATGCACAGAGTAAACTCATCAGTTGTGATTACATTTTTTTTTTTTTTTTTTTTTTTTTAAAGCACCTACTACCTACGTTTTAAACAGCATGGTTCTAGGATTGGTTATACAGGGATACTTCCATAAGAGTAGTTCATTCTGAATTTGGACAATGTTTCATGCAAATATTACCGATTTTTACAACTAGCGAACGGCATTATTTCGATTTTTGACTGATTTTTCAACTTTGGAATTTTTGAAAACTTGATACATATTCCTATAGGAAATTTTACGCTGATTCCGAATATACCACATGTTAGTATGCTGAAAAAATTATTTCGTACAACAAATCGCAAAAAACAGGCTATTTTGAAATTTTTGACTACATTTTTGAAAATTTCAACCCGAAGATGTAATCCGATCATGCTGGCCAACGAACTTGAACTTTCGTTTTGTGTCCTTAACATTTTAAAATTTGTTTGAAGTTTCTAGCACAATTCTACGGACAGTTATCGTCTGGAATGACACATACATACATATATACATACATATATACATATATTCATACATACATACATACATAAAAAAAATGCGTTAAACTTCAGAATATGATTCAGAATAGCCTGAAACGGATTTCTGCATAAAAGTTTTTCAAAAATTCACATTCTACAAATTTTGAGGCGAGAGCAATAGCTTAATTTTCTTCAAAAATTCGCTAAAAACGTCTATTTCCACGAAAAATAGAGTTACAATGTTGAATCGATTTGACGATTTGGCCATAACAATAACTTATTATATGTTACTATAAGTATGTTACTATATGTTACTGTTAGTTATAACAACTTACAGTATGTTGTTATTGTTTGTTACTGATGATTACCTAACCGCCGAAATCGATTTAACATTGTAACTCTTTATTTTTCGTGGAAATAGACAACGTTTTGTCATTAACTTCCGTTTTGAAGCTATGCTTTATAGGCACAATCCCACTCTCCCACACTACGCCAATCTTATTGAATTTTTTTTGTAATATTATTTTTTCTCATTATTATATATAAGTGAGTGCATATACAGGTGTACAAGGTTAAAGTGTTATTGGTTTTTTGGAGAATAATTGTCGATTATTCAGTGGTAGATTTTTCATTTATGTAATTCAAAGAAGGAATAAATTTCCTTTTATTCCATTCTACGTAGGTACCTACCTATCTTGAAATGTAAACCAACAAATTTTGAGGGGGGTTTACCTTTTTTTTTCTTCGATAACAAAGGTTCATTATTGAAAGTAATAGACCAATAGGAGAACCAAGTGCCTTAAGTCACCCTAAGGTACCCAATATTACATGACCTCTTTCATCATGTACAATGCCTTACCTAGTAGGTAGGCCTCTTTCCCAAACATGCGTAGTTCTACGCGTTGACGCAAAAAATCGCGCATGCGCAGTTGATATTTCCGTCTTTTCGCGTCCACGGGTAGAAAATTACGGGAAGAACAAAAGCTCTCAATTGTTCAAGGATCTAGCGCACAGGCATAGGTTCAGGATACGTGTCAGAACAAATGTTAGCGGAACCTAAGATTTTGGCGTAAATTTATACTCCTTCTCAGATTTATAATTTTTTTTTCACTTCCCGGAAGTGAATAATTTATTTATCCCGGAAGTGATTAAGAGGACTCGGAAGCCACAAAGTTTCCGGTTTCAACGGACAGCATCCAGAGGGTTCGAAGATCCATTAGATCTGTGACGTCAGCATCTCGGTGACGTCATAACGTGATTTGATTTGTTTGAACTGAACTGAGGAAAACAGACGACCGGTCGGCGGGGTCAGGGACACGTGACCTCGGGATTCCCGGCGGATCAAAGGCGAAATTTCCCCATCTCCTCCTGTCACGTGGTCCTTAGAGTGTGAGAATGTAGATTATAGGTAATATAAAACGATCATATTAGGCTCACCACAATTTACATAACGTGAGGAATAGATAGCGAACAAAAAATTCTTTGACGGTACCACGCAGGTTCAAAATTGTATGGTTCATGTTTCAAGATGCGAAAAAACATATTGGTGAGTCATGCTTGCATTACAGGGGCATAATTTTGTTAAAAATTTAAAAAAAAAAAGAAAAAAAACGTCTGCCAAGTTGGGTGTGGCACATAGCTTCCTCGTTTACCAACTCATCATCTTCCAACTATCATCCAAATTTGAGCGAGATCGGACGACTAGGGCGTGAAAAAAATAGAATATAATGGAATTTACATTTGCGTATGCACAGAGTGAAGTATTGATGGGTAACAATAAAACTGACAGGGGATCGTCTACTCCCTAGCCCGTACATTCCCTGAAAATTTCACCCAGATTAGGAAAGAAAGTTTTCAAAAATTTTGATTTTTAAATTTTCCGAGCAATTTCAATATCTTCATTTTCCACGAAAATTCTCAAAAAATAATCATGGAAATCCGACGAGAATAGTTCAAACATCACAATTTTTACCATTACCCCTCTATTCAACCCTTTCCATAATGAAATTTGAAACTCCTGAGATAAGTTCCGAAACTAGACTGTTCGTACTTGAACAAAATGAGAATCACAAAAATCTTTATTAAATCATCAAGATTCATCAATATTACCCCCTCCATTCACCCCTCCCATGATGAAATTTGAAACTCCTGACATAAATTCCAAAACTATATCCAATTCGTAATGGAATAAAATAAGAATGACGAAAATCCCTAAACAACAACACGGGCCAAGCCTTGCGTCTGGCTGTACCATCATTTCAGGCCTCCGAATTAAGAGTGTATTTTGTAGGTACTAATTTTAAATTTTAATACTCATATAAAAAATTAATACAAATAAACTATTCTATTCTAAAATCGGTCGAGATTTTGTAGCTTGGGCAGGACTTGAAAAAATCGGTAATTATCCCCTCCAACCACCACCAAATCCGAAATTCCCAAGGTTTGTTGCACAACTAGACGAAAATTGGAATTGAAAAATAAGAATCATGAAAATCGATTGAGAATTGCAGACTGAGGGTTCGACAAAATTTGTCGAAAAAATTCTTTTTTCGGCTTTTTCTTCTCCATTTGCCCTCTTCCATCTTGAAATTTAATTTTTCCTGCTTTTGTTGTACAACTAGGCTAAAATTGGGATCGAACAAAGGAACAATAAAAAAATTGTGGCCTATTTTGTTACAAAATTTGGCGCACACAACCAAACATGCGCCTATTCCCCCCCCCCCCCCCCCCCCCTAATATTCGGCCTTAGAATAGTCTGAAACGGATTTGTATACGGGGTTTTTATTCTCGTGCTTGAGTTGCCCCCTGGATCAATTCCAATAGGTCTTCCCTCTGTTAACGAAGCTTCAGAGTGACCTCCTAAAAAGGGGTTAGTAGTTGGTCCTGAATGAATCGAATGAACCCACCCGGATCGCTATACGAATCCGTCCGTTCGCTCTCCCTAAGGACAGGAAAAATTAAAGTCAATGAGAGTATGAATGAAAATGTTCTGAACATTTATTAAAAACTGCTCCATAAACTATGCAATAAAATTAACTGATATAATTTCAAAGCAATTCTCTTTTCAGGATTTTTGTATTCCTTAAATTCTCTTCAAGCAGGTACTACTAAGCAGCGTACTAAGTAGATATGTACGTGGGTGGATACTGATGAACTATTGTCTATGGACCAGACATCTGAGTAGAAGGGCTATCTAATACAATATGTTAAGTCTTTTGTGCCTTTTTCCTTTGCGATTTCCAATCGATCTTGAATTTAGAATCAACGAGTATTTGACTCCGTTTACCAAAAATTAATCGGTTTAAAATGTCGTACTAACGTAAAATTTTGGTTCTTATTGAAATAACGGTACCTACCCTATTCTAATAGAAAAACTATGCTTTACGTACTAGGTTTATTTTTCATGGAAATCTCAATTTTTCTCGGTTTTTAGCAAAACCCACAACCTTCAGTAATCCGGCAACCTGTCGCTGATCTTGTTTGCAGTGCTGTCAACTGCAGACAAGTGGTAGTTGATCCTCGAAAATGACAATTTACCTTCATTTTAAACTCGCTGACACAAATAAACCCACTCAATGCGGTATCAATTATTTATCTCGATTTGATTTGAAGAGATTTGAATTTCATTAGTCGCAGTAAAACGTTTTGTCGAATAAATTTAATTCCTCACTTTTCACTTACTCGTCATCACCGCAAAACCCGACTCGAACAGATCGCTCTTCGGTCCGGTCGTATTAAATAAATTGTCTCAAGTCGTATCGTGTTTTCATCTCGAGTGACTGACGGGGATAACGTTACGTCACCGTAACGTCGAAGAGTCGAATTCGAATGTGACCGACGGAGCCACAAAGAAGGAATAAATTTGACGTCTTATCGAAAAACTTCGATGAATCACCATGCTGAAGAAATCGGTACTTATCTCGATAATACCTAAACAATGTACAGCCAATGTTTGCGCGGTAATCATTCCACGACTTGAAATCATTCCACTTATCTACAACTTGTTTAGAAGTCAAATCATCAAAGCATGATTCACTAGTATGCCAATAGGAGATACCTTTACTATATCATTAATACTAGGTAATTATTCACTCAACCATTTGCTGAGATAATCATAAGTGAAACCGTCTCTCTCCGTTCTTCTATCGTTTCCCGATCATTTACTTCAGTCACATCGCATTCTATTGCACCTGTTTCTTTAGCACACTAGTGGATAAACGTATTGGAGACCAGGAAACTGAAAACAAACTGAGCATATCATTAGGTAATAGATAATTTAATTTTAAAGCTATGGAGATTTTATTGAACAATGGGCCACAGGAAGGATATTATAACACGGTATAAATTTGTCATCATAGGTACCGATTAGGTTTGCCAATTGTTGCACACGAAGAAATGGCTAACTACACGAATACCTACATCTAGCGGATAAACGTTTTGTAGACCAGGAAACTGAAAACAAACTGAGCATATCATTGAGGTAATAAATAATTTAAATTTAAAGCTATGGAGATTTTATTGAACAATGGGCCACAGGAAGGATATTATAACACGGTATAAATTTGTCAACATAGGTACCGATTAGGTTTGCCAACTGTTGCACACTCAAGTTTTCGAACATGGAAAAAATTAAGTGATGAAGTAATATTTGTACCTTTGCCTACCGTAAAGTTCACTTTACTACGAATTTCGCGTTACTGACCTCAAATTCTGATTTAGCTCCTTTGGGAACAACTTCTAAATGGTACCGATTTTCAGTTCAAATGTTATGTTAACATGTAAGGGATGGAAAAGTTACGTCATTTTGGACAAACTCCTTTTCTGAGATCTTCAAATAAATAATTTTGCTTGCCAAGTGGGGTGGGCAGTAGCTCGTTCTCACTATCATAACACGGACATGAAGGATTAGTGGTTTGGTTATTAATGACAAGGGGCTGGTGCGAACAGAGATCGGTAAAAATATACCCCTATTACATATAGGTAAAATAGGTCTATGTCGGTAAATGGCTGCTTCAAGAAATTCACAATAGCGGAACGCTTATTTTCAAATGGCTCGGCTTCGATGAAACCTGTAGGAAATCTAGGAAATCTACATGTTTCATCAATTCATATTTTCCTACGTTATTAATAGCCCAAAGATGATAGTACTATCAATAGACAACCCGCATGACGATCCCTGACTTTTTCATCGAAATCTGTCAGCAATAATTTAGTTATTTGTTGACAGAAATGGAATTTACCAAAGGTAGGTCGTCCAGAAACACGAGGAACGCAAAAAACAAACTAAAATTTCTATTCTGGAGGAATAATTTCGTGAACTTCCTGTACGAATAGAAATCTTCTCAACCTTCGAAGTGAGGAAGCAAAATGAGATGGAATATCCAATTTATCACTCCGAGAATAAACCGCAAATTACATTTTGCACTTCTTTGCTTCCAACATGAATTGGCTAGCCTCCTTCTACCCAATATTTCATTCAAATTATTGTGAGCCATAAAATTTAGTGCTACAAAGTTGATTGATGTAATAGTTTATAATTAATAGTCAACATAGGGATTTATGTCCTTTCCTTGTGTGTAACTTAGAGTAACATTACAATGAAGATGTATATTTAATTCAATTAATCAAGTATGAATGATAATCAATGGTATTTTGCAGCTGGCAAGGATATTACGTTTGACATGGGTAGAATAGTATGCCTACTGGCAAGAGATCGGAAAGCAACGCAATTCAGAATCAAACCTCAAAAATACTGAATTCTCAAAATTCGTTCATTTTTGGTTGACAAATAAGGGTCAGCCGTACTGCGAACTATCTTATCACAGGATTATATTTTTCCCAATCAAGATGATTTTATTTCTATTGCTTTTAAGGAAGCGAGCGGTTGCCAAAGAGCGTCTGAACATTTGAGGAGCTGACATGGAAAAGCAGTTAAGTCCAAAAATCGAAAGAGAATGGTTTAATGTTTTAATCGTCGAAGTGCAAGTAAACAGTCACGCCAACGGCGTGGGAAAAGCCTTTGGTCCTCCCATCCTTGCTAGATCGCACCGTGAATAAATGTGTGACCTTTGAATGGAGAAGAGATTATGTCCAACAAATTTGAAAAGAGTTCAGAGGAAATTTGATTTTTGGACTTAACTGCTTTTCCATGTCAGCTCCTCATTTCTTTTGGTTATGTAAGCTAAATTCTAGTGAAATCTAATTTCAAATGAATTATTGACATATTTTGAAAATGGCCCTTCCCATTTAACAATCAAACACACTTTTTGGAGTCGATGTAATGTGATGCTTTGGCTTTCAGAGGGGCTCGGCTTAGTCCACGTTTGCGAAAAAGCAGTTTTTATTACTGCTTGCTGAATGCACAAAACTGATGGGTCAGAATAATATGAACAAGAACCACCCAAATTACTTATTAAAGCTACAACGTTGCACTATGGTCCAGGATATCTGAAAAACTGCAACATCCCAGTATCAGTTGGTACATTTTAGGGACAAGTTGGATCCTCCCATATACCCAGGCAGGTCGCTCCACACCCTGGTTGCTATCAGTGAAAACTGGGAGTACTAATAGGGTTCTATACAATTATGGCCAGTTTATTAGTGCTCAGTCAAATCTCTTACTAATTAATCACTAATTATAAATAATTACAAAGAGGTTAAAATGTGATGGGCTTTCAGATAATGTTATCCGATCTTGAGATGACTGCTGACAGTGCTGACGAACTAATCAGAATTTACCACGAGGCAAACAGTGGTACCACAAAAACAACAAAACATTCCCACGAAAATAGGTTGGAGCACTGCGCAGTATTAGTTATTTCCTGAGACTGCCAGAGGAGTCATTTTTCAGGCGCATCTTCCTTATTTCTTCCATAACCTCTCATTTACATCATTTTATCAATTGTGAATTCAGTTTCTGAATATATTCTTCCGTGAATCGATAAAGTTATACATGTTTTCCTTTTTACTACAAATGATTAAGTACCTACAGACCTAACTGCTCTCAGCCTCTTGCCGTTCAATGCAATACTTCACTGTACCTACTTCCCCAATATTTGTTTTCAATAAATTAGGGTTCACTTTTTTTTCTTTTTTTTACAGCCTTTAATTGTGAATCTTTACCAATCCCCCCCCCCCCCCCCCCCCCCCTTCTCCCTTTATGCTTCCCAAACTTTTTAGCAGTTCCAGAAAATGTTTTTTAGGTCAACTACAAAGCTTTCACATTGGCATTCAGGGCGTTGGGAAAGTGAAAAGAGCGTAGGTAACTACTTATCTCCTAGTATTTATACACAGAACGAAAGCACATTGGGAAGGTACTACCTACCTTTTTTCAACCCCTCAACACTTCTTCTTCATCTTCCTGCCAAAACATTTTATAATTTTGATATTATAAAACAGATGAGTAGTCCATTGGATTTCGTACTCAATAAGTGATACTATAAATTGTTGTAAAACCTTTCATTAAACGAAATCGTGTAGGTCATTAAACGAACCCATTAAATTTGTAGTTCTCATGGCCCTGGATAAAGAACCGGTGGTCTGACAGACCCTTACGTTCCTTTAGAAAATTTTGATTAAAATGCGAAAATTTTGAACTGAATTCAACTGAGAGATAAATGGTTCAGTAGCCTAATTACAATTACGACGGCTATGATAAATGTAACGAAATCCTGAGAATGGATTTGTATAATGTGTAGGATAAAAGTGCGTCTTTGACTACGTTTTGAAAATGTTCGAAATTTGAATAAAATGTTTTAGGAACACGAAGCAAAAAGTTTTGCAAATTTTTAAACAAATTTACAGTACTTCGACGTTCATATAGATGAGAAATCCGTTTACAGAATCAAAATATCTAATTCCTTTCTCAAATGGGAAGTAAACTAAATTTGGCCCCGATAGTGCTGACATCTCTTTTCACAGAATCTCTCACCAATAATACTTCATAACATTTAGCCTTAATACCTGGATAAAGTAGGGAACAAAATCTGGGAGCTAACGCGGTCGCTAACCCAAGGGTTACGATAATCTCGTAGTGGAGGTACGCATTTCATGATGCTATCTCCAGGATATTATCAATAACTGGAGCACCAACTCGAGATGGTGTCATTCCAAATGACAGATTGAATCTGACTCAGCTACTGTCTTTCCAAATATACAAGAGTTCAGAGCACATTCCTAACCCGCACATTCCTTGAAAGTTTCATCAAAATCGGATAAAAACTGTTGAAATTAGGCTCGTTTAAAAAATAATACATGTGTAGTAACTACCAATGTTATGATTACCCTTTAGGGTTGACACAAATTGATGTCGAGCTTCTAGGAGGTCATAACCTCCTAGGAATCCGCATAAAAATTTGACTTTTGTTTTTTCACAACCGAACTTGGAGCGAACAATAGATGACGCGTCATCCAAACATAGGATCATTCGCATCTTGGATCATATAGATTCCCACAATTATATATTCAAGGGTTCAAATCAACAATCATTAACATCTTGTATCATCCCAGATCATTTAAGAATCAACTCCAGAAATTCATGTTTAAAGTGATAAACATAAGATATATTATTGCATACCAGCCGTTAATCATTTGCTCATCAATAGAGAAGTTGAAATCGTTATCGTCCAATACCAAGATCGAATCTGAGCTCGCTCTCACCCAAGCGAGAAAGCACACGATTTTTCGTCTGAGAATTCAGAATCTTATAATTCCCACTCTGAATCAAAGGCCATCATTTTCATAAGAATGAAGGAAAGAATCGTAAACATAAGATATGAGTTGATTACAATTACCATTACAATTACTGTCTAGCCAATGATTTTATTACTCATTTTACTTGGCAGCTAAATCGGTACCTAACCGAACCTCAGGCGCTCGGTCAAAATAATCAGCGATTAGGTATTGGTTAACTGATAGGTGAAACTGACTTGATAAACAGGTTTGCCGAAGATAGTCAGAGATTTGACTTACACCTTAATTCGGCTAGCAAATTCGATTTATTGGAGTAAATTAGGTGGGTTATCATTTGCCATGAATCGATTGCGATGGATCTCAGATCGCTATTCCAGTACCCATGGATATGGAAGGAGAATGGATGGATGGACGGAGAATGGGAGTAAAAATAGAGTGTTTTGGCGATGAATCGATTGAGAAAGAAAAAACACTGCAAACTATTACAAAATGGTTTATTATTTCTGTGTAGATAGCCTGTGTTAGAACGCAGATCATTGGTCTATAATTATTAAAACCCGTATGTAATGTATCACCTTAACATGGCGCATTGTGCCTCCGAGGAGGGTTCACACTTTTACAGTTCCAAGACCCCGCAATTGTACGCTTCACAGTAAAGATGTTTAAAAAATGGGAAAATGATGCTTAAAGTAATTTACGTTAGCGCATGCATGCAGTATGCAGTAATGATTTGAGAAAAATGTAATTGGTGGGGAACAATCAATAGCTTAACCCTCAAATTCCGAGAAACTGTAATAAAAATCCGATGAAAAATAGACCTTGTTCTTGGGGGTAGGTACACTTTCGCGCATGCACAGGAGCAAATAATGATGGAATCTTGATGAAATTAACAAGGAATAATTTAACCATTGTCCTTCAACTATGCGCCAAATTTGAGTGGGATTGGACGACTAGGGCGTAAAAAATTATGCTTGAAGGAATTTACGTTTGCGTATGCGCAAAATGAAGTAATGATTTGAGAAGTATGGAATTAACAGTGGACCATTTACAGCCTAACCCGCACATTCCCTGAAAGTTTCATCAAAATCGGATAAAAACTGTTGAAATTAGGCTCGTTTAAAAAATAATACATGTGTAGTAACTACCAATGTTATGATTACCCTTTAGGGTTGACACAAATTGATGTCGAGCTTCTAGGACAATCTAGACCTCAAATGCGATTTTTAACACACGTTTCATGAAGTTTGCTCTATTAATTTCGGAGAAAAGCCACGGACGGCGGACGAACGGATTTTGTTGACATGGATATGTCTTTGCTCTGGGGGGTCAACCAAAAATTTTCGTGACGCAAAAAATATGTCACAATTTCTAATGATGTTCACGTACAACCAATCCGTTGCTAGGGGAATGGAACTTCCGTAGTTTTCATCGCACAGAAATCGTTCGCCACTCGTTGGAAATCGCTTGATTTATGTGATAAATGTTCACATCTCAAGCTACCAATTTCCCCCTCCTTACGTACCTGGCTACATTCCTAAACTAAGTTGATTGGACTATAAACAATTTTAATAAGCCGGTTACAATATTCTTAACGTAAAGCAATAGCATCATTTACTGTCCTCCATAGGAAACATTATCACCCTCTTGACAACAGTCGACTGTAAACAACAACTCATTGTTGTGGCTTCTCTCCACAGTTATTTTCAACATTTCTATAAGTAAACCGTTGTTTTGTTGGAATTAGTCGGGATGCGGCCCAGGGAAAATAAATGAAATTATTTCATTTATTGTTTTATTTGATAACGTTTCGTCCTCTTACTGAGGAAATCTTCAGGTCTTGGTGTGTCCAGGAAAATATGTATAAACATCCGAATATAACAGATTTGTCAAATAATACAGTGGCTCACCAAGTCAACTCAATGTCAAGAAAGCAAGATCTGAAGATGTCCTCAGTAAGAGAACGAAACGTTATCAAATAAAACAATAAATGATATAATTTCATTTATTAATGAAAAATCAGGCTATCATGAACATAAAAATGATAGCGCCTATATTGGAGAAATAACTTTAATAGAATGTATAGTATGCTTATTGTGTCTCCAAGAATAATAGAATAAATACTTTATCCTACTTTCGTCGCCTACAGTCCAAAGTTAAAGGATTTTTTTACAACTCTCGAGGACAACCGTTATGAAATCCCCAATCAAAGACATATCCATGTAACATGGTATCTGCTTGTAAAGCAGATAGTGGAACTCGTTTACGAGTTTTTTTAAAATTCGATTTCTGGATTCTACGCACCTTGAAACGTGTACAAAAAAATTTCAGGGGGGTTAAAATTTTTTTTTCTTTGTCGATGACAAAATCGGGTGAAAACTGTGGAAAATAAGGTCATTACAGGTATTTCACATTGGCGCATGCGCAGTAGCTATTATTGATACAATTATTGAAATTGAAAAGAGGTAACAAATTTAAGCGAAATCGAACGACTAGAGTGTGAAAAATGGAGCATAATGGAATTTACGTTTGCGTCTACCCAATAGCCCGCACATCCCCTGAAAATGTCATCCAGATAAGTTGAAAACTGAGGAAAATAAGCTTGTTAGAAGAATTTCATATTGGCGCATGCGCAGTAGCTAATTATACAACCATGTTGAAATTGATATATGATAAAATTGTCATCCCCCTACTATCATCCGAATTCGAGCGAGATCAAACGACCTTGAGCGTGAAAAAATGATGCTTGGTACAACTTACATTTGCGGATGAGGCAGAGTGGAGTATTGATTTCGCAACAACGGAACTAATAGGGGACCGTCTACACCCTAGCCCTCACACTCCCTAAAAATTGCTTCCAGATTAGGAAAGAAATTTTTCAAAAATTTTGATTTTAAAATTTTTTGAGCAATATCAATATCTTCATTTTCCACGAAAATTCTCAAAAAATAACCATGGAAATCCGACGAGAATAGTTAAAACCACAATTTTTACCATTACCCCCCTCTATTCAACCCTTTCCATAATGAAATTTGAAACTCCTGAGATAAGTTCCGAAACTAGACTGTTCGTACTTAAACAAAATGAGAATCACAAAAATCTGACAAAAATCTTTATTAAATCATCAAGATTCATCAATATTACCCCCTCCATGCACCCCTCCCATGATGAAATTTGAAATTCCTGACATAAATTCCAAAACTATATCGAATTCGTAATGGAATTTACGTTTGCGCATGCGTAGAGTGAGTTATTGAGTCAAGAACGATGGAACTGATAGGGGACCGCTTACCCCCTAGCCCGCTCATCCCCTAAAAATTGCATCCAAATCGGATGAAAACTGTGGAAAATAAGCTTGTTACAAGGATTTACGGACACACAACAGACACAGAGACACGGAACGTAAAATGCAAGTAGAAATTTTGATTTTGGAGACCAAAAATTTTTCTTTTCCCGAAAGTGAAAACAATGATTCCGCTACCTTTAGGTAGACTCGGAAGCAAAATTCTTTCTGCCTCGCTCTGTTTCCCTCTCATGCCTGTGTTTTACATGTGGCTGAGCTGGTTAGACGGAAGACAGAACCCAGGTTAAAATACACTAAAACAAAGACACTACTAAACTCGCCTGCTCTAGAAGATTCAGAACTTTGCTGAAGACTTGGATGCGAAAACCGTCACTTTTGAGACGAACTAAATCACTCGCGACGAAGTTGTGGAAACCCATTTCAAAACGGACGTTAGTGAAAAACGTTGTCGTCTATTTCCACGAAAAATAAAGATGTACTCGTACAATGTTAAATCGATTTCGACGGTTACCGTTTGTTACTGATGATAGACCAACCGTCAAAATCGATTTAACATTGTAACTCTTTACCTATTTTTCGTGAAAATAGACATTTTTCACTAACTTCCGTCACTTTTGAGGTTGGAATTGAGCAAATTGGAATAGCTAATTCTACAGAATAAACCGAGACCAAGAACGCAAAATTTGGAGTTGATAAAAAGGCGCTGTATTAAAACAAAAATCTGTGAAAATTGTAGGGTGTAGGTATGAGGAATTTGTTATTTTTATTCACTTATTTTATATATATATATATATATATATATATATATATATATATATATATATATATATATATATATATATTTTTTTTTTTTCCCCAAGGAAAACTGTAGTGTGTAGGGTGTATGAGGAATTCCTTTTCTTTTTTTTTAAATTCATTATTATTATTATTATTACTGTTTTTATAATTTTTTTTTCTTCAAGTAAACATAACCCGAGGTTAGGTACGATTACCAATAAATAAATGATTACCTATAGAAATCACCGCGCGTCAACAAATCCCCGAACTGACGTTAGTAATAAGTTGTCGCTGATAACACCCTCGTTTGATAAGATACGTACAGTCGTATGTACAACTTGCCCATTTTACAAATTGAGTTACGGCTTGACTTATTGCACGTGCAAACTGATAATACTTTACAAAAAGGCCTTTTGTCCTTAAATTGGTTTTTTATTGATCTCCAACGTTTCTCCCCTGGAACTGATGATTCTCCAGGGAGATGAAAATTAAATTCAAAATATCAAATTTAAATTACTAAAGTCACAATTTTTTTAATGAAAATCAAATTTAAAGTTAACAGTTTATGAAAATCAAATTTAAAATTGTTTAGCTATATGTAGATAACAATTTTTTCCATATGCTTATCTAGTTCGCTTGGGACGGTAATTATAAATTTAAAATCCTAAAATGAAATGAGAGTCAATTTTTCTCGTTTTACAATTACCGTCATAAAAACATTGTTACCTACATAAACCTAAACAATTTTAAATTTAATTTTCATAAACTGCCAACATTGAATTTGATTTTCATTAAAAAAAAAAAAAAAAAAAAAAAAAAAAACAGGAATTTTACTATGTTAAATTTTATATTTTTATTTAATTTTCATCCCCCAGAGGAATATCCAGTTCCTGAGAAGAAACGCTGGAGATAAATAAAAAACCAATTTAAGGACAGAAGGCCTTTTTGTAGTTTTGAAAAAATTTGAACTGTCTAAATATAGAAAAGTTGCAAACAGACAATTTTATCCTTTATGGAACTAACATGAAACAGAGCGTGATGAGAGAATATAATATTTAGAATTTCCCATTAATGAAGAAAACATGATGTGATAAGGGAAATTCTTATCAATATTGGAGTCGGGGCGTATCCTAACCTTATAGGCAGATAACCTGTACAGAGTGGGATAGGTAAGTTCTGACGAAGGAGGAAATTTTTGAAATGAAATTAATATTGTTTTGTGGTGTTTAAATCCGAATCATTTAGAATTTAACTGCACGTGTGCGAATTTATGGATGAAAAATGAGGTACGGGCCTTTACGACTTTTAAGAAATTGTTTTCGTTTGTGGATTGGATTTTCGAGGTGATTATAGTTAAAATGCGAAATAGGGTTGTGTTAAATAGGAATTTAGATCGTGTTTGCTTACTTTTCTCCGCCGGCGACTGCGGGGAGACGTCGAGCTTGGGGTCCGAGCCGCGCGTCATTAGCACATGTTACCGCGGACGGAGCTAGAGCGGTACTGCCTGACGCGCCGCCCGCATCGCCCCCCGCGACCCACCCCGCGGTCCTCCCTGCCCCCGCGACCCATCACATGGGTCCACCCTGCCCCCGCGGGCCACCCCGCGACCCACCTTCCCCCCCCCACACGGTCCACCCTACCCACCACCCCCCAGAGCATGGCCTGACCTAATTGCCCTGGTGTTGAGGGTGCGCGACCTTGAGGGGGAAAACCAGCTGGGTCGCTGGGGGGCAAAATGGCCGCTTTTACTCTGAAAATTCAGAGGCACGTGGTGGACACGTGTGGGTTGTGGAAACTACCCTCAGTACCCCAAGTTCAAGTTGAACACTTTTTGTTTCCTTATTTTTGGAAACGACGTGGGGTACTCTTAATTTTCCCAGAAAACGTTCATTTTATAACGAATTTTCTGTAAAAATGAAACTATCAGGCTGCTGCATTTAAAGTTGCGCTGAAAAGTAAATTGTTGGAAAAATATTGAAAGATTGTATTTAGATTTTCAGATGTATTAATGCTTAATTATTTTCCAATTTTTCAACAAGAATGTTGTAAGAAGTAATTTTACAATTTTGCATTTTATAACTTTTTTTTTTTTTCACATATATTTACTACCACAGAATTACCTACTATAAAAATTTGGTTATCATGATTTAATCGATCGTAAGAGGAATATTGTGCTATTTCATCCAGAGAAAGTGATAGAGAGGGCCCTGCCCCCGCGACCCGCCCCCACGGTCCACCCTCCGCCCCCCGCCTACCAGAGCATGGCCTGACCTAATTGCCCTGGTGTTGAGGGTGAGCGACCTTGAGGGGGAAAAACCAGCTGGGTCGCTGGGGGGGGGGGGGGGGGGGGGGGATATGGCCACTTTTACTCTGAAAATTCAGAGGCACGTGGTGGACACGTGTGGGGCGGGGAAACTACCCTCAGTACCTCAAGTTCAAGTTGAACACTTTATGATTCCTTATTTTTAGAAGCAACATAGGTATTCTTATTTTTTCCCAAAAAACGTTCATTTTATAAAGTATTTTCTATAAAAATGAAACTATTGCAAAGGCTCCAAAAATTTTAAAGTAAAAATTTCCACGATCCGGGTAGTTTCATTCGATTCTGTGGAATGATTGGTATATATCAATGATAGCCGAAAAAAACTATGCTTACTTATTTCGAAAGTTTTCGAGAGCTTGATCTTTAATATTTCAGTGCTCTTTCTCTACCCTTTAGTGTTGATTGAAATCAATGCAGAGGTTCAGGACCAACTAGCCCCCCTCATAAGTTTTAATTTTTTTATTTTTATTATTATTATTATTTTAATTTGTTTTTATTTTTTATTGTTTGATTGAAATTTCATAAATTTTGGTTCCGTTTTCGGAAAAATTTCTGGTTGTTGTATTGATGGTGCGGTATTAGCATGTGCGAAAAATTGATTAAGTATAACCCTATTTAGAACAGTCAAGGTGGTTGGTTGCCATTCATTCTCCATGGTAGGGGTGGTTTGAGGGGATGAGAGTTAGTTATTGGCTTTTCCTCATCAAGTTTTATTTTACAACGCCATACTTTCACCTCTGTGGAAGGCCTCATCAGGGATATTTTCAGGTTAGTGTAGTAGGCATAGTCTTGTTCATGCTTCCGAGTCTACCTGAAGGCAGTGGAAGAATTGTTTTTACTTTCGGGAGAAAAAAAAATTTTGGTCCCCAAAATCAAAATTCCCACTCGCATTTTACGTTTTAGACCATTCTGAACGACTTTGGGGTTCCGTGTCTCGTGTGTGTGTGTGTGTGTGTGTGTGTGTGTGTGTGTGTGTGTGTGTGTGTGTGTGTGTGTGTGTGTGTGTGTGTGTGTGTGTGTGTGTGTGTGTGTGTGTGTGTGTGTGTGTGTGTGTGTGTGTGTGTGTTGTGTGTGTGTGTGTGTGTGGTGTGTGTGTGTGTGTGTGTGTGTGTGTGTGTGTGTGTGTGTGTGTGTGTGTGTGTGTGTGTGTGTGCGTGTGTGTGTGTGTGTGTGTGTGTGTGTGTGTGTGTGTGTGTGTGTGTGTGCGTGTGCGTGTGCGTGTGCGTGTGCGTGTGCGTGTGCGTGTGCGTGCGCGTGCGCGTGCGCGTGCGCGTGCGTGTGTGTGTGCGTGTGCGTGTGCGTGTGTGTGTGCGTGTGCGTGTGCGTGCGTGCGTGCGTGTGTGTGTGTGTGTGTGTGTGTGTGTGTGTGTGTGTGTGTGTGTGTGTGTGTGTGTGTGTGTGTGTTTGGGTTGCTGGGGTAGGGTAACCGTTGGTGTTTTTATCTCTTCGAAGCTCCTTCATATCCCTACCCAAGTCATGGTCATACGTCCCCGTCGTGCAACCCGGGCACCCTCTGGTTTACCAGAGGGTGGCAGAATGACCCTCTGGCGCTTAGGGGGGAGGCTCATGTCAATGGGTCTCCCGACCCTTCACAACGCTTCCCCGTTATGGATAGTACGAACAGACAGCCTCATAACCCCCGTGCGCCCATTGGCCCGCGGGGTTCTAGGGGAGGCGCTCGGGGGCGCCCCAGGCAGGGGCATCGGCCATCCTCTCCCTCTTCTTCATCCTCATCTTCCTATCCCTCATCCTCTTCCACGACCCCTGTAAATGCCCACCAGTGTGCCCACTGTGAGAGAGCCTTCAGTTCCAAGCGTGGCCTCAGTGCCCACGTCTGGCAGAAGCATCCTGTACAGGCCAACGCTGCAATTGATATAGAGCGAGAGCGGCCCAGGTATGCTTCTGAGGATTTGCGGCGAATGGCAGCAGAGGAGGCAGAGGCTGTGCGTAATGGGGTACGAAATATTAATGTAGTCCTTCAGGCACGTTTTCCCATGCGCACGCTTTCTGCCATCCAATCTCTTCGCCTGAGGCCCCACTATAAGCAGCTTGTCCAGGATGCAATCCTGGCAAATAGCAGTGGGGCCTCCCCCGCATCTCCGACAGGTGTGGGACAACAGCCCGCCGTTCAGCAATCCTCCCCCGGGACCTCCGGTCTTCTTGAGGATTTGAAGACCGAAGTGTTGAGGCTCGGGGAGCAGGTAGGCCGTATTGATGGTTACGAGAGTGCCTACCTGCAGGATCTGGCGAGGCGGGCTGTTGAGAGGACTGTTGGCTTGGAAGACGAGGTCGCGGCCTATGTACAGAGGAAAATCCAGCTCTCTAAAAAATAGACCCCTAATCACACCCACTGGTAAAACTCTAACAGCTTATGCTGATATAGCTAAATGTTTCTGCTCGCATTACTCTAGGGTGAGCAATCCTCGACCCAAGGAAAGCAAAAATTGTAGAAAACGCCACTCACCATCCTGTCTAAATGAACTGGAGTCCGGTCTGTTCTTCTCTGAATTCTCAGCAGCTGACCTAGAATGCGCTATTGAGAGCATGCCAGGCAAAAAAAGTCCAGGTTCCGATGGAATTCTCCCAGAGTTTATCAACCACCTTGGGCCTCAAGCTAGGCTGACGATCCTCTGCCTTATGAACATGGTTTGGGCAAAGGGTTTCCCGAGCGAATGGCGCAAGGCAGACATTGTTCCCATCCCCAAAAAAGGGAAGGACACAAACACGCCGGCCGGCTGCCGACCAATCGCACTTACAAGCATGTTGTCCAAGCTGTTTGAAAGGATGGTCCTGGAAAGGTTACAGTACTACCTGGAGCAGAAGAACGTCCTATCAGAGAAGCAAGCTGCATTCAGAAAAAACCGTAACACTGTCGAGCACGTTGCCTACCTCTCACAAGAAGTGAAGAATGCGTTTCACCGCAAACAGAGCACTATAGCGGTGTTCATCGACTTGAAGACAGCATTCGACTGTGTATGGCGAGAGAGACTCCTCGAAAAACTCATGGATCTCGGCATCTCCGGGAACCTGTACGACAGTATCCGCTCCTTCCTTTCCCAACGCTGGATTCGGGTGAGATACAATAATGTATATTCCCCATACAAACAAACGCGCTTGGGGGTTCCACAGGGCGCAGTCCTCAGCCCCACCCTCTTCAGTATTATGATCAATGATGTGGTGGCATGTCTGGAGAACATCCCTGGAGTCCGAGCCTTGCTATATGCGGATGACTTGGTTCTATGGGCATCAAGCAGCGATATGCGGGCTATTGAATCATGCTTGAACGGAGCTCTCGAAAACCTCAAGCATTGGATTAGCAAGAACCGCATGGAGGTTAATCCCAGTAAGTCTGAATTCCAAGTTTTTAGCCTCTCCACCAGATGCCAGAAATCTCGCTTAAATACGATGGTGAGCCTTTGCCTCAGACTGATTCAGCCACGTACTTGGGCATCAAATTAGACAACAGACTTGGGTGGAGGAAGCATGTGGGGAAGGTGTTGGAACAAGGCGAAAAGAGTCTTGGACTTTTGAAGAGACTGGCTGCAGTCAAGTGGGGGGCAAATCAAGACTTGCTGGCCCTAACTTATAAAACATACATCAGGCCATGCATTGAATATGGCGCAGAAGTCTTGGTGACAGCTAGCGACAGTGTGCTTAAGCCACTGGATACACTTAAAAATAAAGCACTAAGACTTATTACGGGTGGAGCGAAATCAGCACCTATAGCTGCAATGCAGGTGCAAGCCAACGTTGAACCCTTGGATATCCGTAGAGATTTAGCTGCCGTGAAGCTCTTTGACCGCGTGAAGAGTCTCAAAATTCAACATTGGGACTCTCAGGAAGCCTCATTCCAACGATTATCAACGCAGCAGCCACTGAGCCTTAGAGTAGAGGCAATATCGGAACGCTACAGTATTGACATTGGTCCTAGGCAGCATTCCGGGTCCAAAAAACTGCCATGCAAGAATGTTGTGGAATGTGAGCTGCAGTTGATGGAGGACGTCAAGAAGGAAGATACCCCAACTGCAATTCTACGAGCCTTAGCCATAGAAACTATTGCCCTTCGGTACCCTTACAGCGACTGGCTACATATTTATACCGACGGGTCTGCCCAAGGGTCGAACCGTAACGCGGGTGCTGGCGTGTATTGCTCGGAGTTCCAACTATTTGCTCCAGCAGGGATACGAAGCACGAGCTTTGATGGTGAAGTAAAAGCAGTCTGCCTGGCACTTGATAGGTTGAAAGAGAGAAATGGTACGAACATTTCCATTTTTATTGACTCCCAGGCCGCCATTCTCTCTATTGCTTCAAGAACTCCCACAGATCATGCCGAAATCGTTAATGCCAGACAATTAATCGATGAGCTCATTGAAAAAGGAAACAGGGTCGTGCTACAATGGGTTCCCAGCCACTGTAGCCTTCATGGCAATGAGCAGGCCGATCTGTTGGCAAAGCGGGGCTCGGCGGAGACTCAGCCAGATGAACCATTGCCAATCAGCTCAGCTCGGAGAATCCTCCGAAGTAAATCTGCGGAAGAAGCCAGGAGAAGATGGGTGGAACAAGCAGATGGGAAATCTTGGCAAGCCCTTCTAGATACTCCACTGCCTCCATCATTGCCTAGGAGTGAAGCTGTGGCGCTTTTCCGCCTCACCATGGGCCACGACTACTTGCAGAAGCACCTTTTTAGAATTGGAGTTGTGGACTCTCCATGCTGCCCACTTTGCCACCAAGGTGACATGGATGCTGAGCATTTGCGAACATGCTCAGCTTTGACTGATGTCTCAATTGACATTACTAATACTGAGAGCCAAAAACTGGCTAAACTTTACTGGGCCGCCCGTAGCCAAATGACTTAGCCGTCAAGAGCTCTGGCGTTATTTAAAAAAAAAAAAAAAATGTACAGAGGATCTTCCCACAGGTTGGGGATGCGACCGTGGCGGGGCATCAGGGAGGACATCCTCCTGTGTCGGTGCCCCGTGGAGGTCGCAAAGCAGCTAAGCAAGCAAGGAGGCGGGAATACCAGCGGGTCCAGAAGTTGTGGAGGAAGCATCCGGCTCGTGTAGCTGCAGAGGTACTGGAGGGAGCTGGGGATGAACAAGTTTTGCCCCCACTCCAGGAGTTTGTGGAATTTCGGGAGCCACTTTTAAGTGCTCCCAGCCACAACCCTGGTGTGCCGGTGGTACCCCCAGCTTCCACCAGGGATTCCTTACGTGGCATTATGTGCACGCCGGTGCTTCATGACGAGGCACATAAGTGCCGTGTCAAAAACTCCACGTCTGCTGGACCTGATGGTATTTCTGCCCGACGCTGGAATAAAGTCCTGAGGGGTTCTTACTTGAACTGGTGGTCATTTTATAGGGGCACTTCCTTTCATCCCATTCTTCTCAGTGGTCGCTCGACCTTCGTGTGATTCATATCGCTCTCGCCTCTGTTATCTCAACGATTATCTGTCCTTTTAATTGCTATTTTCTCTTCTCGTCACTCCCGCCGGGGGCCTTATCGCGAGTGCGGAGTCCAGTTCTCTCCAATGCTCGAGGGACCTGTTCTCTCCAAAAAAAACTGCGAGGTGCGTAAAATGCAAAAGGGGATTCCATCCAGCTTGTACTCGATTAAAATCTGTCGAAAATTTCCGGAAGTTAAGGAAGGAAGCCAAAGAAAAATGGAGATGTGACGGATGTAACAAGAAGCTGGCCAGTCCGGATGACAGTGGAGATGAATCTGCACTTGAGGAAGAACTTGGGGAAGAGGAGGAGGTGGTGAATCAGGATTCGGTGCCAGCGGACAAGACCGCGTCTGATAATCTATTGCTTGTAATTAATCGAAAGCTAGATAAAATGTCCTCAGTGACCGGAGATTTGCGAGATCTGAAGGAATCTGTGAACTATGTAAGCGCCCAATTTGACAAGTTAGTGGAGGAGGTATCTGGCTTGAAAAAAACGGTAGCTGAACTGTCAAAGGAAAATCAACAATTGAAATCAGTCGTCGAAGAGCTTCAGCCTAAGATTGACTATCTTGAGCAGGCGTCCCGCAGCGTTAACGTCGAGATCCATGGTGTTCCTGAAACAAAGAACGAGAACTGCGTAGTGATCGTCGAGGAGATCTCCAAGCTTCTAAAAGTTGATAGCGGCACTCCACGCAGAGCCTTCAGAGTTGGTCCAGCCCTTAAGGATCGATCCCGGAAAATCCTAGCACAGATGCCCTCATCGGCGATTGTTGAAGAACTTATCCTCGCTGCTAGGACTAGCAGAACTCTCGTGGCAAGGAACCTTCACGGCGGTTGGTCAGATGAGAGAATCTATGTCAATGAAAATTTGACCTCATTTCGCGCCGAACTGCTCCGCCGTGCAAAAACAAAAGCTAAAGAAAGAGGCTTCAAGTACGTGTGGGTCAGAAATCATAACATTTACGTCAGGAAATCTGAAGGGGATCGAGCCATAAGAATAAGGAACTTTGAAGACCTGGACAATTTAAAACATCAAAAGTGAAGCAGCTCAAGGTCAGTCAATTAGAACTACGATTACACGATGAACAACGCCATGGATTCTCTACCCGATCAGTTTGATCTCGATAATTGCCAATTGTATGAAAATTTAGAATCATTTAAAGTTCAAACAGAACAGAATAATATTTTACTGTTACATTTAAATATAAGAAGTTATAGTAAGAATTTTGATGAATTTTGTGTATGGCTTGAGTCCCAGTCATGCAGCCCTGATTTCATTATATTAACTGAAGTCTGGTCGGAACACATCGGAAATTTGAGGCAATTACCCGGATACTCCATGTTCCAATCAGAAAATTACCGTAACCGAAATGATGGTGTGGTATTTTATGGTAAATCATGCTACTCATATGGTGCTGTAACAAATATACCCATGTATAACTCAACAACCCTTAGGATCGATTTCTCAACTAAAAATTTTCAATACACTATTCTGGCTGTATATAGAACGGGAATAGGTCCGAGTATTCAGAACTTTATCGCCGACCTGGTCGCACAATTTAAGTTAGTTAGGGGAGAAAATAGATATTGCATCATAGCTGGTGATATGAATATTGACATTCTGTCGGACAGCTCAGATGCAAACGAATATTTCGAAACATTGGCATCATTGGGCCTGACTCAACACATAACCATTCCCACTAGAGTTACTGAAACCTCAGCTACATGCATTGATCATATTATGTCTGAGCCAATAAACCATCGATATGTAGCAGGTGTTATAAGATGTGATATTACCGACCATTTTGTGACGGCGCTTTCTTTCACCAATGAAAAATATAAAATCGTAGATTCTCCATGTCCTAACTCGAATTTAATTAGAAAAGTAATAAACCCACAGAAATTGGATGAAAATTTTCTGAACTCTGATTGGGAACCAGTCTTGGTCTCAGATGTTCACGAAGCAGCCCTGAAATTAGTTGAACTGTTGAAAGACATAATACACAGATCGTCTGAGGAGAAACTTTACATACCTTCAAAGCAGAGGAAACTAACCCCGTGGATTACTGCTGGGTTGGTTAACTCAATCCGAAAAAGAGATAGTATTAGTATAGTATTAGTATATATATAGTATAGTATACAGTATATATGTATATATGTATATATATATATATATATATATATAAGTAGTAAGTGGGCACGTTGAGAACAACTGAGAGAAAACTAACAGTAAAATATTTAAAGTGAAAACTAACAGTAAAATATTTAAAGTGAAAACTAACAGTAAAATATTTAAAGTGAAAACTAACAGTAAAATATTTAAAGTGAAAACTAACAGTAAAAACTTTTCAACACAAAACATCAGAACCAGTGACTTTTTCTTTTTGGGCGGTAAGTTAAAAGAATATTTTTTTCCCATTAGAAACTTTAGTGAAACTCTAAAAAATTACAGTAGGTTTTAATTTTTAATGACATGTATCACTAAAAATTGTATATATTAATTATACCATCAGCTCATTCTGTAAACTCTATACAATGCATTTTATTACCATTTTTAAGTGTCACTTTACCTTTATAGATCAATTTATATTTGTCTTTCACGAGTGTTTCTAAATCCCCCTCTTGGTTAAACCTATTTTTTAAAAAATGAATTGGTAACAATATATGTTGGTAAAGCCACCCTCCAAGTCTACCGCTATAGTTTCGCCAAATTTAGCTTTCACCTTTTCCGCTTAAACTATCACATAAGGTTTGTTACGTTTTAAATCATTAAACGTACTAAATTCGCTCCTACCATTGATTCTTTCCAAAAATTTATCGGCCATCTTTTATTATAAAACCCCATTCCTTTAACTCATCGTTTCAATTTTAAAAGTTGCCACAAAAACATCAGACCAAGTGACTTTTTCATTTAACGACTTGAATCCCTGTTAATGTTCTCAACGTGCCCACTTACTACCGATTTTTATATAAAGAGTTTCTTAAATGTTTACGTTTAATATCCCCAAGGTAAAGTATCGATAATATCGGTTTCTTTGCTTTTAATTATATTTCGTTTATCATACAGAAATTTAAACTCTTTTTCCACTTCTTTGTTTACTAATGTTTTATCTTTTACATTTCGCGTAATCATGTTATATTTAAGCTTAACGCTGTTTATTTCTTTTATTAACATTTTATTCATAGCTTCTCTATTTAATGATTTACCGTTTTGATAATTCAAAGTAAATCCTTTAACTTTCATAGTTTCTTTTCCTTGATTGGTTATATAAGCGTAACTCTTTGGACCAGTACTAATCCATTCTACAATGTGATTATTTTTTCCCAATTCATCAGTCCACTCACCCAACATACAGCCAGTTTTTACAGAATTTTTCCCATCATCAATATAAACAATACTATCTGTATCATAATAAACAACATTCTTTCCTATTTTATCAAGCATATCATATAGTCTCAATCTTGCATTGGAAGTGGTAAAAGCAGCTACAAAAACGTTAGTTGAAAAACTATCTTCGATGTATTGATTCAAAAATTTATAAGATATTTGCACGATATTGTCATTCAGAAATTGGCATGAACCAATTTCTAGTCTGTCATCTAAAAGTATATCGTACCATCTTGTTATATCAACAACATATTCAGATTGTGACATGTTCAATCTTTGCCCAAACTTTCCCCACAAAGAATTCAAACAAATCTTTGCTACTGCTCTTCGTCCAGGATTTGGTTTAATACTTTCTTTTTCTAAATCTATATCGAGACTTTCTTTAACGCTTTTTATATATTCTTCAATAGTTTCAAAGTCGCTTTCCCACGGGCTAGTCTCTAGTTTTATTTTCATAAATGTTTTTACATATTCTTTGAACAATTCATTACTTTTTTCTTTGAAATGCCATACTTCGTAAATTTCTTGAATCTTATAACCTTTTTCAATAGCTTTATTTACTTCATCTGTAGTCCAAGTATCAACCAGAGCTCTTTCATTTTCATCGTGTGAACAAGTATTACATTTATCTACAAAACATTTTTCGCATAAAATAAATAAAAGTTTATCTCTTTTGATCGGTAGAACTGGGTGATATAATTTTTTAGGAGGTAATATTTTACATTTGATTAATCCGTACCAATTTTCATCATATTTCTCAGGTTTATGAATTTTTGTTGGATGACCTAAGGGATAATAATCGAAATATTGAACTGTTGGATACAAACTACAAACATCGATATATCTTAATTTTTTATTTACGACTTTCAATTTACTAGCATTGGTTCTGCCACCAAAAAATGCGTCTCTAGGATTTAATGGTTCCACTATTACGTTTCCACTACTTTTTACTGCTGCTTTACCCTCTTTCGATTTAATCCAGTTACATTCCCACATTTCTACTAATTGGTATCCAGCGTCAATGATTTGTTTACTCCTTTCCTTCGTTTTTTCATACAAGTCTCCCATAGATAGATGATTTACATTATTGGGAGTATTTTCATGAAAACATGTAGGACAGCCGTGCCAAAAACACCCGTGATACTGATAAACCGTGTTAGTAATTTGATCAAAACCATCAACTTTGGCACCACAAACAGTTACTTCCCCTCCATTCAATGCGTGCTGTACATTTTTAAAAGTATTCAACCAAGTGATAGATCCTTTGCTAAACATTTCCTTTCTGTCCTCTTTGATACTTGCTATCGTATTTTCCTGTAAATATAAGGACCGAAAAATGGCCATGCAAACACTCGCTATAGTTAAATATTGGAAAGGATCGATATTAGCTATGTCTAAAAATTGCTTCCTAAATTCAATACAACCCCTTCGCAAAATATCGACATCTGATTCACAATATTCTAATATTTCTTTCTGAAAGTCGAATATATAATTTTCCTTTACTTTTTCAGCGTGCCATTTCAAAAATGCTTTTCTTACTTCGGGTTTCATTGAATCAGCCCCATAAAATTTAGTATCAGGAATTGGACCAACGTAATTTTGATTATCTCGAGTATTGAAATAATGGGGGAAATATCCTTTTTTTAGTTCTGTTAATCCGAACGTTTTTGGAAAAGCAGATAACGGAGATGCAACGAAGTTAGAACTATCGATTATTCTTATTATTCCTTTAATTTCTAATAACATTAGTTTAGTTCCATTATAAATAGTGTAAGGTTTCAGAGTATTTTCGACGCAGTATTTAAGAATGAATTGAGAATCATATCCTTTTGCATAATGTGCTATGGCAGTGTACCCTTTGTGTTTACTTGAAATCAACCACTCGCAAAATTCCTCATTAGTTTTGAATACGAATTTATTACCATCGTGGTAGTGAGCTATAACAAGATTTGCTTCATGGGTTCCTGTTTCCTGCATTGCTTCGTAATCAAATGTTATGTATTTTTCGGTGTAAGTACATTTTTCTGCTGTGATATCAGAACGATTATTACAAGTACAAGGTACTGTACAATACCCACCGTTTGATCGTCTTGCTAACATAAAACATTCATGACCACCTATATCGTCGAATATTTCTTGACAGTTTCGACATTTTCCAGAACCACATCTATGTTCGTCGGTTCTTTTGCAAATTTTCCCGCAGTTTACACATTTATAGATTATTTTACAAACTTCTTTATGATTTTTAAAGCAATTATCATTATAACAATAACGGTTACAATCGTTACAGAATATTTTATTTTTATCTTTTTCATCGTGTTGTATTTGTTTACAGAGTGTACAGACATCTTTATTTCTAGTCTTTTTGCATTCATGTTTCTCTTTATTATTATAGGGAGTATCACAATTTTTACAGTAATATGAGGAGGCGTAAAAGGCTGCTACACTATTAATAACATCAAAATGATTCCCATCTTTATAAAGATAAATTATAGTATCTTTCTTTTCTCCTTCGTAAATAACGGTATTGAAATTTTCGGCGCAGATAACTTTAACTTGAATGTCTAATAATTCTTCAACAACTTTGATATCTTGCAATGTGAAACCTTCCTCGGTGTATGAACCCATTTTTTCGCAAAGTTCTTTAGCTAAATCTAGTTGAATTGGGCGGCCCATTCTGATTTGTTTTACATCAATTTCTGAGAGTTTCCGATTGAAAATATCCTTAGTATGATAAGTTAACGCGGTAATTATGGCTCTTGGACAGCATAAGTTATCGACATTTTTAATTTGAGTGATACATTGTTTTGTGTGTTTACTCTCAGCCAAATTTAATATTTTGACACCTCTTGCTCCTCTCGGTAAATTGATGATTTTAATGTGGAACGTGGTATTGGTAATTTCAACGTTTTCGTTTGAACTAATAATGTTGCTTACGTGTTGGGTAAATTCTTTAGCTTGTATACTAGAAAAAACGTTTGATTTACTACTTAAATCTTTCGATATATCATGGTGAAAATGAGGGTTTTGGGCAACGATCATAATTTTATCCCCGGTTTGGAAATTAGATTTTTCTTTAGCCAAATTTAACATAGCAAATACAGCTTTTTCGACTTGTATGATATTAGATAATTTTATACAATAATCGATTTCTGTAGTTTTAAATTTTTTTATGTATCGAGATTTAGTTTCTATAATAGTAAAAGGAGATTTTCGTTTTTCTTTGTTTTCATTAACCACGTCATCGTCGAAATTGAACATTTTTCCTGTTTTTACTTTAAATGCATGTCCTTGTGGGTGCATTAGATGTTCGATGATATTGATTTTTTTATTCGGTTTTTTATTTTAATATGTTTTTCTTTAGCTATTTCGCGTAGTTCTTTAACAGTTAGTTTTTCTAGATCACTTTTCTTAAAGTATACATTTTTAATATCATTTAAAGCTGTAATAAGATTATTTTTCTTCATTTTATAACCACCTTTTAAATTGTAATCTTTCGCTTCATTTCTCAAATCTTTAACTCTGAATCCTTTCTCAACGACTCTTTGTTGAGGTTTAAGAGTTTGGTTAGGGTCATTTTTTAGATGGAATGGTGCTTTTAAATGACGAGCCCAGTTTTTATATGTGATTTTTCGATCACATTTTTCACAGATTTTATCTGCATATCGTTTTTTAATAGTATCTTGCATTTTTATTATAGTAGGGGTTCTTTTAACTAACCCTTCATTTTTTTTCGTATCGTTCATTTTTATAATAGAAAAGAGATTCTTTTAACTAATCCCTCAATTTTTATATTATCCACCCGCTTTTTCTTGTATGGATACTATATATTGTTGTTTTAATGGAAATTTTCCATTAAAACGTTTTTATTAATATTTAAAGGTGGGGGCGATTCGACGCCACCTTTAATAGATTGGGTTTTAAACAAACTTGATGTTATACATGTCTCTCCCATTTATTGATTTGGTGATTCCATGGTACACTAAGCAAACACCGTACTCAACTAGAGCTTGGAGTTCATTTTTATCAAATTTTTGAATACATCTTTCTGGTATGAACACTCTAAATTCTCCTAGATTGGCTATAACAGCCTCCCACGAGTATTTCGTTGACACAAATTCAAAGTTTATAATTTTGTAAGGTTTTCCGATTTCTAGTTCAGAAAGCTTGTTTGTGTTGTTTTCAAAATTAATTTTTTTCAATAGCTGCTCCCTATTCATTTCTATTTATTATAGAATATATTCTTTTAAAACACAATTCCTTAAAGTGGGGGGGTCCGATTTGGACCCACCCTCTTTAACGTTAAAGTAGAATACGAGTCAATTTGATTTTTAACAGTAAATAAGTAGGACCCGTCGATTCGACGGGGGGTCCTATGTAAAGACGAATACAAGTCGAGAACATTTAAAGAAGAGTTTTGAAAACTCTTAAAGTCGAATACAAGTCAATTGACTAAAAAAGCCGCGGTCGGAAACCCGACTGCGGCTTTTTCATTTCATACGAAATTTTGCGGCTGGAATTCAAGCCGCAAATTTTGATCTCGGTTAACAATTGTTTGGTTCTTTCGAGCCTGAACCAATAAGTTTTTTCTAGAATTCTGTTTTTTGTAGTTCTTGAGCATAGAAAGATCCTTCAATCTCTTCGTCGTTTAAATCTTTTATTTTGTAAGTAATTGGATTTGTTGGTAGAATTCCAGAAACCACAAAAATTTCTCTAGTCCATTTAGCATCATATTTATTCCCAAATGTTTTCTTAAATCTTGTTATTCGAACTCGATCTCCAATAGAAAACTTTACTTTTTGTGAGGCTTTTTGGTTCCTAAACAATCTAACTAACACTTCATCTTCGTTATTTTTATTAACTTGTACAGGTATCATACCAATCGATCTATGGAAATCTTTAAAATTGTATTCATGAATCAAATCCTCTAGAATATCGATCCATTTCTTATTATTTCGTACTTCAAAATGGATTTTCATTTTTTCGTTTAAAGTTCTATTAAATCTTTCTATGATTGCCGATTTTTCTTCATTCTGTGTATGATACATTTTTATTTGGTGACTTTTCAGAAATTCTTTAAACATTTTATTTTCAAACTCTAAACCTTTATCGGTATGTAGTAAATTAGGAGCTTTATGATTTTGTGATTTGGCCTTTTCTATGATTTTCTCAAAAGCTTTTGTTACGCTTTTTCCATCCTTTTTCTTCAAGGGTAAGACCCATGCAAATTTTGAAAATGTATCGATAACATTAAGCATATAACCGTATCCATCATTCTCTTTTTCATAATTTTTCATGATTATCAAATCAGCAGCCCACAAATCATCAATACCTTTAGTAAATATTGTCCTTTTTTGAAATTTATTTCTTATCGACTTGTGTAATTCTTTAGCGAGAGATAATTTTTCATCAACATTCAGATCTTCTACTACAGTTGGTTCTTCAGAATTTTCTCTCTCGGGGGAAGTGATAAACTTACTCTTATGAGTTCTGCATTTAACACATTTTGCAGCCACTCTCCATCTCCCGTTTACCGTTTGTATTTTTTCTGCATCAATATTATTGGTTTTCTTCTTACACTTGTGACAGTAAATAGGATCAGTTAAATCATTATCCATTTTTATTATAGGAAAACAGGTTTTTTTAATGTGTCCGGTACCTTGCCTTCAGAAGCCCAATCAAAAATGGCACGAATTGGTGCTTTTTCTCCGTTAGGATCTTGAATGAATTTGCTCTTATGAGTTCTGCATTTAACACATTTAGCTGAAATTCTCCACCTTCCGTTCACAGTTTGTACAATTTTCACGTTTATATTTTTCGTTTTTTTCTTACACTTACAGCAATAAATTTCGTTGTACATTATTTATTTTATTATAGGAAAAAAGTTTTTTTTATGAGATATTTCTCATAAAAAAGAAACTCCTCACTCTTCAATCAAATGCAAATAAACTGTAACATTTTCAAATTGCAGCTCATCTCCATTTTCATTTCTACATGATAGTTCAATTTCTTTAATTTCACTAATTCCTTTTCGTAGAGAACTGTAGAGAATTTTCTTATTCGTTTCCATATAAGTAGTATTTGGGAGAATCGTTTTCTCTATCAAAGATACATGGAGTAATTCATGTACACTATGGCGATGTGAATGTTCATCATGATTAGCGAAGCTATAATCGGTAATATTGCAATGCCATTCAATTAATGAAATAGGTTTGATTAATTTTGGATTGTCTTCTGAATAATATTCCTTATTAGCATCAAAATAATCCCCAGGTGTTTTACACTGTTTAAAATCGAACAGTTCGCAGAAATTTCCATACTTTATAAACCTGATAACAACAGGAGATTTAAGATAAAATCTATTACAATTTGGACCGTAGTCTACTTTAAAAACCAAACTTTCAGGTTTTGTTTTTTTTAATGTGTCAATTTGTGATTTATAAAGTGTTTTATTCTCCTCAAATTTCTTCATGAGTTCAGTTATATAATTTTTTATTTTTAAATATAATTCTCTTTTAAACGTCTCAACAGTAAATGTGCCATCTAACACATGCTCGGTATGATACCATCCATCTATAATAAACATTTTTAATGATATCAATACATTTTTTACTTGAAATGAAAGAGAAGGTGAAGTAAATAATAACTTTACTAATCCGAGTTTATAATTTTTATTGGGATTTAGAACAATTTCTGGCTCAAAAGTTATTTTTAGATCTTTGTGTTTATCAGAAATCTTTATTAGAGTCATGCTTTTATTATAGGTAAAAAGTTTTTCGTATAATAAATATGAGTAAATACGAGATTGATCCAATTTCGCATGATAAAAAAGAGGCTAGAAAAGGAATTTTACCATTACCTTTAAGATCATTAATAGTAGGAACTTCTGGTTGTGGGAAAACAACACTTCTCTATAATCTCATCACAAAGCAATGGGGAATCCCCTTTAATCATCTATATATTTTTTCAAAATCTCTGGATCAGAATGCATATGAGATTTTGAGAAGCAATTATGAAAAAATTTCTGCAAAAGATGGTGTGGAAATAGCGCAGTTTTTCAGTAATTGTGACGAACTTATAACCCTGGACGCATGTGAAGAAAAAAGTCTTATTATTTTTGATGATTGTGTAAACATTCAACATCAGAGAGAAATCAAAGATTATTTTGTGAGAGGACGTCATAAGAAAATTTCGTGCGTTTACTTGACACAATCATGGTCAAAAGTTGATAAACAACTCATTAGAAACAATATTAATTTTTTATGTGTATTTAGACAAGGACCAAGATACATGCGAGATATTTATGATGAATATGTGGGAACTGATTTAACTTATGATCAATTCAAAGAATTATGCTATTCTTGTTGGGATGAGGACTTTGGTTTTCTAACGATTGACATAACAAAGAAACGCAATGACGGACGTTACCGAAAGAAATTTGGCGAAATATTTTAGATTTTAAGTTTTGTTTTTATAGAGAATCCCCTATAAAAACGCATTGGGAAACGCTTCAAAAACGCATTGGGAAACGCTTAAAAACGCAAAAATAGCGTTCCTAAAGCGTTTAAGCGTTTAAGCGTTTAAGCGTTTAAGCGTTTAAGCGTTTAAGCGTTTAAGCGTTTTAACGTTTGACCGATTTTTAAAACAACTTTTTTCCTATAATAAAAACATGACTAAAATTACTTTAGAACAAGCGCTTAGACAGAAATACAAAGAAGCGCAACTTGAAATTATGAAGGAAAAAGAAGCCAAACTTAGAGAAATAAAAAAGATTGATAAACCTCCCGAAAAAGATGAACAAATATTTTTCACAAAACCAAACCGTAAACCCATGAGCGTAGCTGAAGCTGATAAATCGATTAAACTTAGAAAATATTTACAAAAATTAGCGAAACAAGAAAGGATTAACCAAGCATCTGATAAGGAGACAAAAGAAAAGGCTTATGAACCTATAACTTCACGATTAGATAAGGTAGAAAAAGCAGTGAAACAAACTGATGAAGATCTTGGTAAAAAATTAGAACTCCTTCCTGCAATAAAAACATTTAACCCCTTGGCTATCAGTTCACCTAAAAAAGTTTCTTTTCAAGATGTTGATGGCGAGGTTCAAGGTATTGATAATGATACTGAAGATACATTAAATCAAAGCTTTTCAAGTGACAATGCAGATAGGGATGATGAAATGGAATTAATATTACAAAAAAGTTTTAAATTACCAAACTCTTCTGTAGGCCCTTTAGGTATTGGACCAATTGCAGAATTATATATTCTTCATCCTGATAGGCAATTTGGAATATATCCTTTAAAAAATCATATATTTATTGGAAATAAACAGATACGGGTAAATGGCAATGATATTGAAATAGAAAAAATGAAATATTCCGGTACTGAAGGCTTATGGAAGCTCTTAACAAAACCCATAGCTTCTGATATTCCATCCAAAGATGAATACACTAATGAAGACTTTAAAGCTTATGCAAGAATCCTCATTCAAACAAATAGCATGTTTCAAAATAATAATCCCGAATCTAAACAACCAAAATCAAGTGTTAGTAAAAAATGGAAAGAAATCATAAAACCAATCTGGGAGTATAGTAAAAAGAAAAAGATCGGTACCGGGTTGATTAAATATAATGAAAATCCCGTAGAATTTAAATATATAGATAATTTGAATCAAATTCAACAAAGACTATACTATTTGCATGCGCAAGAGCAGGCAGGAAATAATAATTTTCACAATGAAAAATTGGGAATTATAAATTTCATTAAAGATCAACTGGAGAAATATATTGATAATCCCAAGGGAACTGAATACTTGATTCAAATTATTAATAATTTACCCAAAAATATGATAAAAAACGGTTCTGGTATTTTCAATACTTTGTTGAACAAACTAGACGGTTTCGTACCTGAAATGCATCTCCCAGGTGGTTATCAATATTGTGGACCATTTACTAAATTGGATAAGAGATTAAATAGAGGTGATGAAGGTATAAATAGCCTTGATAAAGCTTGTAAACAACACGACATTTTTTATAGGGATCATGAAAAAACAAGTGATAGGCATCTTGCTGATAAACAACTAGAAACAGAAGCTTATAAAATTATGAAAAGTTCAACAAATATCGGTGAAAAATTGGGAGCTGCTACTGTGGTAGGTGGTATGAAAATCAAAAGACACTTTGGGATGGGTGTATACTAATTAGTTATTATGATTGTTTTTATAGAATTTCGTTCTATAAAAAAACTTTTTTCCTATAATAAAATGATTACACATCAAATAAATTTGTCAGAAATACAAATGAAAAAAATAAGATCTGCTTATAAAAAACGTGTTCCAGTAAAAGTACGACTGACTTTTGCAGATATTAGTGGAAAAGGAAATCATAGAATCCTGTTAAATGAAACTCAGAAAAAAAAGATAGATAAATGTATCAAAAACAAAAAAGGGTTGGAATTGGAAATGAATTATGATCAGTTGCAAATAAATCATTCAGGGGGATTTTTACCCTTACTTTTTGCAGGAATTGGCGCTCTTGGGGCATTATTGGGTGGTGGAGCTGCAGTAGCTTCTAGCGTTATTGATTCTAAGCATAAATCTGCTGAAGAAGCAGAAATCAAACGCCATAACTTGGAAATGGAGAGATTAGCACAAAACGCAAAAAGTTTAAGTATCGGTTCTGGATTGAATAAGAAAAAAGCTATTTCAAAACCTAAAAAGAAACCTACCAAATCAAAAAACTAAATAGCTTCCAACCTCTTACCAATTTTGATATTGAAAGATTATCGAAAGAAATGAAAATTAAAAATTTCAAAGGAGTTTTCATGAAGGATGATTTACCAGAGAAAGTGAACCACACGGAATGTGGAATTATAAATCTAGAAAATTCTGATGAGGCTGGAAGCCACTGGACTGCATATTATAAAAATAACAATTTAAAATATTATTTTGATTCGTATGGTAATGCACCACCACCGAGAGAACTTGTTCAATATTTAGGTTCAGAAAATTTATTTTATAATTGTGGGATATTGGTTTAGATTTTCCCAAAAATCTTTTCCCTGTCAGCTGCACTGTCGGAGTGCGGACTTTTCATGTTGTCAGGTTGCATTCCTGTGAGAGGCTGATAGCGTGTGATAAGGCAGACCGGACAGTTCTAATTATTTTTGTATTTTGAAGTACCTAAGTTATATTTATTCAAACTTGTACCGAGTATAATTGTTTTCCGGTAATAAACCTTTAAACGTAATTCGCGAGTGAATCTTCTTCACCTGGTATCCTACAGATTGGCGACGGGGATGGGATTGCCGTTCGTGTCGGTTTAGCTGAACTGAAGTTGAAACCGCGTTGCATTGTTTTGGTCGTGAGGATTTGCCCCCGGCTGCAAAACGGACGACGATCTTTCCGGTGCTCTCGAAGTTCTTTTTTCCGGAATAATGCCGACTAATCCGCCTACGAATCCACCGCCCTCGAATCCTGCTGAGCGGGAAACTACTGGTTTAGTTGGAACGCTACGTGAGTTTTCTCCAGATAAAGACTGGGATGTTGCGAAGTCTCGCATGGAAAACTTCTTTGTGGCAAATGGCATTCAGAATGTAGGAAGGAAGAGAGCCCTAATGTTAAACTCGTTTGACGATCCAGCGTATAAGTTGATGGCCAACTTGGCGGTTCCCAGTAAACCAGAGGACTTGACGTATGACGACTTAGTTGGACTGTTCGACAAGCATTTCCTGGGTAAGGAATCCGTTTTTGCCGCACGTTATAAATTTTATAATGCCGTGAAGGATCCGAACGAGTCAGTTAATGATTGGATCGCTAGACTTCGGTCTTTGATCGCGAATTGTGCTTTTGGTACACGGCTAAATGCTAACTTGCTCGATCGGTTCGTTATCGGTATGAACAAAGGGCCGATGCGAAATAGATTGTTCGAGGAAGATGCCGAAAAAGTAACTTGGGACGAACTGGTAAAAATAGCAACGTCTAAAGAAGCTACTTCTACGTGCTATGATTTGAGTGGAGCCTGTCCATCAAATAGTCCAGTGATCAAAAAAGAGCCTGTCAACTACATGAAGTCACAGAAAAAACCTGATCAGCAAGGTAGTACAAAAAAGTGTACTGTCTGTGGTGGTACTTCGCATGATGTATCCAAATGTCGTTTTAAAAATTATAAATGTAAAATTTGTAAAACGAAAGGCCACTTGAAAAAAATGTGTCCTAATAAGGATGATAAAGCGCCTACTCCTGAAAAGAAGGGTAAGCAAGAAAAGGCACATTTTTTCAGAGAAAACTCGGACGACGAGTATCTTCATAAAATGCTTGACAGCAGTTCCGTGGAATATAAAATTGATCTGAGAGTAAATCAAAGGAAAATTTGTTTCGAATTGGATACTGGTTGTAACAGCACGATTTTGCCTAAAAAAGTATTTGAATCGAAATTTCCGAATGTCTCTTTGGTTCCAACCAATAAAACCTTCACCACGTATCTAGGTGAAAAAACCACAGCTCTTGGTTATGTTACTGTAAATGTGGAATACCAAGGTAATTTGTTTCCCAATTTACAAATGTATGTGGTAGAGACACAGGGACCTCCTTTATTAGGCAGAGAATGGTTCAAGTTTTTGGGTTTCCAAATTGTGGGTCTTGGCCAGAATAATCAGAAAATTGTCTGTCACACAGTAAAAGAACAAATTTCGGCTGATGATTTGGAAACCGAGCTCAAACGGTTGTACCCAGAAGTTTTCTCCGAAAAACTTGGGAAATTTAAAAAGGGTCAGATCAAATTGGAACTCTTACCAGATGCCAAACCGAAATTTTTGAAAGCCAGACCAGTACCTTACGCCATACGACATAAGGTAGAGCTGGAAATCGATCGGTTGGTAAATGATGGCATTTTGGAGCCTATCGAGTATAGTGAATTTGGTTCGCCTATAGTTCCAGTGATGAAACGGAACGGCCAAGTAAGAATATGCGGGGATTATAAGTTGACACTAAATCCATGTTTGAAAACTGATCCCTACCCTCTACCGAGAATAGAGGACATATTCCAAAAATTGGGCGGAAATCGTATGTGGGCAAAAGTTGATTTGAGTCATGCCTACCAGCAGTGTGAGTTGGAGCCGGAATCCCGTAAATTGGTTGCAATAACCACTCAAAGGGTTTATTCCAGTATACGCGAATGCCGTACGGTATCTGCGTTGGACCTTCCAAATTTCAAAAATTGGTCGATGCTGTGCTGGCGGGAGCCGAAGGAGTCGTTGCTCTGCTAGATGACGTCGTGATTGGCGCACCTGACGCCGAAACATTAAAAAAGCGAATCATAGAAGTTCTTGAACGCTTCAAGAAAGCCGGCCTCACCTTATCAGCAAAGAAATGCGAATTTGGGAAAACGTCCATCGAATACCTCGGATTCCGGATCGATTCTGCAGGTTTACACTCGACAGATGAGAAAATTAAATCTATTGTGATGGCACCCAGCCCGAAAAACGTGAAAGAGCTGCAAGCCTTTTTGGGGTTTGTCAACTACCTCGCCAGATTTCTACCTTCGCTGTCATCCGTTCTACACCCTCTTCACAAATTGTTGAAGAAAAACGTTCGTTGGAACTGGGATGTCGGCTGTCAGAAGGCGTTTGAGGAAATCAAGCGGGTAGTTCAGGAAAACCGTTCTTTGGCACACTACAATCCCGATTTGCCAATCAGGTTGACTGTAGATGGATCGGATAAGGGATTAGGTGCAATAATCTCCCAGATTTATCCCAATGGAGAAGAAAAACCATTAGCTTTCGCCAGCAGAACGTTGACCGCGGCCGAAAAGAACTATAGTCAACTTCATAAGGAAGCTGCTGCGTTGGTGTTTGGTACGAAAAAATTCCATCTGTACTTGTTTGGCAGGAAGTGGACTCTAGCAAATGACAATCGACCTCTTTTGTCAATATTTGGCCCAACTAAGGGAGTGCCAACGTGTGCCGCAAATCGTTTGCAACGTTGGGCTCTGCTCTTAGCTAACTACAACTTCAACGTAGAATGGGTGCAGTCAAGCAAAAATAATGCCGACTGGTTGTCCCGGGCGCCACTGGAAGCTAATCCTGAGAAAGAGGAAGGATTAGACCCGGCTCTGTTCTACGTATTTGAAGACAACGAAGACCTACCTCTGAAGTACGAAGACATCTTAGCGGAAACTAGGAAAGAAGATCTCCTGAAGAAGGTAGCAACCTACCTGAGAACTGGCTGGCCACAAAGCGTAGCTGAGGAACTTCTACCATTTTTTCGCCGTCAGGATGAGCTACACGAAGAGGAAGGAGTGATCCTGTGGGGAAGTCGGGTTATCGTGCCCAGCAAACTGCGGACCGCAGTTCTGCAAGAACTTCATGCCACACATATGGGAATAGTAAAAGTGAAAGCACTCGCACGATCATACGTTTGGTGGCCTAAAATGGACTCCGATATCGAGGAGACAGTGAAATCTTGTGTAGCCTGCAATCTGGTTAAAGATAACCCTCAGAAAGCTTCTTTGATTCCTTGGGAATGGCCAACCAAGCCTTGGCAAAGGCTTCACATGGATTACTTGGGGCCAGTCGCGGGACAGTACTATTTAGTACTTGTGGACAGCCACACAAAATGGCTGGAAGCTTTCCCCACAAAATCTATGTCATCTGCAGTGACCATTAAAATATTGCGCCAAATATTTGCTAGATTTGGACTTCCAGAAGTTCTCGTGTCTGATAACTACTCATCATTCGAGTCGGAAGAATTTCAGCGTTTTGTGCAAGAAAATGGTATTGTACACAAGACAGGAGCTCCGTATCATCCTGCAACGAATGGTGCTGCAGAAAACAGCGTACGGACTGTAAAAAGACTGCTGAAAACGGTTTTAGCTGAATCAGAGACTGCCGATTTAAACAAGGCCCTAAACAATTTTCTTCTACAGTATCGTACCACTCCCCATGCTACTACAAACGTTTCACCTGCGCAGGCTCTCTTTGGACGCAGTTTGAGAACCAGATTGGACCTTCTACGCCCAAATCCTTCATCCACCGCCTCCAGAGTAGAGAGTAAACAAAAACAGCAAATCACAGCGCATGGTGGAAAGCCACCATCACCAGAGAAGTTTGCTGACACGGAGATGGTGTGGGTGAAAAACTACCGTCAAGGGGGGGAAAAATGGGTAAAGGGACAAGTGCTGAAAAAACTTGGTCCTCGAAGAAGGAGCGTTTACATTCCTGAACTCGACAAAACGTGGACTCGTCATATCGACCAACTCAGGATATTGCTTCAAGGGAATGACGACCCTAACGATGCCGCTCTTGAGCCAGAAACCTCAAATCTGGATGGGTCATCAGACTGGCCTGGATGGCCAACACCGACGCCTAGGGCTGACAAGACCCCAGACGTCAATCCTTCACGTCGAAGCAACGCCCATTCTGCTCCAGCTCAGCAACAGACGGTTGCTGGTGATCGGGCCCCATTGCAGCAATCTAGGCCTAGCATCAGCCGATCTGTGGAGAGAGAAGGAACTCCATGCTCAGAGAGATCGCCAGGGCGACCTAAGCGAAGAAGAATTGCCCCTCGCCGCTTAATTGAGGAATTGTGATCAATAAAATTAGGAAATAGGTTGAGACCTTAAAATTATTGCTGTGCTTAGCAAATAGTTTGCTGAAGATGAAAAATTATTTTTATTAATTCATTAAAATTTGTTCAAGGGAATAATATGGCGCAACAGTTGAAATTTCATTGCAAATACTAAGAAAAATTCCTTTCGAAATTGTAATTGATCTTAAAAACTGCTATGCAATCAATGGAGGGGGAAAATTGTGGGATATTGGTTTAGATTTTCCCAAAAATCTTTTCCCTGTCAGCTGCACTGTCGGAGTGCGGACTTTTCAAGTTGTTTTCAAGTTGCTACTGTGGTAGGTGGTATGAAAATCAAAAGACACTTTGGGATGGGTGTATACTAATTAGTTATTATGATTGTTTTTATAGAATTTCGTTCTATAAAAAAACTTTTTTCCTATAATAAAATGATTACACATCAAATAAATTTGTCAGAAATACAAATGAAAAAAATAAGATCTGCTTATAAAAAACGTGTTCCAGTAAAAGTACGACTGACTTTTGCAGATATTAGTGGAAAAGGAAATCATAGAATCCTGTTAAATGAAACTCAGAAAAAAAAGATAGATAAATGTATCAAAAACAAAAAAGGGTTGGAATTGGAAATGAATTATGATCAGTTGCAAATAAATCATTCAGGGGGATTTTTACCCTTACTTTTTGCAGGAATTGGCGCTCTTGGGGCATTATTGGGTGGTGGAGCTGCAGTAGCTTCTAGCGTTATTGATTCTAAGCATAAATCTGCTGAAGAAGCAGAAATCAAACGCCATAACTTGGAAATGGAGAGATTAGCACAAAACGCAAAAAGTTTAAGTATCGGTTCTGGATTGAATAAGAAAAAAGCTATTTCAAAACCTAAAAAGAAACCTACCAAATCAAAAAACTAAATAGCTTCCAACCTCTTACCAATTTTGATATTGAAAGATTATCGAAAGAAATGAAAATTAAAAATTTCAAAGGAGTTTTCATGAAGGATGATTTACCAGAGAAAGTGAACCACACGGAATGTGGAATTATAAATCTAGAAAATTCTGATGAGGCTGGAAGCCACTGGACTGCATATTATAAAAATAACAATTTAAAATATTATTTTGATTCGTATGGTAATGCACCACCACCGAGAGAACTTGTTCAATATTTAGGTTCAGAAAATTTATTTTATAATTGTGGGATATTGGTTTAGATTTTCCCAAAAATCTTTTCCCTGTCAGCTGCACTGTCGGAGTGCGGACTTTTCAAGTTGTCAGGTTGCATTCCTGTTAGAGGCTGATAGCGTGTGATAAGGCAGACCGGACAGTTCTAATTATTTTGTATTTTGAAGTACCTAAGTTATATTTATTCAAATTTGTACCGAGTATAATTGTTTTCCGGTAATAAACCTTTAAATGTAATTCGCGAGTGAATCTTCTTCACCTGGTATCCTACAATAATGAGGAACAAATCCAAAACCAATATGATCCTCCTATCTGTGGACATTTATGTTTATTAATTTTGAAAAAGCTATCAGAAGGACACGATTTTGAAAATAGCGTGAGAACATTGAAGAAAAATCTTAATTTCTTTTATTAAATTTTATAGTCTTGATATTTTTATAGAATTTCGATTCTATAAAAAAACTTTTTTCCTATAATAAAATGATGTACACAAATAATGAAACACCTTCAGCCCCTGAAGAATTTAATCCAATAACTCATCCTAGATTATATCCAAAAATAATTTTTCCCGAGTTTAAAGAGAACAATTATAGAATCAATCGAATTATCAATCAATTTAAATTTTTAGAAGATGAAGAGAAAATGAGAAATGGTTTGAGTAAAAAATATGGAAAACTATCCAGTACTCTTTACGGTACTGAATTTTTATTTGCCCTCTCAGAACTCGGACTGACTGGTGCTTCTATAACATTACCAATAATAATTCCATTCAGTGTTCCAATTTCTGTAGGCTTGACAACCTTATCAGTAATATTAAGGACTTCAAGCGGATTTGTCAATAAAAAAATTACTAAACACTCTGAAATTGCGCTTTTGGCAAAAGCTAAATTAAATTCGATTGAAGAAAAGTTCATAAAAGCAATTAAAGACGGTAAAATATCTGATGAAGAGTTCAATGATATTGAACAAGAAATAAAAAATTATACAAATATGAAAAATAATATTCTAAATCAATATAATAAAAATAAGAAAGAAATTAAAAGTGCGGACCCTTTCAAACTATCACTTTTGAAACATGGGGAAGTTTTCAGAACTGGATTTTAAGTCAGTTTTTATAGGGATTCCCCTTTAATTATTCCGCTATCTCGATATTTTTATAGAATTTCGATTCTATAAAAAAACTTTTTTCCTATAATAAATAAGTATGAATGAAATTAAAGCAATTTACTCGAAATACGATTCTGAAATCACAAGTATTGAGTATCAAAACTATAATCCTGAAAATAATTTGGAATTTAACTCTGAGAACAAAAGAACCGTTTTCAAGTTGCTTCTAAACGATGAGTTTATTAGCAGCAATATTAAATATTACATTGATGGAAAATACATTCCTAAAGATACCACAAAAGCATATGGAACAAATGATAGTGTAAGGATGATAAACAATTTTGTAGCACATCTTTTTTCCAAAATTGAACTAAGAAAACACAATACGCTTATTGATGAAATTGATCATCCAGGTATTGCTAGTACAGTGATGGGTATAGCTTCTTTCCCAGGCCCAGCAAACTATAATGGTAAAGTAATGAATTCAGGTTTTAATACGAAAGCTATAGGAGGTGGAAATTTCAGTGCAAGTGGTAAATTGGGTGATTTAGGCCTTGGGTTCTTCAGTGATTTAACAGTTCCAATTTACAGGGGAGGTTTTGAAATTACATTCACTAGAAATTCTGATGATAATGTGCTCTTCCGTTACAAGAAACCTTCCGATCCAGCTTCTGTTGAAGCTGTGGAGGGAAAAGTGGAAATTAAAACTTTCTACCTGCGAGTCCCGATAATCGAATATACGGGTGAATCCAAAAATAAATTAATTGCTGAACTTAGTACCGCTCTTTATTTGTTTCACTTTAAAAAATTGCAATGTATTGAAAAACGTGTCATTAAAAATTATATCACTTATAATATTACCGATATTTATAGAAATTTACAGAATCCGATCTGGGGGTTTGTTGTCTTCCAAACTGACAGAAAAAATAATCAAAAGAAAGATAATTCCAAATTTGATCATTTGAGTGTAAAAAATATTAGTTTTGAAATAGCAGGGAAAATTTTTCCTCGAGAACCTTTGAATTTAGATTGGAGTTCAGAGCAATATAACTTAGCTTACGACATGTTTACAGATTTCAAGAGAATAATATGTAAAGATGACTCATCCCATCCATATTATGAGCCTCAGTTCTTCAAAGAGAGCTATCCAGTATTCAGTGTGAATATGACTAGACAACCACAGTCCATAACTGGACAAAAAAATAATATAGTTTTACGAGCGGATTTTGAAAATGATGCACCAGAAAACACTTTTGCTTACGTAATTTTGGTTTCAGAAGTTACTCTGAACTACATTCCGTTGAAGAATATAATTCGAGAGGAATTTTAAACTTGTTTAGGGTAGGGTGAATATGTTTTTATTGAGAATTCTCAATAAAAACTACTCCGAATAACGAGACACTAAAGAATTAGAACTTCAAACACAATCTATTGGCTGTTCGGTGAATCTAAATTATCATGAACTGGTTACATAACCGATATGAGTCAAGGAAGAGGCTATACGCAGTTCTCATTCAGTTATCCTTTCAGAAGTGACGCTGTGTGTACAATGTCTCAACCTAAAGATTACATGAGGTTTGCATTTAGTGATGAAGAGGATTTTTTTTTTGAACTTCAGAGTCATAAAAAGTATCACAGTGAGTGTATAGACTTTATCAAGAAAGTGGAAAATTGTGAAAGTTTGGAAGCAGCAAGAACATTGATAACAGTTGGAAACATTCAAGTGCCAGTGGTAAAGCGTATTAATTATAAAGAATTATTAAAACTTCCAAGAACATTTAAGACTATTCCTCCTGAAAAAACGCATAGTTTTTTACTTAATCATCTCGTACCAGATCGAAATACTGAAGACTTACGACCTCCTGATAAGACGAACATTGGTGAAGTTGAAGATTATTTACTTAAACTTCATGTTGTCATAAAAAAGCAAAAGACGAAGCTCTTTTATTTGTATTCAGCATACGGCTACTTTCTCAATGAATATTTCGAGAACTTCAAGAAAAATACTTCTGCAACCACCTGGAAAGAACACTTGCAAGCAAAATTTAATATTTCTGAAGGATATGCAAGAAAACTCAGGGCAGTTGGCAAAATGGTTTATAAAAACCCAAAGCTGAAGAAACTCTCCATTTACTTCTCATCATTTTATAAAATTATTTTACGAGTGGAAACCATGTTAAAGATTCCTGAGTATAAAACATTTTGGGAGATGGAATGAAATGCATCTGAACCAGAAGGTCGTGTTCTCCCACCCAATCCGCTCCTCGAAGAACGCCTTATCTACAGGAGCGCGGGACGGTGTGACGTAATTCTCTGACGTGATAATAGCGCCTCGGTCTCCAGTTTGAATCACAGATAAAATGTGCCTGATTAAAAATATGAGTTCCCCCTCCAAAAGCGCTCCTCGAAGAACGCCTTATCTTTGAGAACCGCGGGACGTTGTGACGTGATTTCCCCCTCCAAAAGCGCTCCTCGAAGAACGCCTGGATCTAGTATTATTCTTTTATAAAACTACTCGATGTGACGTGATTTCCCCCTCCAAAAGCGCTCCTCGAAGAACGCCTTATCTACAGAAACACTCTGAAGAGGATGAACCAGCTGTCTCAAGATTCGAGTGTAAACCTTGAAAAGACTCTGCGTTTCTAGTTATTCTTTTATGATGTAAAATAAAATGTTTATTATTGTTTATTTTTCAATCTTTTAACTTACCCCTCATTGTCAATGAATTCTTAAAGGTGGGTTCGAAAAAAACTTTTTTTCCTATAATAAATAAAGAGATATGGGTTTAAACGACGAAGCATTAGATTTATGTAACAAATATGGAGGTTTCTGGAAGTTTGTAAAGACACCTAAATTTCAATTTTATGATAAAAACCTTGACGCACTAGATGCTATTTTATATGAATTGAATGAGTATAGATTTTGTAAAAGGTCGTTGAGAGAACGTTTATTTGGTGTCGATGGTGAACCACCACTCCATCCAAAGGAGCAAGTTTTGGCATACCTTTATGAAAATAAGATTAAGGTTCCTAAAAATGCTACTGAACGTCAAATTAGAAAAATGGTTTATAATGATTTTAAAGACAATCTGAAGGATCAGTTTGAGGATCATTTATACGATTGATAAAAGCTCAGAATGCTGGGGGGAAGGAGATTTTATTTTTTAATGAGCAGTGTTCATTAAAAAATTACTTAGTTTTGTATTCCCACCCTAAAGAGTCGAATATAGCTTTACAAATTCTGTCTGTTTCATTTTTACGATCAAGAGATTTTAATGTAAGAAAATCTCCTTCGTCTAATTTATGGTTGTGTCTCAATAACAGTCTGTATAAAATAAACTTTGTATTTATAAAAAATTTTCTTTCAGAGTTTGTAAATATAGACGAATATTTTTCAGAAAATTTTTCAAAATCTTTGACTAGAATGTTTTCCAGATGACTTATATCATTTAATTTTTGACCTGTTAAATTAGCGTGTATCAGAACATAATCGTCGTAATGTTTCGTATATCCGAGTTCTTTTAAGAAATGTATAATATGAGATTTTTTTACATTTGCAAATTTTTTAGACCTAGATTCTCGCTCGTCTTTAATTATTCCATGAAATATCAATAAGCGCTCGAGGTCTGAATAAATAGTGGGGTTTATAAAAGTATATTGTTTTCCTTGATACTTTTGAATACATTTTTTAAAGTGACTAACACGATCATATTTGTATTTTGGTACTACGACATTATAAGATCTATTATTAAAATAAGTCGTTTGTATAACTTCTGAAAAACATACTTTGCAAATTAAAATGTCGTTTTCTAGTAGAAATGTATCGTCGTTTTCACAATTTTGACAAAAATTTCCACTATCAAAATTAAGTTTTTGTACGCTTGTACTCATTTTTATTATAAATGTTATTCTTTTAACTTACCCCTCAGAATACTACGAACTACACAAAACGAGAAAGAAAATGGGAATTATAGGTAGGATTAAAGTAAATACTAAATTATAATTTTTATAAGGGATTCTTATAAAAAACCTAATATTTTTCCATCTCCTTTTCCATCTCTCCTCTTACTACAGATTCTCTTACAAATGTAAATATACTGTGCACACTCTTTAGCATATTTTGATTATCCTCTTCGATGCATTCAAAACAAATATTACCATTTAGTACTCTAACACCACAATTTTTGCAAACGTTAATATTTTTGAAAGGAGTAAAATTTAGAATGTTTTCAGTTAGTTTATTTTTTCCATTGAGAAAGTTACGTTTCACAGTTGGTAAATCCAAAAACTTATGATACTTCCTCACGAAATAATCAGTCAGTTCTCCAGATTTAGATACTGCCTGCCACTCGCTCTTGGAAAGACAATTTCCATCTTCGAGTTCTCTTAACGCTTTAAAGTATTCCATTTTATTTATAGTAGAGATCCTTTTAACTTACCCCTCAGAATACTACGAACTGACGGAGTTGCAAAAGGTGAATACGAAATCAAGGTAATATTATATCGATAATATTACCGTCGTCCACAATTATATTTTTATCTGGGATCATCTTTAAAAAAATCTTTACGTTCAACTCTTGTAGAAATTTCTTATCTCGATTATTACGAATAACGTAATTCTCCAACATATTTTCTTTGATATTTTTCCTTTTATATTTCACGTCTTTTTTCGGAGATACTGGTATTGTTTTCTTAACGGTATTTACAAAATTTTCAACCCCTACATTTTTCAACTGTGTTTTAAAATTTGCAATTTTATCAGCTGAGATTTCTCCGTATACTAGTTGCTCAATAAACCTGTATACTTTCATATCTCTATCTCTATCGATATACGCGAAACATTCAATGAATTCGATATGCTTAAGTGAAAATTGTAAAAATGGATGAGACATTTTTTATTTTTATTAGAGAGATCCTTTTAACTTACCACCCAAAATGAAAAAGTCACTGGTTCTGATGTTTTGTGTTGAAAAGTTTTTACTGTTAGTTTTCACTTTAAATATTTTACTGTTAGTTTTCACTTTAAATATTTTACTGTTAGTTTTCACTTTAAATATTTTACTGTTAGTTTTCACTTTAAATATTTTACTGTTAGTTTTCTCTCAGTTGTTCTCAACGTGCCCACTTACTACTCTTATATATATATATATATATATATATATATATATATATATATATATATATATATATATATATATATTCCAACATTGTGGCACCCATACAATATTGAAGTTAGGAGGCACCCTCATCCACTAGTTATATATGTATTTTATGGTGTATATTGCTTCAAATGACCTCTAAAAAACAGCAAGGTATACTTTTTATTTCATTTTAATGGTTATTTACTGAATCCCATAATGCTATACTTGTGGCACCATTCTTGAGAATTTTAAGTCACCGTCTATGTGGCAACCATACAATATTGAAGTAATGTGGCACCCTCATTATTCCCTGGTGTATATGTATATAAATAAATATTCTAACATTGTGGCACCCATACAATATTGAAGTTAGGAGGCACCCTCATTATTCCCTGGTGTATATATTTATTTTATGGTGTATATTGATTCGAATGACATTTAAAAACAGCAAGGATATTTTTATTTCATTTTTATGGTTATTTACTGAATCCCACAATGCTATACCTGTGGCAATCTTCCAGGAAATTTCATATCACTATATCTATGTGCCAACCGAGATATACAATTACAAATCACTGACTAAGTGGCGACCACTTTGATACCTAGGTGGTATCTGCGACGTTGCCAAACCACCTTCAGAACAGCAGACAAATCAACCGTTTTATAATAGCGGACAAACAAGAGCGAACCAAGAATTTCACAACTCCCATTGGTCTTCCTGGGTTCTGTTGAGGTGAACAAACTATGGTCAAAGATCCAGAGACTGAGCTTCAGGGAAGGAGAATGTTTAAATCTCGTAGACTTTTAGTTTTGCCAGCAGATTAGGTACCTAGATAATTTAATTTTGTAATTCTATATCTTCTTTTGTTAGTGCAGGTACTAAATACGCTGAATGTGGATATTGTAAAACCACAACCAGCAAGCAAAATTTTTAATAAGCTTTGAAAAGGCGTAGGTATTAAATGTGCTCCAATTTTCTCAACAAAATGTGAATTATTTTTCCCACAGAAATCGTTTTGGGTTCTATGAAACCTGGATAAAAATTTCTTTTCGTGGAGCTACAGCCAGTAAGTGAAGGGTCTTTTTATACCTTCCACAGTTACGGCCAGATATAAGCAACTTTCGTCGTTAAGAATGTTTAAATCTCGTAGACTTTTAGTTTTGCCAGCAGATTAGGTACCTAGATAATTTAATTTTGTAATTCTATATCTTCTTTTGTTAGTGCAGGTACTAAATACGCTGAATGTGGATATTGAAAAAACCACAACCAGCAAGCAAAATTTTTAATAAGCTTTGAAAAGGCGTAGGTATTAAATGTGCTCCAATTCTCTCAACAAAATGTGAATTATTTTGCCCGCAGAAATCGTTTTGGGTTCTATGAAACCTGGATAAAAATGTCTTTTTGTGGAGCTACAGCCAGTAAGCGAAGGGTCTTTTTATACCTTCCACAGTTACGGCCAGATATAAGCAACTTTCGTCGTTAAGAATGGCCCAGAACACCACGGAGATCACTCCGGAGGATTGACCAGTGCAGATTGTGTTTTCGAGTCAAAATGGGGGGGTATGTATCCCCTGATGATTTATACAAGAATTTCTCGTTTAAGAGTATAGGATAAGTGAAACAGTCGCGAAAGTCGTGAAGCAGATTGGGGGGGGGGATAACGGAATAGCACCTGAGTACAATACTATGTAATCAATGTTATTTCTTGGTGTCATTCACCATAATAATGATCACTTATCAACTCCCTACCTATCTAATAAACCGTCTTTATGCGTTTTTTCAAAAAAACATTATCTCGTTTAAGAGAATCGTTATTTTTTACGTGGAACCATCGTTGTATCACCATATAGTACATTGGTGCAGAACTAAGTGCCGTCCTTCTCACCAGAGAGAAAGAGTTCATCCCCATCATTATGGCTCCAGATGTTTTCCATGGATCTCACAGGCATGTTTTTACCTTGGTAATATGAACATTCCTCTTAAACGATGGAAATGGTAGCGCAACTACGAGGTTCTACCTCGGCCAAAAATTCTCTTACCCCAGCCCATCATTACACTTGCAATTTGTGTGTATTGCACAAAAGGTGAGAAGAAACATTCTGGTCCGTAACTTCAAGATGTCTAAAGAAATGGAAGTTTTAGTGGACAAAATCCTAACTTTTCAATTTGGAGTACACGACCTCATAACGAAAATGAAATAGTATATTTGTGGGTAGTTCTTGGTTGCTTAAGAACTAGTAGGTAACACTTTCCCAGATATACGAAAGAAAATTGTCTTTACGTTTCGAGACAATCGTTTGAAATCCCAAAAACACGTTCTGACATTGTAAAAAAAATATTTCAGTTCCACCTTTGCCAAATTCCCATCAATACAATCGTCCAAAGAACGTGATCAGCAATTTCTAACCCACAGGGGCTCCTAGAAAATCATCAAATCTATGGAAAAACTGCAAGACACAAATAAAATAAAATGAGCAGTTCTAAAATTCCAATTCTTATCCGACCTTAAATATCCATGCCCCTTTTGTAAGAAGCCCTATGGAGCGAGAAAATGTCCCAGTTTCAAGGTATCAAGGTCATGATTAACGTAGTCAAGTGACCCTTTTGTATGGTTAATGTAAAAGCCGTCTACCGGCTGCCACAAACTCGAAACCTGTCCTTCACAGACCGTTTGCATGTATTGTAAACAGTTCCGCAACTTCCACCTTCAATATCATCCTGGACAAAAAAATGGAGGTCGGCGTTTTTGACTTCGCTATCAGGGTTCAAGTTGATAACTGACACACCGTTTCGATCGGAATTTAAATCTGCATAACCATCGGAAGCAAAACTCATGAATCCCTCCAATTTCTCGTCTGGTTTGGATGCTTAGGACCAACCTCGATCGGGAGCATCTCCAACCTCATCTGCCCGTAATGCCAACATCTCCGGATGCAAAATCAGGTTCGACAAAGTTCTTATATCTACTAAATTCTACGACGCACGATGTTATCTCCTTCAGCTAGATGACCGTGATCGCCCGAGGACAGGCGATATCAAAAGGAGGGACATCAAAGTACTTTTGAGACATTAAAAAACTTGAAGAAGAGCATAGAGTTCTATGCTTGGTGTACTGTGGTCGAATGTGAATTACAAATTTATTTTAAACCCACCACAAACTCATAGGAATTATTTTGGCTGTTTCATCTAAATTGCTTTCAAGCATTAAACAGGTATTTCTTATGCCTACTGCAACATCCGCGTCACCTTCCACTTCCACCCTTATCAACTTCTTCACAACTGCGTGTAAATGCGGATGAGGACATGCACAACTAAAGGGAGGAGGCATCTACCGAGCATTTTGCTGGTTCGGGTGTTAACTTGCTGTCGATGCACCGGCCTAATTTTCCCCTTCGACACCGCCTCATCTTTTCATTCAGCCAATGTATAAGATATAGGTGCTAACCGCCAATGCCACTAGGAGCTCGGCTGAAAAGGGGCAACTGATCTATAGAAACGGACCAATTATTGAATTTGTTAGTATTCAAATGAGTTTGTATAAGATATGCACGTCTGCTAGTCCAAAACCGATGGCGACAAGAAAAACAGATCTATATGGCTTACAGCTGGAGGGGGAACCATATCGGCCCTTAACACTTTCATCCATGGCCAACTGAACCATGGTCGTCTGCTATCTCAAGGTGGATGGGTGTTACATGCAGATGTGGTTGAAATATATGAGTTTGAGCGCCCAGAAACGACTGTTTTGTTGATCGCTGAAACTGTGGCCCATCATACCAGGATATTGATAGGTTACGTGAATTCAAGTCTGCTACCTTAGTATCGCTAGGTCTTTGCTAGAGACGCAGTCCAAAAACACAAATTTTGGGTCTGCAATCGACTTATTGGTAAATAAATGAAATATTAATCAGATGTACATGTAGATGTACTGTAGTTATGCGAATCTGCCACTCGAATATCGCCGGTTCGCCAATGTAGACGTCGTTCAAAAACACTGATTTGGATTGGGGTCAAAAAGAAACTCGTATACACATTACTCAAATTACGGCCAATATTAATTGGTTTAATAGGTAACTTAGAAATACACGTCTGCCATCGAAGCGTCACTAGCTTACTGGTGAAGATGAAGGTTTATTATTTTCCATTACAGATAACAAACCTGAGGCAGAATCCGTTGGTATCCCCCGGTCAAATACTGTAAATCTGATTGCGTACTATTAGAATGATATAATCAATCGTTATTGTTCTATATCTGATCTGATTTATATTTTGATTTGATTTTTAGCGCATTTTCTTTTAAGAAAGGAAAAATGAGCTATTGTGTTCACTTTGTTCGCTGATGTTGTATGTATGTCCTCTTAAAATCGTTTTAAATGCCACTTCCCGACGTCCGATTTTGATGAAACTTGGTATGGATGTAATCTGTAACATTGTGAAAATAAAGATATGCCAAGGGTTGATGACGACTAAGAGGTCATTGATCAGCTGATTGAGCTGCCAAGCCATTTTATCTCTAATTCAACGCAGGAAACGTCTACTATTTCACGCGGATCTCCTTACAAGAAAATACGCTATCATGTGTCTCATTTTGTGAGCACTGATCTACTTGTTTATTATTTTTTAATAACACTATCCCCCTCCCCCCAAAAAATCAAGGTCATGCCCTCACGACACAGGTTCTGGTCCTGGGGGTTAGTATTACACGTCCACCTCCTCAAAAAATAGACGTCTATGTGAAAAACGGGCTTCGGATTCGGGTTCAATACCTTCAAAAACTCCCAGTACCAGCTTCGCGTTCAATTTTTTTTTCCAGTGTAATAATTTATAGTATTGATATGGGTTTCCACAACTTCACTGCTCTCCAGTCTGTGTGTCTTATCAAATGAAAGTCGTAGGACATCTAATTCTATATCTGCATTTTATATCACATGTCATTTTATTTCATTTTCATGTAATACATGTAATGAATTTCATCTCATATAATACATGTCATTTTATGACGGAAAATTCAAAATTGTCACTAGACCGCTCCTTCTCTAACACGTGATAGTTTTCTAAGGAAATTATTATTTCGTAAAATTATATTTATGTAATTCACTAATAATAAAATTAGCGAGACTAATTGAATGCTGTATTATAAGGATATTATCATTAAATTGCGTTTAAGATTGAGTAGTCATGCCAAAATTAACCTTATTTAGACGAACCACCTCAGGTGTACGACGGGAGTCGTGTGTGGACAATTTGTATTTTTTGTCATAAATGCGCTAAAAATAAATTAAATTTCTAATGTTTGGTACCCATTAGTTACAAAGTTAGACTATTTATGACTTTCATCTAATAAGTTTTTCAATTGGTGTGACAACTTCTGAGACTAAAGCTCTTAAAAATCCAAGTGAAACATTTCACCAAAATTGAAAAAAGTGCCTTTTTTTACAAGCGGTTGCATGATTACTCATATTTCAAATTTTAATAGGTTATTCTACGTAGAATTTAACTGCCGTGAATATTGGTAATAGATGTTTCCTTGCTAACTAGCTTAGTTTTGGCGTAAGATCAAAAATATAGAAAATAGTTCGAAAGTTGCGATGTTTTTTCGCAATAGCTTAGGTCGCCCAAGTAACTGGAATAAGCACACTTGGGTTTTTACTATACATGTTGACTCTAAAACTACGAAAATCGAAACAATCCGACCTTATGTTGAATGTCGCATTTGGATTTATTATTTTCAATAATGAACCTTGTATTTTGAAGATAAATCAACTTTTTTTCTCCTCTATTTACTAGACAATTTACTAGTAATGTGACATTTTCGGTTTTTTAAACATTATTATTACCTATACAATCATTTATGTATTTATCATTTTCATCACCATTTATCACATTCATTTGAAATTCCCAAATCTCGAGAAAAATAGGCAAGGAGACTAATAATTCCATACCACTTGACGATGAGAAACAAAAGAAATTGAATCTCAACTCAAACTCAAATATTCATAAGGCATTCATAAGACTTCAGTTGTATAGATCCTGTAAAGTTAAGTTGGATCACATCCATCGAACTATAGGTATATCGAGGTATGTCGAATTATAGGTATCAAAACATAATTGAAGAAATAGTAAGAGCATCTATGATCAAGTAGGCACTGCACAGGTACGAAACGAGGTGATAAATTGCCGTTTTTTATTTACTATTTATTCAAAAGCGGTAGGATCCAATGTTGAGTGTAGTCCCAACTGCCAACACAAAAACGTGTTATTTTTAATACATCACTTTTCATTAATTTCTCTTCTCATGTTCACAGAAAAGCTTTTGTTTTTGACTGGTACGATGAATTGTCCATAAAATATTTTGAGTTCAAAATATGAACGAAAGGCTACGAAAGTAAATCAGTAAAAATAGTAAACCCACGTAGAAAATCCCTAAAATCATTAGTTCATTTCTATATAGCGAGTGAACAGAACTTGACCCGGTGAATCGTGACAGTTAGTACCTACTCGGAAACCAGGGACAAAGTGAAAAGTCACGGATCCAGGGGTCTATCGTTAAATATCAAAACCACGAGTGATTGGCTGCTACATCGTTACTGAAAGCTTATGCCGCACAGCTACAGCGGTTTTCCCTGCCCTTCATGCTTTCACAGGGTGTGTGTGACACCACAAGCAAAATTTTGACTAAAATATCTGCGGTGATTACCTTAAAACACTATAAACCAATAGACGCCTGGCCTCACTTGGAGTTGGAAGACAAATTACAGAAACTCGGCTAAAAAATCTTGAGCATTTGTACTTAACGTTGATTAAAAAAAAAAAGAGAGAGAGAGAGAACAGCGCAGATGACGAACTCTCTCAGTATAATTGTAAACTTTTCCTGTGTACCTTGCACTTTAGATGCTTCATTGTTTGAGGTAATTATTACTTACATATTTTTGGTTGAGTGCTTTCGATTGTCAACTCTCAAAACTGGATCCTGCCTTGAGTAAATATGAAATCCAAAAAGGCAATTTATCACCACACCACTTTGTTTGTGCAAAGGAATGTGTGGAACGTTCTCTTACTCTTGTCGAAAAAGTTACTTTTCATGCGTTTTTCAGCGTCAGTTCTCCGGAGAATGTTTCAATTCTTAAATTTTATTAAAAAGAATCATTTAAATAAAATTTAAAATGTAGAACAATGCTTTACTACATAGTGGCACGTAGACGGTACCTATGCAGTGCCTACTTGAATATTTACAAGTTTATACATGTTCTTATTATTTGATCAATTATGTTATGTTGATACCTATCGATGCATGTGGTCGAACTTTCCTATAGGTACTCAGTGAATCCGCATTTTCGGCTAATTGTTCGTCTTGTAAATTTGGAACGGAAAGCGGGGGTCAAACCTGCTTCCTCCGTCAATAACTATTTCGTAGCAATTTCACAGATAAACGCAGTTATATCATTGTCATCAATAAAAGATTTGTTTGATTTGCTACATGCTTTGTGGATACTGGTTCAGCAATTTAATCATTTAATAATGATTAATAGGACGTTTCCATTTTTTCCTACCGTTACGTTACGGCGAAAATATTGATTTTCATGTACAACCAATGCGTTAGTAGGGAAGTGTAACTCCCTTAGTGATAGCAGGAAAACAATCGCCACTTTTTGGAATGCTCTCATTTTATCACATCTCATGATCCCTTAGCCTCTGTAGTGTCAAGGAAAGCTGATTTATTACAGTAAATTATAAACTAATATTGTTAAGTAACCACATTGAACTAATAATGTGTAAAATTAATCATTATTAAATTATGTGACTGTAGAACCGTAAGTCTGTCGTTCGGTTTTTTTTTTTTTTTTTTTTTTTTATACATGGTTTAATGTCGTTCTTATGTATTCCTTCTGTTATTTTCTGGCAAAAAAGAGTAGGCACTGATCAAGAGTTACATTTCCAGGTGGATCCCTAGGGCCTCGTATTATCACATTAAATCTCAATTTTCGGAGAAAATAAATTATCGTAGTTCATAAAAACTATATCCACGATGACCAAACTGTTTTGCAAAAGAAAACCCGTACATTTTATAGAAAAAATGGGAATATTCTGAATTACTTCCGAAAAGTCGACTGCAGATAAACAACATTCACAGCAGGTTAACACAACTGAATGTGATAAATGTGACCACTCGCGGCGCATCATCCATTTTTGAGCAACGTATAACTAGGTACTGGAATAATGCATAAAAGATGTTACTTCATCACGTATGTACCATCTTGAAATACTTCTGTGGAGATGATCTTGAATTTTATATTACTTTTTGTTGCATAACGAACTTTCTATTCCATTCCAGATTTCCTAAAGTCCCAAAAATTCGCATAAATGGATGATATTACGTAAAAGAAGACTATAGGAGATCATCTAGGGTCCCCTAACACTCCTTGAGAGTATTCGGTCAATTAGATTCAGAGTTTCACGTGTGTTAACCAAGTTAATATCAATAAGGCGATAAAATGCATAGGAAACGTTCCTAGAAACCTCTACCCAACTACCCTCCAAGTTTGAACATAATCAGACCAATAGATCGTAAGAAATCGACGTTGTTAGAATCTGACGTTTGCGCATGCGTGCATCCTATTATTGATCCGACAACAATGCAATTTAAAGGGAACCATCTAGAAGCTAACCCACAAAAAACCAGAAAATTCCATAAAAATCGGTTCCTTAGTCTCTAAGTTTCACAAGAGTCAAACAATTTTATTTTTGCGCATGTACAATGGTCATTACTCAATCAATCACAATAAAACTCATAGAACATATTTCTGATAAGTATAGCCAACTACCCTCCGGGTTTGAACAAAATCGAACCTATAGACCGTAAAAAATCGACGTTATTTTATGAATTCACGTTTGAGCTTGCGCACACGTCATTATTGATTCGATTGCAATGAAATTCATAGGGGAACATAAAGAGGCTAACCAACACAATCCCTGAAAATGTCATCAAAATCGAACTAAAATTGAGAATTTCCTGTGCTTTTGACTGGGAGTAGTTGTGTAGTCGTCCAACACATCTCAACCCGCCCGACCGCACGCTCAACCCTGAGACAGCGTTCCAGTTGTTTTAGTTCTTTGCTTTTTAAAAGAGAAGAGGTGGGGAGAAGACGAGGTTATTTAAAGCAATGGCCGACCCTGCCAGATCTCCGGTAGCCATTCAGTAAGCAAAATAGAATGTGTATATTATTATGTATATTATAATATACACGAAACACCCGACAGCGGCGAAGCACGCGGAAAAACGATGAACTACAGCTGTATATTTGTGATCCATAATCCATTCAACTGGCACCCACCTCCCAAACTTCAAAGGCTCTTTGTTGGTCACTGAATCAATGTAAAATTGTAATTATGAATCCTTATCATCCAGTAGAGCTTAAATTAAATAGTGAAAATCTTTTATGTGTTTATTGTTGAAGTTAAGGTAAGATATGAGGGGTTGACAATGTGGCACCCTTATACGGGTGCCATAAAAACTTGGGTGCCACTTCGTATGCTGTTTTTATTGTTTCGGGTGCCACAATGTATGGAATATATATATATATATATATATATATATATATATGGTGTCGGGAAGGTGGTCCGGGGTGTGTGGGTGGGGGTGGGGGGTGGCAATACGTAACTTTCCTCATAACTTTCCACTCTGTTGGGAAAGTAAAAAATGGACATAACTTTCTACATAACTTTCCACTCTGTTGGGAAAGTAAAAGGGGCCGCGACGGGCTCGGGAGGGATGGTTTGAAGACACGCGCACGTTCAAACAGGAGTGGGCCAGAACCGGCACTAAGGCTTTCGTGGGATGGTCAGACGAGCATGTTCAAACAGGAGTGGGCCAGGACCGGCTTTTTTACCCTACTGACAGATGCGTCCCAATATGCTATTTCTTATGTTTTAACACAGGTACATGAGCCAACCAAGAAGCATATGCCCGTAGCATATGCGGGTCGGAAGCTCACCGACCAAGAATTGAAATATTCCATTTATGAGAAAGAGTTCCTCGCGGCTCTTGAGGGAATCACTAAGTTTAGATTTTATGTCGAACATACCAAATTTACCTTGTATACTGATAATAAGTCTATAGCGACTATCACCAAACTGGACAACCCGTGTCCCCGTGTCCAGCGGTGGGTAGTCAAATTAATGTCCTATAATTATGTAATTAAACATGTACCATCACAGCAGAACGCTTTCGCTGACTTCCTGTCACGAGCGGAAAGGGAGGAACCGTCGAGTGAACCCCAACCCCCTCGACGGCATGTTGTGAAGGCGCCCACACCATTGCTGTCTGAGGGCAAGGGGACACCTCACTCCACCCCACCCTCCACGGCAAATCCGCCGACCCCACCCACACAAATCCAAGAGCAACAAGCTCTATCCTATAAAATAGCCATTTCCAAACTATTACAGGACGAATGCCCTGTGATTACAATTACTTTACCAACCCCCCATGTACATGTATCTTCCCAGGAAATTGCTGCTGTATCTCCGAATGAGAACAGTAATCATAATACATCCAATTCATCTAATCATAATTCTACTAATTCTACACAGCTTGTCCCTTATCACCCACCAAGGGCAACCCAATGAATATCTTGTCCCAATACCCCCGATTGTTCCATGACCTGCAACAAATGCAGCATGAGGACCCCAATATTCATCATATAATACAAAACATTCATCTACCATCTTTCTCACAGGATTATGTAATACAGCAAGGTTTGTTGTATAAGTTGACGAATAACCACCGCCGTATAGTATTACCAGATATACTAATTCCGATTGTCCTCAAATATTTTCATGACTCCGTAATTGGCTCCCATATGGGTCAACAGAAAACTGTTGACAAGATAGCGCAACATTTTTATTTTCCTCATTTGGCTACGGTAGTTAGGGTAGAGGCACCAGTAGTAGCCACCCTTAAGCAGCCCAGTTTCGGTATTTACAACGTAATTTCTCCATTTCCCCGTTCTTTCTTCCAATCCTGTATTTTTCCTTTCCCCCAATGCCTGCTCTATCGAGTGGTTATTTTAAAAAATCGAATGCGTTGATTAGTTTTGCAAAAATCGAAGAAAAGGAAACCAAGATCTGTCGCTTGTAGTAGCCACCAAAATTTTTAGTAGTAGCCACTGTAAAGGACCAGAAGTTGCCACCCCCTGGCTACTTCTGGAAATACTCATTTTTCAGGAAAACTAATTATATCACTGTGATACTAGATGAAAATCTAGTTTATTTTTATGTTCTATATGAAAAAACACGAAAACTCAGTATTGGCCACGTCATGGCTACTACAGAAATTCGCTAGGTTTTCAAGAACTGGCAGTAGCCACCAAAACCTTTCTTAGTAGCCACTGGGGGGGACCAGCAGTAGCCACCTCCTGGCTACTAATGGAACCTCTAATTTTTCAGGAAAACTAATTAGATCACTGTGATCCTGATGAAAATCTAGTTTATTTTCATGTTTAATGTGAAAAAACACGAAAACTCAGTAGTGGCCACATCATGGCTACTACAGAAATTCGCTTGGTTTTTAAGAACTGGTAGTAGCCACCCCACAAATATGACCCTAATTGTCTAAAATCCTACGTGAAACAACTTGAAATACATCAAGAAATCACCAAGGAACGTGAATGAAACGAAACTATCTCAAAAAGTCCTAGAATGAAGTGAAATATTGAGGTAAACAAGGACTTCGTCCTTAATCAAAACCGTTGGTGAGGAGCTCATCTGATCAACTGGCAGTCCATCTGGGTTATAAGGCGTGTTGTTAATCACACTGGTTTCTTGATTATGGCGAGAACGGTTGGAATGCGTAGCTGACATCTCCTGCTTTAAAATGGAGCTAATGTCGAATGTCTCGATGGTGCCAAATCCTTATTTTTCAAATCTAAAGTTCATGGGTGGCTACTACTGGCAGGGGTGGCTACTATCGGTGCCTCCACCCTAAGGAATATGTATCAAAATGTTTAATTTGTGCCCGATCCAAATATATACAGCATACCCCAGGAGTGCAATCCAGTACTCAGTACAGCTACCCCATGGAGGCTGTCTACATCGACGTAGCCTATTTCCCACGTAGTACTACAGGCTACAAATTTCTCTTGATAGCAGTAGATGCTTTCTCTGGATTTATTTTCCTAATACCGATGCGCCAACACACATCATCCATTATAATTGACTGTTTAACTAAAACTTGTCTTCTGCCAACATGGTTATCCAAAAACACTGATCTCCGACAACGCCAGCACCTTCACCAGCCGGGAGTTCAAGGCCTTCCTCCTCGGCAATGGTATCAACGCAAGGCTGCTGCAGCGCCATTACCACGCCCCGAACAAGGCGGAACGAGTCATCCGAAGCGTGAAGACTGCGATCACAGCTTTCCACGCTGAAAATCAGGTGAAGTGGGATGAAAATATTTACCATTTCCAATTATCAATTAACAGTGTACGTCACAATTCCACCCTTTACTCTCCAGCCAAGCTATTTTTAGGAAGAGAACTCCAAACGCCTTTGCTTGTTCAGTGGGATATAAATCCCAATGAAACTGAGCAAGAGGAGGACCAAGCATCGCTGTGGGCACGAGCATATGCGAATGCCACTAAAAGTCGCCTACTCCAAAAGCGGTATTATGATGACCGCCATCGCCTGCAAACGTTTGCCGTCGGCGACAAGTGTCTCATTAAAACTTATATTTTATCAAGTGCAATCAATAAGATAGCATCTAAAATTTCGTACAAATACACCACCCCATATGTCATTACTGAAATACTTTCCCTGTGACGTACCAATTACAAAATACAGTCGACCCCGCTGACATTAAAATCCAACACGTCAGCCAACTTAAAACTTTTCCAACGTAAACCGCCAGATGGCCAAACAATAACTCCATAATGCCCATGAAACTTTATACCCTTAAGTATGACATGTTTTCTAATAACGACCTAAGGTTTACCATTATGTTTGACATGAACCATATGTTATCTACTAATGACCATTTTTTTTTACATTTTTAAATTTATCTATAACATGTATGTTAACATTAAGAACAAAATTTTTTTTTTTTGACTCTCCTCCAGAGATGCACATTGCTTGCTCTTATGCACTGAGACTCAATTTACATTCTCATTTCCATTCTCTTTTATTCTCTGATTTTCGCTCATCTATGATTTCAACATCGGCCTTCAGCAACCTCCTAAGCCCATCAGGCGTAATTCCAGTAAATTTTTATCAATGATCATTTAATAACTTCACATGCCTTCAGCATCTATAAGCCCATCAGGCAATACAATTCTACCACGTAACGTAACTTCTTCTTCTAAAATAAAACAAATGTTGTAACATACCCTTGCCACAGTTAATGCCTTGATGTTTTCCAGGAAAGCGACAACACCCCGGCCCTGACCCTACCAACACACGCAGAGAGTTTTTACCCGGTGTGGGAGCAGTCCAACAGAACGGTCTACCCTACTCACGGTTTCTCTCTGCACACCCCTCGGAAAACATCACATCAAAATGAATCTTCCTCAAAATTTAAAGTACCGATAATATCAATAATCACTTAAAAACTTTAATTCTCAAAACTTGTAATTGCTTGCTTAAAGGAAGAAAATTTTTAATTGCCAAACCGAACATCTCCCACTATTTTTTTTTTTTTTTTTAAGGGAGAATGCTGTACTTACACTTAAGATTTATCGATAATGGAATATCAGACCTCACCTAGTTGAACATGTATTTCGCTTCATTATCTCAGATTATTTCTCGCTTTCACTTCATGTCATTTTTGAACCACTCTCTCTAATTTCCAACTTACGATCTCTTCTCTGGCATCCAATGCAAACCACAACAACCAACGGCACTTAATTAGCGACATATGTACCTCAAATTTCGTTTCCTGAATGATACTTTCACTATTATATACCAAGATTCACTCTAGCTCCCAAAATATCATAATTCAAACTAGTCCAATTCTTATCAATGTAATTTTATGAAATTCATCCAGCGCTCAACGCGTGGCCTGCGCGCCATAAGCGGGAAGGGGGGGGGGCGTTGGATGAATGTGTCAACTGATGCCTACTTCGGTACAGCACCAGTTTAGGGGGGGGGGGGAGTGTCATGGATCTCCTGTTCCAGGTTCCATGCATTTCTCCCCAAACCATCTCTTCTCTTCTCTTTCTCTTTCTCAGTGCCGCCAATATCATTTCTATTTCCCTATAGTTGGCAAAACTGCCCTCCCTCTTCAAGGGAGGTCGCCTCATCTCCCCAGTTAAGTAGTTAGTTCCCTGCATTCATACAAGTATTACCTAAATTACCTTTATTACGATTATTACCTCTTCTGTGCTATTTAGCCAGTCGCCATTTTTGATTTCAATTTAGTTCAGCCACGTGCTATCTTTATTTTCCCTTTTTAATATTATTTCAAGTATTTAATTTACCCCTGTGTGGTCGACACCTGTTATTCAACAACCAGGTTGCCGTGAGTTATTTAATTTTATATATTTTCCATCTCTTTGTTCATTTCATCTATTTCCATTTTTAGGTTGATTTCCCTTTATTTTAATACGAGGTTCTGATTTTTCCTTTATTTAGTTTCACTGCGCATTCTGCCAATTTATTCATTTCACCAAGTACAGTTTCTTTTTCCCTTATTTATATCTTTTTCATTGCTTTACCTTGATTTCCTTTTGTCTTGTTAGAAGCTGTTTAATTTTATATTTTCCGAACTCTAAGAGTAGTTCGGTGGTAGCAGAGACTCTGCATATTACTGGGTAGCAACGAGCGGACACAAATTGTCTGATTTAGCCTATTTGCTGCCCCTTCTAGTTATTACATGGTACCATAGCGTGTACTATGTTTATTACATGGTAAGCAGATCGATTTCTGCTTATTACATGGTAGACAGGGCGTGGGATTTTATAATTATCCCCCACACTGTTTATTACACGGATCAGTCGGGTCAGTCGGGTCAGTCAGGTCAGGCGGGTCAGTCGGGTCAGTCGGGTCAGTCGGGTCAGTCGGGTCAGTCGGGTCAGTCGGGTCAGTCGGGTCAGTCGGGTCAGTCGGGTCAGTCGGGTCAGTCGGGTCAGTCGGGTCAGTCGGGTCAGTCGGGTCAGTCGGGTCAGTCGGGTCAGTCGGGTCAGTCGGGTCAGTCGGGTCAGTCGGGTCAGTCGGGTCAGTCGGGTCAGTCGGGTCAGTCAGGTCAGTCGGGTCAGTCAGTCAGTCAGGTCAGTCGGGTCAGTCAGGTCAGTCAGGTCAGTCAGGTCAGTCAGTCAGTCAGGTCAGTCAGGTCAGTCAGGTCAGTCAGGTCAGTCAGGTCAGTCAGGTCAGTCAGTCGGGTCAGTCGGGTCAGTCGGGTCAGTCGGGTCAGTCGGGTCAGTCGGGTCAGTCGGGTCAGTCAGGTCAGTCAGTCGGGTCAGTCGGGTCAGTCGGGTCAGTCAGGTCAGTCGGGTCAGTCAGGTCAGTCGGGTCAGTCGGGTCAGTCGGGTCAGTCGGGTCAGTCAGGTCAGTCGGGTCAGTCGGGTCAGTCAGGTCAGTCAGGTCAGTCGGGTCAGTCGGGTCAGTCGGGTCAGTCGGGTCAGTCAGGTCAGTCGGGTCAGTCGGGTCAGTCGGGTCAGTCGGGTCAGTCGGGTCAGTCGGGTCAGTCGGGTCAGTCGGGTCAGTCAGTCAGTCAGGTCAGTCAGGTCAGTCAGGTCAGTCAGGTCAGTCAGGTCAGTCAGGTCAGTCGGGTCAGTCGGGTCAGTCGGGTCAGTCGGGTCAGTCGGGTCAGTCAGGTCAGTCGGGTCAGTCGGGTCAGTCGGGTCAGTCGGGTCAGTCGGGTCAGTCGGGTCAGTCGGGTCAGTCGGGTCAGTCGGGTCAGTCGGGTCAGTCAGGTCAGTCAGGTCAGTCGGGTCAGTCAGGTCAGTCGGGTCAGTCAGTCAGTCAGTCAGGTCAGTCAGGTCAGTCAGGTCAGTCAGGTCAGTCAGGTCAGTCGGGTCAGTCGGGTCAGTCGGGTCAGTCGGGTCAGTCGGGTCAGTCGGGTCAGTCGGGTCAGTCGGGTCAGTCGGGTCAGTCGGGTCAGTCGGGTCAGTCGGGTCAGTCGGGTCAGTCGGGTCAGTCGGGTCAGTCGGGTCAGTCGGGTCAGTCGGGTCAGTCGGGTCAGTCGGGTCAGTCGGGTCAGTCGGGTCAGTCGGGTCAGTCGGGTCAGTCGGGTCAGTCGGGTCAGTCGGGTCAGTCGGGTCAGTCGGGTCAGTCGGGTCAGTCGGGTCAGTCGGGTCAGTCGGGTCAGTCGGGTCAGTCGGGTCAGTCGGGTCAGTCGGGTCAGTCGGGTCAGTCGGGTCAGTCGGGTCAGTCGGGTCAGTCGGGTCAGTCGGGTCAGTCGGGTCAGTCGGGTCAGTCAGGTCAGTCAGGTCAGTCAGGTCAGTCAGGTGAGTCAGGTGAGTCAGGTGAGTCAGGTGAGTCAGGTCAGTCAGGTCAGTCAGGTCAGTCGGGTCAGTCGGGTCAGTCGGGTCAGTCGGGTCAGTCGGGTCAGTCGGGTGTCATGGTTCCATGCATTTCTCCCCAAACCATCTCTTCTCTTCTCTTTCTCTTTCTCAGTGCCGCCAATATCATTTCTATTTCCCTATAGTTGGCAAAACTGCCCTCCCTCTTCAAGGGAGGTCGCCTCATCTCCCCAGTTAAGTAGTTAGTTCCCTGCATTCATACAAGTACTACCTAAATTACCTTTATTACGATTATTACCTCTTCTGTGCTATTTAGCCAGTCGCCATTTTTGATTTCAATTTAGTTCAGCCACGTGCTATCTTTATTTTCCCTTTTTAATATTATTTCAAGTATTTAATTTACCCCTGTGTGGTCGACACCTGTTATTCAACAACCAGGTTGCCGTGAGTTATTTAATTTTATATATTTTCCATCTCTTTGTTCATTTCATCTATTTTCCATTTTTAGGTTGATTTCCCTTTATTTTAATACGAGGTTCTGATTTTTCCTTTATTTAGTTTCACTGCGCATTCTGCCAATTTATTCATTTCACCAAGTACAGTTTCTTTTTCCCTTATTTATATCTTTTTCATTGCTTTACCTTGATTTCCTTTTGTCTTGTTAGAAGCTGTTTAATTTTATATTTTCCGAACTCTAAGAGTAGTTCGGTGGTAGCAGAGACTCTGCATATTACTGGGTAGCAACGAGCGGACACAAATTGTCTGATTTAGCCTATTTGCTGCCCCTTCTAGTTATTACATGGTACCATAGCGTGTACTGTGTTTATTACATGGTAAGCAGATCGATTTCTGCTTATTACATGGTAGACAGGGCGTGGGATTTTATAATTATCCCCCACACTGTTTATTACATGGTAGCTGGAGCGTGACACTAATTCACTGTTTTATTTCAGCGTTTAGTGACGATCCAATCCCCTCATTGTCATTCCCCAGTACGAAATTGTTGAATTTCTTTGTTCTATATAACCAGATTTCATTGCCTTATTGCATCACCCATTTCAAGTTAATTCCTGTCTGTCTCGCCACGCGGCGATTTATCTGAAGGCGTCAATCCATTATTGAATCCCTTTGTTCCACGAATATCGACCTGTTGATTCAGGAGCCCTCCATTTCCTTTGTGTTCGAGCCAGGCCTGGCGATAGGTAGGGAAACACCCCCCAAACCCAACGTTACTAGCATCCTCCCTGCGTTTAGCATCCACCCGAGCGATTACTATCCACGTGATCGGCTCCGCACAACCCTTTTCTTGAGTTTCCACTGATAATACACAATCCCGATGGCGACCAAAGCCGAAACTTGTGATTACTGTAGTAATCAGCTCCCAGAAGCTGAACTTGATTACCCCATCTTATGTGTCACCTGCTTCCAACAATATGATTCCCAGTGTGCTGGAATCGCTTATGCTAATTGGAAGAAAATGGGTAAGGATCGACAATCCCAGTATAAATGTAAATTTTGCCGCGAACTCACAAAACCCAGTGACATAGCTCAAATTTCAGATGCAATCAAGTCCGGATTAGCACAAGCTAGGACATTAGCCCCCCGAATCTAATAATGATCCAAATAAGATCCCAAAATACCTCCAAGAGAAACTTGATGAGTTTAAATTCTTTGATAACACAAACCCCAATAGGATTCTTCGTTTCCTTTTACAATTATACCAAATAAACACAATAGCTCCCAATTCCATTGGACCTATTATTCGGCAGCTCTCAATGCGCCCTAACTTCAATTATTTCAAGCAACTCCTCAGTAGATGGCGCGGCCCATTAACGTATCAAACATTAGTTGACAAGATAAAAGAAGAATTGATCGATCCCAAATCTAAATTACATCTTACAATGATGTTTATTCATCGATTGCAACGCCCAAATGAATCTTTACGTAGTTTTATTGATAATGTTTATGCAGCAAACAGCATCCTCCAAGCTTACTCTGTGTGGTGAAAACCACCCCCTCTTTTCAACAGCCCTTTTCAGGGCTACCAAAAAGAGGTAGACACAACACAAAAATATTTATAAGACGTCGAGTTACAACTCCGTCAAACAAAAATATTTCACCAGAGAGAAAATACGAATTTCTCTCTCAAAAGTGAAATATTAACTAATAACATACAAGGCGACCTCCCTAGACACTTACTGGGCGAGAGAGATGCGACAAGTATCTCGAACCAAGTCGCCTTGAACGAGAAAACTCAAACAGAAAATCAAACGTCCTCTAAAACTAACAAGGACAATTCAAACAAGCCTACTCGCCAATCAGAAACACTGATTACACGAGAGACAATAGGCGAACCAACCAAGAGGCGGCAAGCAACCACCTCTGGTCCAGCAGCCACCCCGGGGACCCCGTCTGAACAACGGACGCAGAGAAAGCACCCGAGGTCCCCGGCTAAACTCAAGGTCGTCGGCTCCGCGACGGACGCTCGTAAGCCACCCCCGGGGACCCCGTCGCAGCGACGGACGTGGGGAAACCACCCCGGAGGACCAGCTCAGCTATCATACTCGCAGATACTGAGAAAACAATGTGCGAGCCAATGAAATTACACAGTCGAATTAACGAAATTAAGCGGACCAATCAGGAGGCGGCAGGAGGCGGCCACCTCCCTATAATTACCCCGCTCGGAGCCCTCCGAATTCATTCTACTCTCCGCTCTCGACGACTACACCTGGCAGTACGAAGATTTCTACACGCTCTACGCTGACGAACCTTCTGCTCCCGAGTTCATCTCAAGAACGGCTTCCTACTGCTTTCTACAAGGCCTACCTTCTCTCCACACAGATCTCGCATTGGCATCTACGAGTCCAGTGATTATTCATCCTGCTCATTGCCCAACGTAGTTCATCTGTCAGGACGCCACCCGGTACATCTATTGATATTCTCTTTAGATCGTACGCCCGCTGGGACGTTCCTAGTCGTGTCGCCCGGGTTTCGTAGCACTAGGCTCGTCACCGACCGCTGTGGGCACGCCGGTAAATTACTCAGCTCATACGCTCTAATTTACCGTCCAAGGAAGTCTTTTTCAAGACTACAAGGTAGGACCCTGACATACGAGCAAAGGAAAGAAGCTCTGTCAAGCGAGTCCACCTTCTAAACCCTCTATTTCTATACATAGAGGCATCGAAAACGAGCTAATAACTCGGACATTTCGATGGAACGTCGGCCGTCCTATTTCCTCATGCAAGGGGAGGTAGAACACGGCGCGGCCGGGCCTCTTAGCCCACGCAGCGCTACCTACCCGCTGCCCGGCCAAGCCGCCGTTCCTAGCGACGGCTCAAGGCTCGATCCTCGCGACGAGATTGCCTTCTCACCTAACGTATTCACGAAGGAAACGTTAGATCAAGCCTCACCTATACAAAAGTTCGAGGATACCTTTCAGACCCGCTCTGAAGTCAATCATTATGATTCGACAAAGATTTCCGAATATCCACGATATTCGACGCAAGGCTACCCGGCCGATCCGAGTGTCAAATACACTCCAAATGTACAAAAAACAAAGGATACTTTTCAGTACCTCAACCAAGCTCAACATATTCCTCCTACAGATATAAATCTTAGGCCGGAATATTACAAAACGGCTCAGTACCAAACTGATCGAACCCAGCACCCACTATGCGAGCCCAGTGCTCCACGCGGCTGCGACACGAACTATCTCTCAGTTCCTCCCGCCAAGCAAGCTGACCTTGACGGTTTCGCTCACATTCCTTACAGGAATAACCCAGGGACTAACCCGCATAATCAGAATATAAATGTCCCACTTGGTCTACCTACACCAAGTAAAACATATTTAAATCCACTACAAATGGTGACCCCGCCTTTGAACAGGCTTAACACGGAGCATTTCGTTCCCTCTTATGAAGCTAGTGGATTTCAGGGAACCACTGCGGGCGTGCGACCCCCGCCGGGCCTCTACGCCCCACATTTCACTCAACAACCCTCTACACAAAGTGACTTTCGAGCACTTTTAGAGGAGATGGGAGATTATCAAAAACCAATCTTCCAAAAGAAGAATATCGATCGTGCACTCGCCGAGTTCGATCAATACTGCGTGCGAAAACACCTGAGAACGCAGAACGAATGCTTCTCAGCTATATACAAGTGGGTACCAGAAGAAATGAGGGAAGCTATCGACTCAGCTTACCTCACGGCACCCCACGCACCTTATGAAGAGGCCAAACAGCGCCTACAGCGAGAATACGGGTTGTCCTTACAGGACAGGCTCCTCGCACTCGAGGACCCCGCATCTCTCGCCAAAAAACCCAGCACCAAGTACCACGAAATGTACTCTAAAGCTGTTGGGTATTTCTCAGAGGCTCTGATCACTCAAAAGTGGATCGAAACTCTACCTATCGAAGCACGAGGTATGGTCGCAGCTCAGCCTACCACGACCGCCCGGCTCGACCTAGCTGATACGCTACACGCGTACAAAACAGAGAATACCTCTCTCAACATACGAGGAGTAGAATCTACTCCGAAACCCATGAAAACTGGTTTCAAAAAGGCCCTCTCACAACAAGCTGAGTTCAAACCCCAACCAGTAGAGAGTAGGCCTCACAAACCGACGGCCTATGTCTGTCGAAACCACGCACGTTTCGGTAGCGAAACTCGCAAATGTGCAGACCCAGAACACTGCACTTGGAAGGCAAACACTGCTTCCAAAACTAGCAAAAAGGCAGCGACTATAAGCCAGCCTAAAACCTGGGTTTCAAACGAAAATACTCAGAGATCGGTACAAGAAAGTACCGTTCCAACCTCCGACGTAGAGAGTTCGGAAAACGAATAACTGCCAGTGTATCTGAGCCTATACACCGGCAGTCTACTGAGTATAAAAGGCTTTTTTTCAAGTGCAAACTAAATGGCACTGAATTTCTCATCGACACGGGAGCAGAAGTGAACATTCTGCCCCACAATGTCACCAAAAAATTGGGCTTAAAAATTCGTAAGTCCAACGTAAAGCTCACAGCAGCTAACGGAGCCCCTATAGACACACTAGGGCGGGCTGACACGACAATTAACATCGGCCTCGGAGACATGACCACCGATTTTATGATCACGAAAGTTGATCTAGCGATCCTCGGTATACCATTCCTCGAGTCTTGGGATATCGGAATACGGGTCAAACACAAATACATTTATAAAGATAAAATAAAAAGCTATGCCGATCAAAAAATAGCTGCAGTCATGAACAAAAAATTCACTGACGAACAAATAGCAGCTACTATCCCTCATCGTGACAACAGCCCTCAACCAGAGGACGTGCAAATCACGGAGGACGAAAACATTCGCTCTATCATTGAAAAATACAATGATAAAATGAGCAAACTTCAAGGAAAGTGGAAAAACAACGGGGTTTACCACCGTATAACCACGGAAGGAACACCAGTACACTTCCGAGCAAGACCCATGGCGGGCGAAAAACGGGCTCAAGTCAAAAGTACTTTTGACAAAATGCTTTCCGAAGGCATAATTGCACCATCAGATTCCGAATGGGCATCCCCGTTACACTGTGTGCCAAAAAAAGACGGGTCATGGAGGATCACCGGCGACTACCGTTTCCTGAACGCGAAAACGAAGAAAGACGCCTACCCTCCTCCTCACATTCGCTCTTTCCAAGCGAATTTACATGATACACGAATCTATTCGACAATAGATTTAAAATCGGCATATTACCATATTCCGATGCACCCAGATGACGCTCATAAAACTGCAATTATTACACCTTTCGGTCTTTATGAGTTTAAGAAAATGAGCATGGGTTTGGCCGGAGCGGCTCAAACATGGCAAAGACACATGGACAGCATCATGCGAAAATTTGATTTCGCATTTGTATACCTAGATGACATCCTGGTGGCTTCTAAAAATTATAAAGAACACATGAACCACCTCAAACAAATTTTTGACAAGCTAGGGGAACACGGACTTCGAGTAGGTTTCGATAAATGCATTTTTTCAAAACCTACCGTCGATTTCCTAGGTTTCACTATCTCGAAAGAAGGGATAATTCCTAAACGAGATAAAATAGAAGCCATAGAACAATTTCCTAGGCCAATAGACGTACGAAGTCTACGCAGATTCCTAGGTATGTGTGGTTTCTACCGAGCTTGCTCAAGTAAATTCGCTCACACGGCACAACCTCTGTATGACTCCATTCAGTCAAACAAAAAAAATGACAAAACACCTATCGAATGGACATCAGAGAGAGAAAAAGCTTTCAACAGCTTAAAACAAGCAATGATTAAAGCCACATTGCATAATATCGCTCATCCACACCCTACAGCAGAGTGGAGATTAGTCTGCGACGCATCCGACACACACATCGGAGCGGCACTGGAGCAGGAAATTACAGACAAACACGGCTCGAAATCTTACCAACCATTGGGATTTTTCAGTAAAGAAATTCCGGAACAATGGAAGAATAAAGCATCATTCGACAAAGAGATGTTCGCCGTTTACCAAGCTTGCATTCATTGGCACAATGACTTGGACGGCCGATCTTTTCATATTTGTTCAGATCACAAGCCTCTGCTAGGCACGATGCTTAAGAAAAATGCACATTTTTCTAAAATGGGATTAAGATGGCTAACATACATCTCTCAAATGACGAGTGACATTCGTCATATACCCGGAGAGAACAACGTCGTCGCCGACGCACTCTCCAGACCTTTCGATCCAGTTGAAATCCAAACAAAATCGATTTCAACCCAAACTGACGAGGGTCCACCCATAGCCGAAATTTCGCAAATTACGGCTGCAATAGAGTGCAATCTTCTACTGCACATTTCAAATGCACAAATTCGTTCTCCCCCTAACGCAGAGGACAAATTGAAACTCACACAAGTTGAATTCCCTCAAGGAGAAATTTGGTGTAACCTAGACCTAGGACACCCAAGACCTTATATTCCGAACGAAATAAGGCAAGAAATAATCAGCCAAATTCACAATTTGGGACACCCAGGTATACACTCTACAGTGTATAAGGTTAAACAAAGATATTTTTGGCACGGACTCCGTGCAGATGTCTCCAACTGGGTCCGAGCGTGCGAAACTTGCCAACGAGCAAAAATCACTCGCTCCGTGAAGCTCCCTTACTCCGAATTTGAAACGGCTAACAAATTTTCACATGTACACGTTGATATTACCGGACCCTTACCTTTAGCTAAAGGAGGGAAACGTTACATTCTAATGATGGTCGATAGAGCAACGGGTTGGCTAGAGGCAGTCCCTCTTAACAACATCGAAACAGCCACGATCACAAACGCCTTTATCAATATTTGGGTAGCTTCAAAGGGCGTACCTAAATACATCACAAGTGATCAAGGCACACAATTCGAATCAGATCTATTTAATTCCATTATGGAACGTCTCGGAGTAAAACATACTCACACGTTACCATACAAACCGTCAACAAACGGAATGGTAGAACGCAGAAATAGATCTTTGAAAGAGGCTCTCAAAGCACAAAACGAAAATTGGCTCGACGCACTTCCAAAAGTTCTACTCGCCATGCGTACGGCAGTAGACCCAGCAACGGAAACTACACCGTTCCAAAAAGTTTACGGAATTGACGTACCACTCCCAGGAGACATTTTCGTAACTTCTACAAACCTTTCTGAGCCTCTCTTCTTCCGGCCTACACATATTAAACATAATAATACGAAGTATGCCGTCAACATGCCCAAAAACTTGGATACATGTACACATGTCTATATCAGAGTGCCCACACAGCTCTCCTCCCTGCAATGTCCTTACACGGGACCATTCAAGGTTATTAAGAGAGATAAGTTTTCGGTTACAGTACAAATTGGCGAACACACGAAAAAAGTTCCCAAACAACAAATAAAACCGGCTTACACTCTAAACTCGGACGAAGCTGTGTCACGAAACCAAAATCAGGCAGAAAATAAGGAGAAAACTCCCCGAAAATCCGCCAGAGGGCGCGTCCCCTCTACCAAATTCGACGAGAAGTGGGTGACTGCACTCGAAGCAGGCCACGCCCACTTTTCTCGGGTAGGAACAGTGGGAGATATAAATATGGAACACCCCACGCCAGGAGCTCATACCAACTTTGACCATGGCAGCTTCCATTCCTACAGAGCAGATGATCACCGAAGAAGTGGAGAATCTCCTCCTAGCCGAGGAAATTCCGGCAACCATCAGCCCGCTACCGCCTTCGCCAGAAAAGAAGGCACCGACGGACGCCAGCGCTTCGAAGGTGGTGTGGAAAACACCGGCCGCATACGCGACGACCGCTACACCCGCTCCGCAGCTGCCCAGGGCTCCACCCGCTCACCAGCTCCCCACGGGTCCACGAAAGTGGATCAGCTCGGGCGACGTGCCCGTGCCTCGGTGGGACGAGATGAGCGCAGCGGGGTGGACGGAGCCGGAACGAGCACCTCCGCAACAGCCCAGCCGCGGCCGCGGGCCAAGCCCTCGCGGGTTTGGCTCCCGTCGGCAAAGCTCGGGCCGGCCACGGCCGCCCCGCGGCGCTCGTCGAAACCGGCGAGGCCGGGGCGCACCCCAGGCGCGGGACGCGAGGCCTGCACCTCCGCCTCCGCCCCAACTGGTGAGGGTTTCATACGGAGAATCCCGTGTGGACCTCCCAGTTCTCCCCAACCGGCGTCGTCGTTAGTAACACGACGTCTTGGGGGGGCGCCTGTGGTGAAAACCACCCCCTCTTTTCAACAGCCCTTTTCAGGGCTACCAAAAAGAGGTAGACACAACACAAAAATATTTATAAGACGTCGAGTTACAACTCCGTCAAACAAAATATTTCACCAGACTCTGAAAATGACTTAATTGAATTAGTTGACGAAACTAATTTGCATACTAACCATAAAGTGGACACCACTTTTTGTTATAAATACCTCGTTCAGAGCCTGGCAATTCATTCCACTCTCCGCTCTCGACGACGACACCTCCGAAGTACGAAGAATTCTACACGCTCTACGCTGACGAACCTTCTGCATTGCGAGTTCATCTCAAGAACGGCTTCTCACTGCTTTCTACAAGCCAGACCTTCTCTCCTCACAGATTTCGCCTTGGCATCTACGAGTCCAGTGATTATTCATCCTGCTCATTGCCCAACGTAGATCTCCTGGTAGGACGCCACCCGGTACTTCTATCGATATTCTCTTTAGACAGTACGCCCGAGGGACGTTTCCGAGCCGTGTCACCCGGACTACACAGCCTTCAGCTCGTAGTCGACCGCTGGGGCGCGCCGGTAAATTACTCAGCTCCTACGCTCTAATTTACCGTCTACGGAAGTCTTTTTCAAGACTGCGAGGTAGGACCCTGCCGTCTGAGCATTGGAAAGACGCTCCGGCAAGCGAGTCCACTTCCAAAACCCTCTATTTTTCACACGTAGAGGCATCGAAACGAGCCAAAAACTCGATCAAATTCGATGGAACGTCAGCCTTCTTACTTCCCCTTGCGGGGGAAGGAGGAAGGCGGCAAGACCGGGGCGATTGACCAACGCAGTGCGCCCTACCGGCCACCCGGTGAGTCCGCTGAACCAACCATCAGCGCAAGGCGCGATCCACACGTCCGGATCGCCTTCTCGCCCGACGTATTCGTTCGAGAAACTGTCGAACAAGACTCACCTACACAAAAGATCGAGCAAACCTTTCAGACTCGCTCTGAAGCCGATCTTTTCGATTCGACCAAGCTGTCCGATTACCCACGATATCCGACGCAGGCTTACACGGTCGATCCGAGTGTCAAATACACTCCAAATGCACAAAAAGCAGAGGATACTTTTCAGTACCTCAACCAAGCTCAGTATATTCCTCCTTCAGATGTAAATCTAAGGCCGGAATATTACAAAACGGCTCAGTACGAAACTGATCGAACCCAGCACTCGGTTCACGAGCCTAGCGCTCCGCGCGCGGCTGCGACACGGACTATCCACCCTTCCGGCCCGCGAAATCACCACTTCCAATTTATATCAGTATGGTGCAACGTCATCCACCCAACCAAAATTTAGTAACAAGCCACATTTTTCAAATGTGGGTACGAATTCCCAAGCTCAAGTGAGCCGCCCTAATGGTTATCAACGGCATGACGCCAGTAGGAACCGTGGTACATATACCCCTCCTGCTAGCTCAGCAAATACTTCTTCTAATTACCAACCTAGATATAATAATAGGAATGTAACCCATCCTGAACCAAGCATGCGCACACCCAACCATATAAATGTACACCCTACTTATAGCAAATCTGGCAATTTTAATAGAAATAATATAAGTACCCAAATTGTTAAGAAGGAACGTAGTACTGTCGCTCACTCCCAGCGGACAATCCCTATTTTAAGTAATGATAAGCCAAGCCAGTACTTCACAAATAATTCGCAAAATCGGGAAAATAGGGGTGAACCTATGCCCAATTTTTCCCCGGTTAGTTCAGACACCTGCCGCAGCCCACCGCCGGCGCTGGTGTCGCCTACCCACCTGGTTCCCCAAGCGCATTATTCCAACTCCCGTCCAACCACAACTAGTGCTAAGCCATTAATAACTGAAATTGCTAGCTTTCCAGCTGATAGTACTCAACATATTAATAATACCCTTATACTGTACCACAATTCAGCATTACAGCGGCACACGGTGATGAGCTCATCACCGATCAAGCCGTACTTTTAAAGGTACGCATAGGAAAGAATACGTGGAAGCAACAGTTCCTAATTATTAAGGATTTAAGTGTAAACGTTGTAATTGGTATGGATTTTAAGACTAGGGTCCAATTGATATTTTTCACCCATCGAGGTGCAATCACATTTGAACATGACATGTCTTGTATGATCCCTCTTAATAACATAGTTGATAAAATGTCGTTCCCTGATCCACCCAAAGAACGAATGCAAGTAGTACGTGCACTACCCACCACTCCCGATAATGCAACTCTTTTACAGGAACTGACTCATGAATATTCCGATGTTATTAATGAAATTCAAGGAAAAACCAGTTTCACTGAATATAAGGTGCAACTGAACCCCAATGCTGACGTACCCATAGCAAAATGTGCTTATCATGTTAACCCTAGCTTACTTCCTGTTATGAAGGAAGAAATTTCCAAGTTATTGGAACTTGGAATAATATCCCCTTTCAGGGGGAAACCAACCGCAGCTTGTTTTTTGGTGCCGAAGCCAAAAACAACAGCTGAGGAACCCCCTAAATTTCGACTTGTATGTGATTTCCGCCCACTCAACAAAGTATTACAATATTTCAATTACCCAATACCTACTATACCCAGTTTATTGTCACATTTACAAGATGCTAAAGTTTTTACATTATTGGATATGAATTCCGCATATAATCAGATACCTATTTCAGCTGACAGTCAACATTTAGTGTCGTTCACCCCCAATCCGCCAAAGAGGTAGCCCAATTCCTTGGCGCGATTGGTTTCTTCCAAACATTTATTCCTAATTATGCAAATTTATGCTTCCCTTTGAACAGGTTACGACGCAAAAACATTGCCTTCATTTGGGACTCTTCTTGTGAAGAGGCATATTTGAAATTGAAACAAATTATATCTAATCCACCAGTACTTATCTTACCCAATTTTCAGCAACCATTCTCCATTTGGACAGATGCGTCCCAATATGCTATTTCTTATGTTCTAACACAGGTACATGAGCCAACCAAGAAGCATATGCCCGTAGCATATGCGGGTCGGAAGCTCACCGACCAAGAATTGAAATATTCCATTTATGAGAAAGAGTTCCTCGCGGCTCTTGAGGGAATCACTAAGTTTAGATTTTATGTCGAACATACCAAATTTACCTTGTATACTGATAATAAGTCTATAGCGACTATCACCAAACTGGACAACCCGTGTCCCCGTGTCCAGCGGTGGGTAGTCAAATTAATGTCCTATAATTATGTAATTAAACATGTACCATCACAGCAGAACGCTTTCGCTGACTTCCTGTCACGAGCGGAAAGGGAGGAACCGTCGAGTGAACCCCAACCCCCTCGACGGCATGTTGTGAAGGCGCCCACACCATTGCTGTCTGAGGGCAAGGGGACACCTCACTCCACCCCACCCTCCACGGCAAATCCGCCGACCCCACCCACACAAATCCAAGAGCAACAAGCTCTATCCTATAAAATAGCCATTTCCAAACTATTACAGGACGAATGCCCTGTGATTACAATTACTTTACCAACCCCCCATGTACATGTATCTTCCCAGGAAATTGCTGCTGTATCTCCGAATGAGAACAGTAATCATAATACATCCAATTCATCTAATCATAATTCTACTAATTCTACACAGCTTGTCCCTTATCACCCACCAAGGGCAACCCCAATGAATATCTTGTCCCAATACCCCCGATTGTTCCATGACCTGCAACAAATGCAGCATGAGGACCCCAATATTCATCATATAATACAAAACATTCATCTACCATCTTTCTCACAGGATTATGTAATACAGCAAGGTTTGTTGTATAAGTTGACGAATAACCACCGCCGTATAGTATTACCAGATATACTAATTCCGATTGTCCTCAAATATTTTCATGACTCCGTAATTGGCTCCCATATGGGTCAACAGAAAACTGTTGACAAGATAGCGCAACATTTTTATTTTCCTCATTTGGCTACGGTAGTTAAGGAATATGTATCAAAATGTTTAATTTGTGCCCGATCCAAATATATACAGCATACCCCAGGAGTGCAATCCAGTACTCAGTACAGCTACCCCATGGAGGCTGTCTACATCGACGTAGCCTATTTCCCACGTAGTACTACAGGCTACAAATTTCTCTTGATAGCAGTAGATGCTTTCTCTGGATTTATTTTCCTAATACCGATGCGCCAACACACATCATCCATTATAATTGACTGTTTAACTAAACTTGTCTTCTGCCAACATGGTTATCCAAAAACACTGATCTCCGACAACGCCAGCACCTTCACCAGCCGGGAGTTCAAGGCCTTCCTCCTCGGCAATGGTATCAACGCAAGGCTGCTGCAGCGCCATTACCACGCCCCGAACAAGGCGGAACGAGTCATCCGAAGCGTGAAGACTGCGATCACAGCTTTCCACGCTGAAAATCAGGTGAAGTGGGATGAAAATATTTACCATTTCCAATTATCAATTAACAGTGTACGTCACAATTCCACCCTTTACTCTCCAGCCAGCTATTTTTAGGAAGAGAACTCCAAACGCCTTTGCTTGTTCAGTGGGATATAAATCCCAATGAAACTGAGCAAGAGGAGGATGATGACCGTCATCGCCTGCAAACGTTTGCCGTCGGCGACAAGTGTCTCATTAAAACTTATATTTTATCAAGTGCAATCAATAAGATAGCATCTAAAATTTCGTACAAATACACCACCCCATATGTCATTACTGAAATACTTTCCCCTGTGACGTACCAATTACAAAATACAGTCGACCCCGCTGACATTAAAATCCAACACGTCAGCCAACTTGAACTTTTCCAACGTAAACCGCCAGATGGCCAACCAATAACTCCATAATGCCCATGAAACTTTATACCCTTAAGTATGACATGATTTCTAATAACGACCTGATGTTTACCATTATGTTTGACATGAACCATATGTTATCTACTAATGACCATTTTTTTTTTACATTTTTAAATTTATCTCTAACATGTATGTTAACATTAAGAACAAAATTTTTTTTTTTTGAAATAAAACAAATGTTGTAACATACCCTTGCCACAGTTAATGCCTTGATGTTTTCCAGGAAAGCGACAACACCCCGGCCCTGACCCTACCAACACACGCAGAGAGTTTTTACCCGGTGTGGGAGCAGTCCAACAGAACGGTCTACCCTACTCACGGTTTCTCTCTGCACACCCCTCGGAAAACATCACATCAAAATGAATCTTCCTCAAAATTTAAAGTACCGATAATATCAATAATCACTTAAAAACTTTAATTCTCAAAACTTGTAATTGCTTGCTTAAAGGAAGAAAATTTTTAATTGCCAAACCGAACATCTCCCACTATTTTTTTTTTTTTTTAAGGGAGAATGCTGTACTTACACTTAAGATTTATCGATAATGGAATATCAGACCTCACCTAGTTGAACATGTATTTCGCTTCATTATCTCAGATTATTTCTCGCTTTCACTTCATGTCATTTTTGAACCACTCTCTCTAATTTCCAACTTACGATCTCTTCTCTGGCATCCAATGCAAACCACAACAACCAACGGCACTTAATTAGCGACATATGTACCTCAAATTTCGTTTCCTGAATGATACTTTCACTATTATATACCAAGATTCACTCTAGCTCCCAAAATATCATAATTCAAACCAGTCCACATTCTTATCAATGTAATTTATGAAATTCATCCAGCGCTCAACGCGTGGCCTGCGCGCCATAAGCCGAGGAAGGGGGGGGCGTTGGATGAATGTGTCAACTGATGCCTCATCTCCCCAGTTAAGTAGTTAGTTCCCTGCATTCATACAAGTATTACCTAAATTACCTTTATTACGATTATTACCTCTTCTGTGCTATTTAGCCAGTCGCCATTGTTTGATTTCAATTTAGTTCAGCTACGTGCTATCTTTATTTTCCCTTTTTCATATTATTTCAAGTATTTAATTTACCCCTGTGTGGTCGACACCTGTTATTCAACAACCAGGTTGCCGTGAGTTATTTAATTTTATATATTTTCCATCTCTTTGTTCATTTCATCTATTTTCCATTTTTAGGTTGATTTCCCTTTATTTTAATACGAGGTTCTGATTTTTCCTTTATTTAGTTTTCACTGCGCATTCTGCCAATTTATTCATTT